>BSDF01000010.1:2399142-2947168 GCA_027925045.1 Hypotaenidia okinawae | reverse complement strand
GTTAGTACTTGGATGGGAGACCGCCTGGGAATACCGGGTGCTGTAGGCTTTTGCTTTTGGCGGGGGCCCCGCGGGCTCGGGCCGGGGGGCTGCGCCCGCCCTCCCCCTTCCCGCGCCCCTCTTCTTGCCGGGCCTTTGGCCGGCCTGCTGCGGAGGGGCTGGGGCCGTCGGTGGCGCCGGGGCGGCCGTGTGGCTGGCGGTGGCGGGGCAGCCCGTGGGCGCCGGAGGGGGGTGCTGTAGCGCGGGCCGTCGCAGGGGGCGGGGAACGGGGCTTGTTGTCAGTCAGCCGAGGGGGCGGTGTGCGGGGAAGGGGGTGCCTACGGCCATACCACCCTGAGAACGCCCGATCTCGTCTGATCTCGGAAGCTAAGCAGGGTCGGGCCCGGTTAGTACTTGGATGGGAGACCGCCTGGGAATACCGGGTGCTGTAGGCTTTTGCTTTTGGCGGGGGCCCCGCGGGCTCGGGCCGGGGGGCTGCGCCCGCCCTCCCCCTTCCCGCGCCCCTCTTCTTGCCGGGCCTTTGGCCGGCCTGCTGCGGAGGGGCTGGGGCCGTCGGTGGCGCCGGGGCGGCCGTGTGGCTGGCGGTGGCGGGGCAGCCCGTGGGCGCCGGAGGGGGGTGCTGTAGCGCGGGCCGTCGGGGGGCGGGGAACGGGGCTTGTTGCCAGTCAGCCGAGAGGGCGGTGTGCGGGGAAGGGGGTGCCTACGGCCATACCACCCTGAGAACGCCCGATCTCGTCTGATCTCGGAAGCTAAGCAGGGTCGGGCCCGGTTAGTACTTGGATGGGAGACCGCCTGGGAATACCGGGTGCTGTAGGCTTTTGCTTTTGGCGGGGGCCCCGCGGGCTCGGGCCGGGGGGCTGCGCCCGCCCTCCCCCTTCCCGCGCCCCTCTTCTTGCCGGGCCTTTGGCCGGCCTGCTGCGGAGGGGCTGGGGCCGTCGGTGGCGCCGGGGCGGCCGTGTGGCTGGCGGTGGCGGGGCAGCCCGTGGGCGCCGGAGGGGGGTGCTGTAGCGCGGGCCGTCGGGGGGCGGGGAACGGGGCTTGTTGTCAGTCAGCCGAGGGGGCGGTGTGCGGGGAAGGGGGTGCCTACGGCCATACCACCCTGAGAACGCCCGATCTCGTCTGATCTCGGAAGCTAAGCAGGGTCGGGCCCGGTTAGTACTTGGATGGGAGACCGCCTGGGAATACCGGGTGCTGTAGGCTTTTGCTTTTGGCGGGGGCCCCGCGGGCTCGGGCCGGGGGGCTGCGCCCGCCCTCCCCCTTCCCGCGCCCCTCTTCTTGCCGGGCCTTTGGCCGGCCTGCTGCGGAGGGGCTGGGGCCGTCGGTGGCGCCGGGGCGGCCGTGTGGCTGGCGGTGGCGGGGCAGCCCGTGGGCGCCGGAGGGGGGTGCTGTAGCGCGGGCCGTCGCGGGGGCGGGGAACGGGGCTTGTTGTCAGTCAGCCGAGGGGGCGGTGTGCGGGGAAGGGGGTGCCTACGGCCATACCACCCTGAGAACGCCCGATCTCGTCTGATCTCGGAAGCTAAGCAGGGTCGGGCCCGGTTAGTACTTGGATGGGAGACCGCCTGGGAATACCGGGTGCTGTAGGCTTTTGCTTTTGGCGGGGGCCCCGCGGGCTCGGGCCGGGGGGCTGCGCCCGCCCTCCCCCTTCCCGCGCCCCTCTTCTTGCCGGGCCTTTGGCCGGCCTGCTGCGGAGGGGCTGGGGCCGTCGGTGGCGCCGGGGCGGCCGTGTGGCTGGCGGTGGCGGGGCAGCCCGTGGGCGCCGGAGGGGGGTGCTGTAGCGCGGGCCGTCGGGGGGCGGGGAACGGGGCTTGTTGCCAGTCAGCCGAGGGGGCGGTGTGCGGGGAAGGGGGTGCCTACGGCCATACCACCCTGAGAACGCCCGATCTCGTCTGATCTCGGAAGCTAAGCAGGGTCGGGCCCGGTTAGTACTTGGATGGGAGACCGCCTGGGAATACCGGGTGCTGTAGGCTTTTGCTTTTGGCGGGGGCCCCGCGGGCTCGGGCCGGGGGCTGCGCCCGCCCTCCCCTTCCCCGCCCGCCCCCTCCCGCGCCCTCTCTTGCCGGGCCTTTGGCCGGCCTGCTGCGGAGGGGCTGGGGCCGTCGGTGGCGCCGGGGCGGCCGTGTGGCTGGCGGTGGCGGGGCAGCCCGTGGGCGCCGGAGGGGGGTGCTGTAGCGCGGGCCGTCGCGGGGGGCGGGGAACGGGGCTTGTTGTCAGTCAGCCGAGGGGGCGGTGTGCGGGGAAGGGGGTGCCTACGGCCATACCACCCTGAGAACGCCCGATCTCGTCTGATCTCGGAAGCTAAGCAGGGTCGGGCCCGGTTAGTACTTGGATGGGAGACCGCCTGGGAATACCGGGTGCTGTAGGCTTTTGCTTTTGGCGGGGGCCCCGCGGGCTCGGGCCGGGGGGCTGCGCCCGCCCTCCCCCTTCCCGCGCCCCTCTTCTTGCCGGGCCTTTGGCCGGCCTGCTGCGGAGGGGCTGGGGCCGTCGGTGGCGCCGGGGCGGCCGTGTGGCTGGCGGTGGCGGGGCAGCCCGTGGGCGCCGGAGGGGGGTGCTGTAGCGCGGGCCGTCGGGGGGCGGGGAACGGGGCTTGTTGTCAGTCAGCCGAGGGGGCGGTGTGCGGGGAAGGGGGTGCCTACGGCCATACCACCCTGAGAACGCCCGATCTCGTCTGATCTCGGAAGCTAAGCAGGGTCGGGCCCGGTTAGTACTTGGATGGGAGACCGCCTGGGAATACCGGGTGCTGTAGGCTTTTGCTTTTGGCGGGGGCCCCGCGGGCTCGGGCCGGGGGCCGCCTCCCTTCGCGCCCGCCCTCCCCCTTCCCGCGCCCCTCTTCTTGCCGGGCCTTTGGCCGGCCTGCTGCGGAGGGGCTGGGGCCGTCGGTGGCGCCGGGGCGGCCGTGTGGCTGGCGGTGGCGGGGCAGCCCGTGGGCGCCGGAGGGGGGTGCTGTAGCGCGGGCCGTCGGGGGGCGGGGAACGGGGCTTGTTGTCAGTCAGCCGAGGGGGCGGTGTGCGGGGAAGGGGGTGCCTACGGCCATACCACCCTGAGAACGCCCGATCTCGTCTGATCTCGGAAGCTAAGCAGGGTCGGGCCCGGTTAGTACTTGGATGGGAGACCGCCTGGGAATACCGGGTGCTGTAGGCTTTTGCTTTTGGCGGGGGCCCCGCGGGCTCGGGCCGGGGGGCTGCGCCCGCCCTCCCCCTTCCCGCGCCCCTCTTCTTGCCGGGCCTTTGGCCGGCCTGCTGCGGAGGGGCTGGGGCCGTCGGTGGCGCCGGGGCGGCCGTGTGGCTGGCGGTGGCGGGGCAGCCCGTGGGCGCCGGAGGGGGGTGCTGTAGCGCGGGCCGTCGGGGGGCGGGGAACGGGGCTTGTTGTCAGTCAGCCGAGGGGGCGGTGTGCGGGGAAGGGGGTGCCTACGGCCATACCACCCTGAGAACGCCCGATCTCGTCTGATCTCGGAAGCTAAGCAGGGTCGGGCCCGGTTAGTACTTGGATGGGAGACCGCCTGGGAATACCGGGTGCTGTAGGCTTTTGCTTTTGGCGGGGGCCCCGCGGGCTCGGGCCGGGGGGCTGCGCCCGCCCTCCCCCTTCCCGCGCCCCTCTTCTTGCCGGGCCTTTGGCCGGCCTGCTGCGGAGGGGCTGGGGCCGTCGGTGGCGCCGGGGCGGCCGTGTGGCTGGCGGTGGCGGGGCAGCCCGTGGGCGCCGGAGGGGGGTGCTGTAGCGCGGGCCGTCGGGGGGCGGGGAACGGGGCTTGTTGTCAGTCAGCCGAGGGGGCGGTGTGCGGGGAAGGGGGTGCCTACGGCCATACCACCCTGAGAACGCCCGATCTCGTCTGATCTCGGAAGCTAAGCAGGGTCGGGCCCGGTTAGTACTTGGATGGGAGACCGCCTGGGAATACCGGGTGCTGTAGGCTTTTGCTTTTGGCGGGGGCCCCGCGGGCTCGGGCCGGGGGGCTGCGCCCGCCCTCCCCCTTCCCGCGCCCCTCTTCTTGCCGGGCCTTTGGCCGGCCTGCTGCGGAGGGGCTGGGGCCGTCGGTGGCGCCGGGGCGGCCGTGTGGCTGGCGGTGGCGGGGCAGCCCGTGGGCGCCGGAGGGGGGTGCTGTAGCGCGGGCCGTCGGGGGGGCGGGGAACGGGGCTTGTTGTCAGTCAGCCGAGGGGGCGGTGTGCGGGGAAGGGGGTGCCTACGGCCATACCACCCTGAGAACGCCCGATCTCGTCTGATCTCGGAAGCTAAGCAGGGTCGGGCCCGGTTAGTACTTGGATGGGAGACCGCCTGGGAATACCGGGTGCTGTAGGCTTTTGCTTTTGGCGGGGGCCCCGCGGGCTCGGGCCGGGGGCTGCGCCCGCCTCCCCTTCCCGCGCCCGCCCTCCCCCTTCCCGCGCCCCTCTTCTTGCCGGGCCTTTGGCCGGCCTGCTGCGGAGGGGCTGGGGCCGTCGGTGGCGCCGGGGCGGCCGTGTGGCTGGCGGTGGCGGGGCAGCCCGTGGGCGCCGGAGGGGGGTGCTGTAGCGCGGGCCGTCGCGGGGGCGGGGAACGGGGCTTGTTGTCAGTCAGCCGAGGGGGCGGTGTGCGGGGAAGGGGGTGCCTACGGCCATACCACCCTGAGAACGCCCGATCTCGTCTGATCTCGGAAGCTAAGCAGGGTCGGGCCCAGTTAGTACTTGGATGGGAGACCGCCTGGGAATACCGGGTGCTGTAGGCTTTTGCTTTTGGCGGGGGCCCCGCGGGCTCGGGCCGGGGGGCTGCGCCCGCCCTCCCCCTTCCCGCGCCCCTCTTCTTGCCGGGCCTTTGGCCGGCCTGCTGCGTAGGGGCTGGGGCCATTCGGTGGCGCCGGGGCGGCCGTGTGGCTGGCGGTGGCGGGGCAGCCCGTGGGCGCCGGAGGGGGGTGCTGTAGCGCGGGCCGTCGGGGGGGCGGGGAACGGGGCTTGTTGTCAGTCAGCCGAGGGGGCGGTGTGCGGGGAAGGGGGTGCCTACGGCCATACCACCCTGAGAACGCCCGATCTCGTCTGATCTCGGAAGCTAAGCAGGGTCGGGCCCGGTTAGTACTTGGATGGGAGACCGCCTGGGAATACCGGGTGCTGTAGGCTTTTGCTTTTGGCGGGGGCCCCGCGGGCTCGGGCCGGGGGGCTGCGCCCGCCCTCCCCCTTCCCGCGCCCCTCTTCTTGCCGGGCCTTTGGCCGGCCTGCTGCGGAGGGGCTGGGGCCGTCGGTGGCGCCGGGGCGGCCGTGTGGCTGGCGGTGGCGGGGCAGCCCGTGGGCGCCGGAGGGGGGTGCTGTAGCGCGGGCCGTCGCGGGGGGCGGGGAACGGGGCTTGTTGTCAGTCAGCCGAGGGGGCGGTGTGCGGGGAAGGGGGTGCCTACGGCCATACCACCCTGAGAACGCCCGATCTCGTCTGATCTCGGAAGCTAAGCAGGGTCGGGCCCGGTTAGTACTTGGATGGGAGACCGCCTGGGAATACCGGGTGCTGTAGGCTTTTGCTTTTGGCGGGGGCCCCGCGGGCTCGGGCCGGGGGGCTGCGCCCGCCCTCCCCCTTCCCGCGCCCCTCTTCTTGCCGGGCCTTTGGCCGGCCTGCTGCGGAGGGGCTGGGGCCGTCGGTGGCGCCGGGGCGGCCGTGTGGCTGGCGGTGGCGGGGCAGCCCGTGGGCGCCGGAGGGGGGTGCTGTAGCGCGGGCCGTCGGGGGGCGGGGAACGGGGCTTGTTGTCAGTCAGCCGAGGGGGCGGTGTGCGGGGAAGGGGGTGCCTACGGCCATACCACCCTGAGAACGCCCGATCTCGTCTGATCTCGGAAGCTAAGCAGGGTCGGGCCCGGTTAGTACTTGGATGGGAGACCGCCTGGGAATACCGGGTGCTGTAGGCTTTTGCTTTTGGCGGGGGCCCCGCGGGCTCGGGCCGGGGGGCTGCGCCCGCCCTCCCCCTTCCCGCGCCCCTCTTCTTGCCGGGCCTTTGGCCGGCCTGCTGCGGAGGGGCTGGGGCCGTCGGTGGCGCCGGGGCGGCCGTGTGGCTGGCGGTGGCGGGGCAGCCCGTGGGCGCCGGAGGGGGGTGCTGTAGCGCGGGCCGTCGCGGGGGCGGGGAACGGGGCTTGTTGTCAGTCAGCCGAGGGGGCGGTGTGCGGGGAAGGGGGTGCCTACGGCCATACCACCCTGAGAACGCCCGATCTCGTCTGATCTCGGAAGCTAAGCAGGGTCGGGCCCGGTTAGTACTTGGATGGGAGACCGCCTGGGAATACCGGGTGCTGTAGGCTTTTGCTTTTGGCGGGGGCCCCGCGGGCTCGGGCCGGGGGGCTGCGCCCGCCCTCCCCCTTCCCGCGCCCCTCTTCTTGCCGGGCCTTTGGCCGGCCTGCTGCGGAGGGGCTGGGGCCGTCGGTGGCGCCGGGGCGGCCGTGTGGCTGGCGGTGGCGGGGCAGCCCGTGGGCGCCGGAGGGGGGTGCTGTAGCGCGGGCCGTCGGGGGGCGGGGAACGGGGCTTGTTGTCAGTCAGCCGAGGGGGCGGTGTGCGGGGAAGGGGGTGCCTACGGCCATACCACCCTGAGAACGCCCGATCTCGTCTGATCTCGGAAGCTAAGCAGGGTCGGGCCCGGTTAGTACTTGGATGGGAGACCGCCTGGGAATACCGGGTGCTGTAGGCTTTTGCTTTTGGCGGGGGCCCCGCGGGCTCGGGCCGGGGGGCTGCGCCCGCCCTCCCCCTTCCCGCGCCCCTCTTCTTGCCGGGCCTTTGGCCGGCCTGCTGCGGAGGGGCTGGGGCCGTCGGTGGCGCCGGGGCGGCCGTGTGGCTGGCGGTGGCGGGGCAGCCCGTGGGCGCCGGAGGGGGGTGCTGTAGCGCGGGCCGTCGGGGGGCGGGGAACGGGGCTTGTTGTCAGTCAGCCGAGGGGGCGGTGTGCGGGGAAGGGGGTGCCTACGGCCATACCACCCTGAGAACGCCCGATCTCGTCTGATCTCGGAAGCTAAGCAGGGTCGGGCCCGGTTAGTACTTGGATGGGAGACCGCCTGGGAATACCGGGTGCTGTAGGCTTTTGCTTTTGGCGGGGGCCCCGCGGGCTCGGGCCGGGGGGCTGCGCCCGCCCTCCCCCTTCCCGCGCCCCTCTTCTTGCCGGGCCTTTGGCCGGCCTGCTGCGGAGGGGCTGGGGCCGTCGGTGGCGCCGGGGCGGCCGTGTGGCTGGCGGTGGCGGGGCAGCCCGTGGGCGCCGGAGGGGGGTGCTGTAGCGCGGGCCGTCGGGGGGCGGGGAACGGGGCTTGTTGTCAGTCAGCCGAGGGGGCGGTGTGCGGGGAAGGGGGTGCCTACGGCCATACCACCCTGAGAACGCCCGATCTCGTCTGATCTCGGAAGCTAAGCAGGGTCGGGCCCGGTTAGTACTTGGATGGGAGACCGCCTGGGAATACCGGGTGCTGTAGGCTTTTGCTTTTGGCGGGGGCCCCGCGGGCTCGGGCCGGGGGGCTGCGCCCGCCCTCCCCCTTCCCGCGCCCCTCTTCTTGCCGGGCCTTTGGCCGGCCTGCTGCGGAGGGGCTGGGGCCGTCGGTGGCGCCGGGGCGGCCGTGTGGCTGGCGGTGGCGGGGCAGCCCGTGGGCGCCGGAGGGGGGTGCTGTAGCGCGGGCCGTCGGGGGGCGGGGAACGGGGCTTGTTGTCAGTCAGCCGAGGGGGCGGTGTGCGGGGAAGGGGGTGCCTACGGCCATACCACCCTGAGAACGCCCGATCTCGTCTGATCTCGGAAGCTAAGCAGGGTCGGGCCCGGTTAGTACTTGGATGGGAGACCGCCTGGGAATACCGGGTGCTGTAGGCTTTTGCTTTTGGCGGGGGCCCCGCGGGCTCGGGCCGGGGGGCTGCGCCCCGCCCCTCCCCCTTCCCGCGCCCCTCTTCTTGCCGGGCCTTTGGCCGGCCTGCTGCGGAGGGGCTGGGGCCGTCGGTGGCGCCGGGGCGGCCGTGTGGCTGGCGGTGGCGGGGCAGCCCGTGGGCGCCGGAGGGGGGTGCTGTAGCGCGGGCCGTCGCGGGGGGCGGGGAACGGGGCTTGTTGTCAGTCAGCCGAGGGGGCGGTGTGCGGGGAAGGGGGTGCCTACGGCCATACCACCCTGAGAACGCCCGATCTCGTCTGATCTCGGAAGCTAAGCAGGGTCGGGCCCGGTTAGTACTTGGATGGGAGACCGCCTGGGAATACCGGGTGCTGTAGGCTTTTGCTTTTGGCGGGGGCCCCGCGGGCTCGGGCCGGGGGGCTGCGCCCGCCCTCCCCCTTCCCGCGCCCCTCTTCTTGCCGGGCCTTTGGCCGGCCTGCTGCGGAGGGGCTGGGGCCGTCGGTGGCGCCGGGGCGGCCGTGTGGCTGGCGGTGGCGGGGCAGCCCGTGGGCGCCGGAGGGGGGTGCTGTAGCGCGGGCCGTCGGGGGGCGGGGAACGGGGCTTGTTGTCAGTCAGCCGAGGGGGCGGTGTGCGGGGAAGGGGGTGCCTACGGCCATACCACCCTGAGAACGCCCGATCTCGTCTGATCTCGGAAGCTAAGCAGGGTCGGGCCCGGTTAGTACTTGGATGGGAGACCGCCTGGGAATACCGGGTGCTGTAGGCTTTTGCTTTTGGCGGGGGCCCCGCGGGCTCGGGCCGGGGGGCTGCGCCCGCCCTCCCCCTTCCCGCGCCCCTCTTCTTGCCGGGCCTTTGGCCGGCCTGCTGCGGAGGGGCTGGGGCCGTCGGTGGCGCCGGGGCGGCCGTGTGGCTGGCGGTGGCGGGGCAGCCCGTGGGCGCCGGAGGGGGGTGCTGTAGCGCGGGCCGTCGCGGGGGCGGGGAACGGGGCTTGTTGTCAGTCAGCCGAGGGGGCGGTGTGCGGGGAAGGGGGTGCCTACGGCCATACCACCCTGAGAACGCCCGATCTCGTCTGATCTCGGAAGCTAAGCAGGGTCGGGCCCGGTTAGTACTTGGATGGGAGACCGCCTGGGAATACCGGGTGCTGTAGGCTTTTGCTTTTGGCGGGGGCCCCGCGGGCTCGGGCCGGGGGGCTGCGCCCGCCCTCCCCCTTCCCGCGCCCGCCCTCCCCCTTCCCGCGCCCCTCTTCTTGCCGGGCCTTTGGACCGGCCTGCTGCGGAGGGGCTGGGGCCGTCGGTGGCGCCGGGGCGGCCGTGTGGCTGGCGGTGGCGGGGCAGCCCGTGGGCGCCGGAGGGGGGTGCTGTAGCGCGGGCCGTCGCGGGGGGCGGGGAACGGGGCTTGTTGTCAGTCAGCCGAGGGGGCGGTGTGCGGGGAAGGGGGTGCCTACGGCCATACCACCCTGAGAACGCCCGATCTCGTCTGATCTCGGAAGCTAAGCAGGGTCGGGCCCGGTTAGTACTTGGATGGGAGACCGCCTGGGAATACCGGGTGCTGTAGGCTTTTGCTTTTGGCGGGGGCCCCGCGGGCTCGGGCCGGGGGGCTGCGCCCGCCCTCCCCCTTCCCGCGCCCCTCTTCTTGCCGGGCCTTTGGCCGGCCTGCTGCGGAGGGGCTGGGGCCGTCGGTGGCGCCGGGGCGGCCGTGTGGCTGGCGGTGGCGGGGCAGCCCATGGGCGCCGGAGGGGGGTGCTGTAGCGCGGGCCGTCGGGGGGCGGGGAACGGGGCTTGTTGTCAGTCAGCCGAGGGGGCGGTGTGCGGGGAAGGGGGTGCCTACGGCCATACCACCCTGAGAACGCCCGATCTCGTCTGATCTCGGAAGCTAAGCAGGGTCGGGCCCGGTTAGTACTTGGATGGGAGACCGCCTGGGAATACCGGGTGCTGTAGGCTTTTGCTTTTGGCGGGGGCCCCGCGGGCTCGGGCCGGGGGGCTGCGCCCGCCCTCCCCCTTCCCGCGCCCCTCTTCTTGCCGGGCCTTTGGCCGGCCTGCTGCGGAGGGGCTGGGGCCGTCGGTGGCGCCGGGGCGGCCGTGTGGCTGGCGGTGGCGGGGCAGCCCGTGGGCGCCGGAGGGGGGTGCTGTAGCGCGGGCCGTCGGGGGGCGGGGAACGGGGCTTGTTGTCAGTCAGCCGAGGGGGCGGTGTGCGGGGAAGGGGGTGCCTACGGCCATACCACCCTGAGAACGCCCGATCTCGTCTGATCTCGGAAGCTAAGCAGGGTCGGGCCCGGTTAGTACTTGGATGGGAGACCGCCTGGGAATACCGGGTGCTGTAGGCTTTTGCTTTTGGCGGGGGCCCCGCGGGCTCGGGCCGGGGGGCTGCGCCCGCCCTCCCCCTTCCCGCGCCCCTCTTCTTGCCGGGCCTTTGGACCGGCCTGCTGCGGAGGGGCTGGGGCCGTCGGTGGCGCCGGGGCGGCCGTGTGGCTGGCGGTGGCGGGGCAGCCCGTGGGCGCCGGAGGGGGGTGCTGTAGCGCGGGCCGTCGCGGGGGCGGGGAACGGGGCTTGTTGTCAGTCAGCCGAGAGGGCGGTGTGCGGGGAAGGGGGTGCCTATGGCCATACCACCCTGAGAACGCCCGATCTCGTCTGATCTCGGAAGCTAAGCAGGGTCGGGCCCGGTTAGTACTTGGATGGGAGACCGCCTGGGAATACCGGGTGCTGTAGGCTTTTGCTTTTGGCGGGGGCCCCGCGGGCTCGGGCCGGGGGGCTGCGCCCGCCCTCCCCCTTCCCGCGCCCCTCTTCTTGCCGGGCCTTTGGCCGGCCTGCTGCGGAGGGGCTGGGGCCGTCGGTGGCGCCCGGGCGGCCGTGTGGCTGGCGGTGGCGGGGCAGCCCGTGGGCGCCGGAGGGGGGTGCTGTAGCGCGGGCCGTCGCGGGGGCGGGGAACGGGGCTTGTTGTCAGTCAGCCGAGGGGGCGGTGTGCGGGGAAGGGGGTGCCTACAGCCATACCACCCTGAGAACGCCCGATCTCGTCTGATCTCGGAAGCTAAGCAGGGTCGGGCCCGGTTAGTACTTGGATGGGAGACCGCCTGGGAATACCGGGTGCTGTAGGCTTTTGCTTTTGGCGGGGGCCCCGCGGGCTCGGGCCGGGGGGCTGCGCCCGCCCTCCCCCTTCCCGCGCCCGCCCTCCCCCTTCCCGCGCCCCTCTTCTTGCCGGGCCTTTGGCCGGCCTGCTGCGGAGGGGCTGGGGCCGTCGGTGGCGCCGGGGCGGCCGTGTGGCTGGCGGTGGCGGGGCAGCCCGTGGGCGCCGGAGGGGGGTGCTGTAGCGCGGGCCGTCGGGGGGGCGGGGAACGGGGCTTGTTGCCAGTCAGCCGAGAGGGCGGTGTGCGGGGAAGGGGGTGCCTACGGCCATACCACCCTGAGAACGCCCGATCTCGTCTGATCTCGGAAGCTAAGCAGGGTCGGGCCCGGTTAGTACTTGGATGGGAGACCGCCTGGGAATACCGGGTGCTGTAGGCTTTTGCTTTTGGCGGGGGCCCCGCGGGCTCGGGCCGGGGGGCTGCGCCCGCCCTCCCCCTTCCCGCGCCCCTCTTCTTGCCGGGCCTTTGGCCGGCCTGCTGCGGAGGGGCTGGGGCCGTCGGTGGCGCCGGGGCGGCCGTGTGGCTGGCGGTGGCGGGGCAGCCCGTGGGCGCCGGAGGGGGGTGCTGTAGCGCGGGCCGTCGGGGGGGCGGGGAACGGGGCTTGTTGCCAGTCAGCCGAGGGGGCGGTGTGCGGGGAAGGGGGTGCCTACGGCCATACCACCCTGAGAACGCCCGATCTCGTCTGATCTCGGAAGCTAAGCAGGGTCGGGCCCGGTTAGTACTTGGATGGGAGACCGCCTGGGAATACCGGGTGCTGTAGGCTTTTGCTTTTGGCGGGGGCCCCGCGGGCTCGGGCCGGGGGGCTGCGCCCGCCCTCCCCCTTCCCGCGCCCGCCCTCCCCCTTCCCGCGCCCCTCTTCTTGCCGGGCCTTTGGCCGGCCTGCTGCGGAGGGGCTGGGGCCGTCGGTGGCGCCGGGGCGGCCGTGTGGCTGGCGGTGGCGGGGCAGCCCGTGGGCGCCGGAGGGGGGTGCTGTAGCGCGGGCCGTCGCGGGGGCGGGGAACGGGGCTTGTTGTCAGTCAGCCGAGGGGGCGGTGTGCGGGGAAGGGGGTGCCTACGGCCATACCACCCTGAGAACGCCCGATCTCGTCTGATCTCGGAAGCTAAGCAGGGTCGGGCCCGGTTAGTACTTGGATGGGAGACCGCCTGGGAATACCGGGTGCTGTAGGCTTTTGCTTTTGGCGGGGGCCCCGCGGGCTCGGGCCGGGGGGCTGCGCCCGCCCTCCCCCTTCCCGCGCCCGCCCTCCCCCTTCCCGCGCCCCTCTTCTTGCCGGGCCTTTGGCCGGCCTGCTGCGGAGGGGCTGGGGCCGTCGGTGGCGCCCGGGCGGCCGTGTGGCTGGCGGTGGCGGGGCAGCCCGTGGGCGCCGGAGGGGGGTGCTGTAGCGCGGGCCGTCGCGGGGGCGGGGAACGGGGCTTGTTGTCAGTCAGCCGAGGGGGCGGTGTGCGGGGAAGGGGGTGCCTACAGCCATACCACCCTGAGAACGCCCGATCTCGTCTGATCTCGGAAGCTAAGCAGGGTCGGGCCCGGTTAGTACTTGGATGGGAGACCGCCTGGGAATACCGGGTGCTGTAGGCTTTTGCTTTTGGCGGGGGCCCCGCGGGCTCGGGCCGGGGGGCTGCGCCCGCCCTCCCCCTTCCCGCGCCCCTCTTCTTGCCGGGCCTTTGGCCGGCCTGCTGCGGAGGGGCTGGGGCCGTCGGTGGCGCCGGGGCGGCCGTGTGGCTGGCGGTGGCGGGGCAGCCCGTGGGCGCCGGAGGGGGGTGCTGTAGCGCGGGCCGTCGGGGGGGCGGGGAACGGGGCTTGTTGCCAGTCAGCCGAGGGGGCGGTGTGCGGGGAAGGGGGTGCCTACGGCCATACCACCCTGAGAACGCCCGATCTCGTCTGATCTCGGAAGCTAAGCAGGGTCGGGCCCGGTTAGTACTTGGATGGGAGACCGCCTGGGAATACCGGGTGCTGTAGGCTTTTGCTTTTGGCGGGGGCCCCGCGGGCTCGGGCCGGGGGGCTGCGCCCGCCCTCCCCCTTCCCGCGCCCGCCCTCCCCCTTCCCGCGCCCCTCTTCTTGCCGGGCCTTTGGCCGGCCTGCTGCGGAGGGGCTGGGGCCGTCGGTGGCGCCGGGGCGGCCGTGTGGCTGGCGGTGGCGGGGCAGCCCGTGGGCGCCGGAGGGGGGTGCTGTAGCGCGGGCCGTCGGGGGGCGGGGAACGGGGCTTGTTGCCAGTCAGCCGAGGGGGCGGTGTGCGGGGAAGGGGGTGCCTACGGCCATACCACCCTGAGAACGCCCGATCTCGTCTGATCTCGGAAGCTAAGCAGGGTCGGGCCCGGTTAGTACTTGGATGGGAGACCGCCTGGGAATACCGGGTGCTGTAGGCTTTTGCTTTTGGCGGGGGCCCCGCGGGCTCGGGCCGGGGGGCTGCGCCCGCCCTCCCCCTTCCCGCGCCCCTCTTCTTGCCGGGCCTTTGGCCGGCCTGCTGCGGAGGGGCTGGGGCCGTCGGTGGCGCCGGGGCGGCCGTGTGGCTGGCGGTGGCGGGGCAGCCCGTGGGCGCCGGAGGGGGGTGCTGTAGCGCGGGCCGTCGGGGGGCGGGGAACGGGGCTTGTTGCCAGTCAGCCGAGAGGGCGGTGTGCGGGGAAGGGGGTGCCTACGGCCATACCACCCTGAGAACGCCCGATCTCGTCTGATCTCGGAAGCTAAGCAGGGTCGGGCCCGGTTAGTACTTGGATGGGAGACCGCCTGGGAATACCGGGTGCTGTAGGCTTTTGCTTTTGGCGGGGGCCCCGCGGGCTCGGGCCGGGGGGCTGCGCCCGCCCTCCCCCTTCCCGCGCCCCTCTTCTTGCCGGGCCTTTGGCCGGCCTGCTGCGGAGGGGCTGGGGCCGTCGGTGGGGCTGGGGCCGCCGGGGCGGCCGTGTGGCTGGCGGTGGCGGGGCAGCCCGTGGGCGCCGGAGGGGGGTGCTGTAGCGCGGGCCGTCGGGGGGCGGGGAACGGGGCTTGTTGCCAGTCAGCCGAGAGGGCGGTGTGCGGGGAAGGGGGTGCCTACGGCCATACCACCCTGAGAACGCCCGATCTCGTCTGATCTCGGAAGCTAAGCAGGGTCGGGCCCGGTTAGTACTTGGATGGGAGACCGCCTGGGAATACCGGGTGCTGTAGGCTTTTGCTTTTGGCGGGGGCCCCGCGGGCTCGGGCAGGGGGGCTGCGCCCGCCCTCCCCCTTCCCGCGCCCCTCTTCTTGCCGGGCCTTTGGCCGGCCTGCTGCGGAGGGGCTGGGGCCGTCGGTGGCGCCGGGGCGGCCGTGTGGCTGGCGGTGGCGGGGCAGCCCGTGGGCGCCGGAGGGGGGTGCTGTAGCGCGGGCCGTCGGGGGGGCGGGGAACGGGGCTTGTTGCCAGTCAGCCGAGAGGGCGGTGTGCGGGGAAGGGGGTGCCTACGGCCATACCACCCTGAGAACGCCCGATCTCGTCTGATCTCGGAAGCTAAGCAGGGTCGGGCCCGGTTAGTACTTGGATGGGAGACCGCCTGGGAATACCGGGTGCTGTAGGCTTTTGCTTTTGGCGGGGGCCCCGCGGGCTCGGGCCGGGGGGCTGCGCCCGCCCTCCCCCTTCCCGCGCCCCTCTTCTTGCCGGGCCTTTGGCCGGCCTGCTGCGGAGGGGCTGGGGCCGTCGGTGGCGCCGGGGCGGCCGTGTGGCTGGCGGTGGCGGGGCAGCCCGTGGGCGCCGGAGGGGGGTGCTGTAGCGCGGGCCGTCGCGGGGGCGGGGAACGGGGCTTGTTGTCAGTCAGCCGAGGGGGCGGTGTGCGGGGAAGGGGGTGCCTACGGCCATACCACCCTGAGAACGCCCGATCTCGTCTGATCTCGGAAGCTAAGCAGGGTCGGGCCCGGTTAGTACTTGGATGGGAGACCGCCTGGGAATACCGGGTGCTGTAGGCTTTTGCTTTTGGCGGGGGCCCCGCGGGCTCGGGCCGGGGGGCTGCGCCCGCCCTCCCCCTTCCCGCGCCCCTCTTCTTGCCGGGCCTTTGGCCGGCCTGCTGCGGAGGGGCTGGGGCCGTCGGTGGCGCCGGGGCGGCCGTGTGGCTGGCGGTGGCGGGGCAGCCCGTGGGCGCCGGAGGGGGGTGCTGTAGCGCGGGCCGTCGGGGGGGCGGGGAACGGGGCTTGTTGCCAGTCAGCCGAGAGGGCGGTGTGCGGGGAAGGGGGTGCCTACGGCCATACCACCCTGAGAACGCCCGATCTCGTCTGATCTCGGAAGCTAAGCAGGGTCGGGCCCGGTTAGTACTTGGATGGGAGACCGCCTGGGAATACCGGGTGCTGTAGGCTTTTGCTTTTGGCGGGGGCCCCGCGGGCTCGGGCCGGGGGGCTGCGCCCGCCCTCCCCCTTCCCGCGCCCCTCTTCTTGCCGGGCCTTTGGCCGGCCTGCTGCGGAGGGGCTGGGGCCGTCGGTGGCGCCGGGGCGGCCGTGTGGCTGGCGGTGGCGGGGCAGCCCGTGGGCGCCGGAGGGGGGTGCTGTAGCGCGGGCCGTCGGGGGGCGGGGAACGGGGCTTGTTGCCAGTCAGCCGAGAGGGCGGTGTGCGGGGAAGGGGGTGCCTACGGCCATACCACCCTGAGAACGCCCGATCTCGTCTGATCTCGGAAGCTAAGCAGGGTCGGGCCCGGTTAGTACTTGGATGGGAGACCGCCTGGGAATACCGGGTGCTGTAGGCTTTTGCTTTTGGCGGGGGCCCCGCGGGCTCGGGCCGGGGGGCTGCGCCCGCCCTCCCCCTTCCCGCGCCCCTCTTCTTGCCGGGCCTTTGGCCGGCCTGCTGCGGAGGGGCTGGGGCCGTCGGTGGCGCCGGGGCGGCCGTGTGGCTGGCGGTGGCGGGGCAGCCCGTGGGCGCCGGAGGGGGGTGCTGTAGCGCGGGCCGTCGGGGGGGCGGGGAACGGGGCTTGTTGTCAGTCAGCCGAGAGGGCGGTGTGCGGGGAAGGGGGTGCCTACGGCCATACCACCCTGAGAACGCCCGATCTCGTCTGATCTCGGAAGCTAAGCAGGGTCGGGCCCGGTTAGTACTTGGATGGGAGACCGCCTGGGAATACCGGGTGCTGTAGGCTTTTGCTTTTGGCGGGGGCCCCGCGGGCTCGGGCCGGGGGGCTGCGCCCGCCCTCCCCCTTCCCGCGCCCCTCTTCTTGCCGGGCCTTTGGCCGGCCTGCTGCGGAGGGGCTGGGGCCGTCGGTGGCGCCGGGGCGGCCGTGTGGCTGGCGGTGGCGGGGCAGCCCGTGGGCGCCGGAGGGGGGTGCTGTAGCGCGGGCCGTCGGGGGGCGGGGAACGGGGCTTGTTGTCAGTCAGCCGAGGGGGCGGTGTGCGGGGAAGGGGGTGCCTACGGCCATACCACCCTGAGAACGCCCGATCTCGTCTGATCTCGGAAGCTAAGCAGGGTCGGGCCCGGTTAGTACTTGGATGGGAGACCGCCTGGGAATACCGGGTGCTGTAGGCTTTTGCTTTTGGCGGGGGCCCCGCGGGCTCGGGCCGGGGGGCTGCGCCCGCCCTCCCCCTTCCCGCGCCCCTCTTCTTGCCGGGCCTTTGGCCGGCCTGCTGCGGAGGGGCTGGGGCCGTCGGTGGGGCTGGGGCCGTCGGTGGCGCCGGGGCGGCCGTGTGGCTGGCGGTGGCGGGGCAGCCCGTGGGCGCCGGAGGGGGGTGCTGTAGCGCGGGCCGTCGGGGGGCGGGGAACGGGGCTTGTTGCCAGTCAGCCGAGAGGGCGGTGTGCGGGGAAGGGGGTGCCTACGGCCATACCACCCTGAGAACGCCCGATCTCGTCTGATCTCGGAAGCTAAGCAGGGTCGGGCCCGGTTAGTACTTGGATGGGAGACCGCCTGGGAATACCGGGTGCTGTAGGCTTTTGCTTTTGGCGGGGGCCCCGCGGGCTCGGGCCGGGGGGCTGCGCCCGCCCTCCCCCTTCCCGCGCCCCTCTTCTTGCCGGGCCTTTGGCCGGCCTGCTGCGGAGGGGCTGGGGCCGTCGGTGGCGCCGGGGCGGCCGTGTGGCTGGCGGTGGCGGGGCAGCCCGTGGGCGCCGGAGGGGGGTGCTGTAGCGCGGGCCGTCGGGGGGGCGGGGAACGGGGCTTGTTGCCAGTCAGCCGAGAGGGCGGTGTGCGGGGAAGGGGGTGCCTACGGCCATACCACCCTGAGAACGCCCGATCTCGTCTGATCTCGGAAGCTAAGCAGGGTCGGGCCCGGTTAGTACTTGGATGGGAGACCGCCTGGGAATACCGGGTGCTGTAGGCTTTTGCTTTTGGCGGGGGCCCCGCGGGCTCGGGCCGGGGGGCTGCGCCCGCCCTCCCCCTTCCCGCGCCCCTCTTCTTGCCGGGCCTTTGGCCGGCCTGCTGCGGAGGGGCTGGGGCCGTCGGTGGCGCCGGGGCGGCCGTGTGGCTGGCGGTGGCGGGGCAGCCCGTGGGCGCCGGAGGGGGGTGCTGTAGCGCGGGCCGTCGGGGGGGCGGGGAACGGGGCTTGTTGTCAGTCAGCCGAGGGGGCGGTGTGCGGGGAAGGGGGTGCCTACGGCCATACCACCCTGAGAACGCCCGATCTCGTCTGATCTCGGAAGCTAAGCAGGGTCGGGCCCGGTTAGTACTTGGATGGGAGACCGCCTGGGAATACCGGGTGCTGTAGGCTTTTGCTTTTGGCGGGGGCCCCGCGGGCTCGGGCCGGGGGGCTGCGCCCGCCCTCCCCCTTCCCGCGCCCCTCTTCTTGCCGGGCCTTTGGCCGGCCTGCTGCGGAGGGGCTGGGGCCGTCGGTGGCGCCGGGGCGGCCGTGTGGCTGGCGGTGGCGGGGCAGCCCGTGGGCGCCGGAGGGGGGTGCTGTAGCGCGGGCCGTCGGGGGGGCGGGGAACGGGGCTTGTTGCCAGTCAGCCGAGAGGGCGGTGTGCGGGGAAGGGGGTGCCTACGGCCATACCACCCTGAGAACGCCCGATCTCGTCTGATCTCGGAAGCTAAGCAGGGTCGGGCCCGGTTAGTACTTGGATGGGAGACCGCCTGGGAATACCGGGTGCTGTAGGCTTTTGCTTTTGGCGGGGGCCCCGCGGGCTCGGGCCGGGGGGCTGCGCCCGCCCTCCCCCTTCCCGCGCCCCTCTTCTTGCCGGGCCTTTGGCCGGCCTGCTGCGGAGGGGCTGGGGCCGTCGGTGGCGCCGGGGCGGCCGTGTGGCTGGCGGTGGCGGGGCAGCCCGTGGGCGCCGGAGGGGGGTGCTGTAGCGCGGGCCGTCGGGGGGGCGGGGAACGGGGCTTGTTGCCAGTCAGCCGAGAGGGCGGTGTGCGGGGAAGGGGGTGCCTACGGCCATACCACCCTGAGAACGCCCGATCTCGTCTGATCTCGGAAGCTAAGCAGGGTCGGGCCCGGTTAGTACTTGGATGGGAGACCGCCTGGGAATACCGGGTGCTGTAGGCTTTTGCTTTTGGCGGGGGCCCCGCGGGCTCGGGCCGGGGGGCTGCGCCCGCCCTCCCCCTTCCCGCGCCCCTCTTCTTGCCGGGCCTTTGGCCGGCCTGCTGCGGAGGGGCTGGGGCCGTCGGTGGCGCCGGGGCGGCCGTGTGGCTGGCGGTGGCGGGGCAGCCCGTGGGCGCCGGAGGGGGGTGCTGTAGCGCGGGCCGTCGGGGGGCGGGGAACGGGGCTTGTTGTCAGTCAGCCGAGAGGGCGGTGTGCGGGGAAGGGGGTGCCTACGGCCATACCACCCTGAGAACGCCCGATCTCGTCTGATCTCGGAAGCTAAGCAGGGTCGGGCCCGGTTAGTACTTGGATGGGAGACCGCCTGGGAATACCGGGTGCTGTAGGCTTTTGCTTTTGGCGGGGGCCCCGCGGGCTCGGGCCGGGGGCTGCGCCCGCCCTCCCGCGCCCGCCCTCCCCCTTCCCGCGCCCCTCTTCTTGCCGGGCCTTTGGCCGGCCTGCTGCGGAGGGGCTGGGGCCGTCGGTGGCGCCGGGGCGGCCGTGTGGCTGGCGGTGGCGGGGCAGCCCGTGGGCGCCGGAGGGGGGTGCTGTAGCGCGGGCCGTCGGGGGGGCGGGGAACGGGGCTTGTTGTCAGTCAGCCGAGGGGGCGGTGTGCGGGGAAGGGGGTGCCTACGGCCATACCACCCTGAGAACGCCCGATCTCGTCTGATCTCGGAAGCTAAGCAGGGTCGGGCCCGGTTAGTACTTGGATGGGAGACCGCCTGGGAATACCGGGTGCTGTAGGCTTTTGCTTTTGGCGGGGGCCCCGCGGGCTCGGGCCGGGGGGCTGCGCCCGCCCTCCCCCTTCCCGCGCCCCTCTTCTTGCCGGGCCTTTGGCCGGCCTGCTGCGGAGGGGCTGGGGCCGTCGGTGGCGCCGGGGCGGCCGTGTGGCTGGCGGTGGCGGGGCAGCCCGTGGGCGCCGGAGGGGGGTGCTGTAGCGCGGGCCGTCGGGGGGGCGGGGAACGGGGCTTGTTGTCAGTCAGCCGAGGGGGCGGTGTGCGGGGAAGGGGGTGCCTACGGCCATACCACCCTGAGAACGCCCGATCTCGTCTGATCTCGGAAGCTAAGCAGGGTCGGGCCCGGTTAGTACTTGGATGGGAGACCGCCTGGGAATACCGGGTGCTGTAGGCTTTTGCTTTTGGCGGGGGCCCCGCGGGCTCGGGCCGGGGGGCTGCGCCCGCCCTCCCCCTTCCCGCGCCCCTCTTCTTGCCGGGCCTTTGGCCGGCCTGCTGCGGAGGGGCTGGGGCCGTCGGTGGCGCCGGGGCGGCCGTGTGGCTGGCGGTGGCGGGGCAGCCCGTGGGCGCCGGAGGGGGGTGCTGTAGCGCGGGCCGTCGGGGGGCGGGGAACGGGGCTTGTTGCCAGTCAGCCGAGAGGGCGGTGTGCGGGGAAGGGGGTGCCTACGGCCATACCACCCTGAGAACGCCCGATCTCGTCTGATCTCGGAAGCTAAGCAGGGTCGGGCCCGGTTAGTACTTGGATGGGAGACCGCCTGGGAATACCGGGTGCTGTAGGCTTTTGCTTTTGGCGGGGGCCCCGCGGGCTCGGGCCGGGGGGCTGCGCCCGCCCTCCCCCTTCCCGCGCCCCTCTTCTTGCCGGGCCTTTGGCCGGCCTGCTGCGGAGGGGCTGGGGCCGTCGGTGGCGCCGGGGCGGCCGTGTGGCTGGCGGTGGCGGGGCAGCCCGTGGGCGCCGGAGGGGGGTGCTGTAGCGCGGGCCGTCGGGGGGGCGGGGAACGGGGCTTGTTGCCAGTCAGCCGAGAGGGCGGTGTGCGGGGAAGGGGGTGCCTACGGCCATACCACCCTGAGAACGCCCGATCTCGTCTGATCTCGGAAGCTAAGCAGGGTCGGGCCCGGTTAGTACTTGGATGGGAGACCGCCTGGGAATACCGGGTGCTGTAGGCTTTTGCTTTTGGCGGGGGCCCCGCGGGCTCGGGCCGGGGGGCTGCGCCCGCCCTCCCCCTTCCCGCGCCCCTCTTCTTGCCGGGCCTTTGGCCGGCCTGCTGCGGAGGGGCTGGGGCCGTCGGTGGCGCCGGGGCGGCCGTGTGGCTGGCGGTGGCGGGGCAGCCCGTGGGCGCCGGAGGGGGGTGCTGTAGCGCGGGCCGTCGGGGGGGCGGGGAACGGGGCTTGTTGTCAGTCAGCCGAGGGGGCGGTGTGCGGGGAAGGGGGTGCCTACGGCCATACCACCCTGAGAACGCCCGATCTCGTCTGATCTCGGAAGCTAAGCAGGGTCGGGCCCGGTTAGTACTTGGATGGGAGACCGCCTGGGAATACCGGGTGCTGTAGGCTTTTGCTTTTGGCGGGGGCCCCGCGGGCTCGGGCCGGGGGGCTGCGCCCGCCCTCCCCCTTCCCGCGCCCCTCTTCTTGCCGGGCCTTTGGCCGGCCTGCTGCGGAGGGGCTGGGGCCGTCGGTGGCGCCGGGGCGGCCGTGTGGCTGGCGGTGGCGGGGCAGCCCGTGGGCGCCGGAGGGGGGTGCTGTAGCGCGGGCCGTCGGGGGGCGGGGAACGGGGCTTGTTGCCAGTCAGCCGAGAGGGCGGTGTGCGGGGAAGGGGGTGCCTACGGCCATACCACCCTGAGAACGCCCGATCTCGTCTGATCTCGGAAGCTAAGCAGGGTCGGGCCCGGTTAGTACTTGGATGGGAGACCGCCTGGGAATACCGGGTGCTGTAGGCTTTTGCTTTTGGCGGGGGCCCCGCGGGCTCGGGCCGGGGGGCTGCGCCCGCCCTCCCCCTTCCCGCGCCCCTCTTCTTGCCGGGCCTTTGGCCGGCCTGCTGCGGAGGGGCTGGGGCCGTCGGTGGCGCCGGGGCGGCCGTGTGGCTGGCGGTGGCGGGGCAGCCCGTGGGCGCCGGAGGGGGGTGCTGTAGCGCGGGCCGTCGGGGGGCGGGGAACGGGGCTTGTTGCCAGTCAGCCGAGAGGGCGGTGTGCGGGGAAGGGGGTGCCTACGGCCATACCACCCTGAGAACGCCCGATCTCGTCTGATCTCGGAAGCTAAGCAGGGTCGGGCCCGGTTAGTACTTGGATGGGAGACCGCCTGGGAATACCGGGTGCTGTAGGCTTTTGCTTTTGGCGGGGGCCCCGCGGGCTCGGGCCGGGGGGCTGCGCCCGCCCTCCCCCTTCCCGCGCCCCTCTTCTTGCCGGGCCTTTGGCCGGCCTGCTGCGGAGGGGCTGGGGCCGTCGGTGGCGCCGGGGCGGCCGTGTGGCTGGCGGTGGCGGGGCAGCCCGTGGGCGCCGGAGGGGGGTGCTGTAGCGCGGGCCGTCGGGGGGGCGGGGAACGGGGCTTGTTGTCAGTCAGCCGAGAGGGCGGTGTGCGGGGAAGGGGGTGCCTACGGCCATACCACCCTGAGAACGCCCGATCTCGTCTGATCTCGGAAGCTAAGCAGGGTCGGGCCCGGTTAGTACTTGGATGGGAGACCGCCTGGGAATACCGGGTGCTGTAGGCTTTTGCTTTTGGCGGGGGCCCCGCGGGCTCGGGCCGGGGGGCTGCGCCCGCCCTCCCCCTTCCCGCGCCCGCCCTCCCCCTTCCCGCGCCCCTCTTCTTGCCGGGCCTTTGGCCGGCCTGCTGCGGAGGGGCTGGGGCCGTCGGTGGCGCCGGGGCGGCCGTGTGGCTGGCGGTGGCGGGGCAGCCCGTGGGCGCCGGAGGGGGGTGCTGTAGCGCGGGCCGTCGGGGGGGCGGGGAACGGGGCTTGTTGTCAGTCAGCCGAGGGGGCGGTGTGCGGGGAAGGGGGTGCCTACGGCCATACCACCCTGAGAACGCCCGATCTCGTCTGATCTCGGAAGCTAAGCAGGGTCGGGCCCGGTTAGTACTTGGATGGGAGACCGCCTGGGAATACCGGGTGCTGTAGGCTTTTGCTTTTGGCGGGGGCCCCGCGGGCTCGGGCCGGGGGGCTGCGCCCGCCCTCCCCCTTCCCGCGCCCCTCTTCTTGCCGGGCCTTTGGCCGGCCTGCTGCGGAGGGGCTGGGGCCGTCGGTGGCGCCGGGGCGGCCGTGTGGCTGGCGGTGGCGGGGCAGCCCGTGGGCGCCGGAGGGGGGTGCTGTAGCGCGGGCCGTCGGGGGGGCGGGGAACGGGGCTTGTTGCCAGTCAGCCGAGGGGGCGGTGTGCGGGGAAGGGGGTGCCTACGGCCATACCACCCTGAGAACGCCCGATCTCGTCTGATCTCGGAAGCTAAGCAGGGTCGGGCCCGGTTAGTACTTGGATGGGAGACCGCCTGGGAATACCGGGTGCTGTAGGCTTTTGCTTTTGGCGGGGGCCCCGCGGGCTCGGGCCGGGGGGCTGCGCCCGCCCTCCCCCTTCCCGCGCCCGCCCTCCCCCTTCCCGCGCCCCTCTTCTTGCCGGGCCTTTGGCCGGCCTGCTGCGGAGGGGCTGGGGCCGTCGGTGGCGCCGGGGCGGCCGTGTGGCTGGCGGTGGCGGGGCAGCCCGTGGGCGCCGGAGGGGGGTGCTGTAGCGCGGGCCGTCGGGGGGCGGGGAACGGGGCTTGTTGCCAGTCAGCCGAGGGGGCGGTGTGCGGGGAAGGGGGTGCCTACGGCCATACCACCCTGAGAACGCCCGATCTCGTCTGATCTCGGAAGCTAAGCAGGGTCGGGCCCGGTTAGTACTTGGATGGGAGACCGCCTGGGAATACCGGGTGCTGTAGGCTTTTGCTTTTGGCGGGGGCCCCGCGGGCTCGGGCCGGGGGGCTGCGCCCGCCCTCCCCCTTCCCGCGCCCCTCTTCTTGCCGGGCCTTTGGCCGGCCTGCTGCGGAGGGGCTGGGGCCGTCGGTGGCGCCGGGGCGGCCGTGTGGCTGGCGGTGGCGGGGCAGCCCGTGGGCGCCGGAGGGGGGTGCTGTAGCGCGGGCCGTCGGGGGGGCGGGGAACGGGGCTTGTTGCCAGTCAGCCGAGAGGGCGGTGTGCGGGGAAGGGGGTGCCTACGGCCATACCACCCTGAGAACGCCCGATCTCGTCTGATCTCGGAAGCTAAGCAGGGTCGGGCCCGGTTAGTACTTGGATGGGAGACCGCCTGGGAATACCGGGTGCTGTAGGCTTTTGCTTTTGGCGGGGGCCCCGCGGGCTCGGGCCGGGGGGCTGCGCCCGCCCTCCCCCTTCCCGCGCCCCTCTTCTTGCCGGGCCTTTGGCCGGCCTGCTGCGGAGGGGCTGGGGCCGTCGGTGGCGCCGGGGCGGCCGTGTGGCTGGCGGTGGCGGGGCAGCCCGTGGGCGCCGGAGGGGGGTGCTGTAGCGCGGGCCGTCGGGGGGGCGGGGAACGGGGCTTGTTGCCAGTCAGCCGAGAGGGCGGTGTGCGGGGAAGGGGGTGCCTACGGCCATACCACCCTGAGAACGCCCGATCTCGTCTGATCTCGGAAGCTAAGCAGGGTCGGGCCCGGTTAGTACTTGGATGGGAGACCGCCTGGGAATACCGGGTGCTGTAGGCTTTTGCTTTTGGCGGGGGCCCCGCGGGCTCGGGCCGGGGGGCTGCGCCCGCCCTCCCCCTTCCCGCGCCCCTCTTCTTGCCGGGCCTTTGGCCGGCCTGCTGCGGAGGGGCTGGGGCCGTCGGTGGCGCCGGGGCGGCCGTGTGGCTGGCGGTGGCGGGGCAGCCCGTGGGCGCCGGAGGGGGGTGCTGTAGCGCGGGCCGTCGGGGGGGCGGGGAACGGGGCTTGTTGCCAGTCAGCCGAGAGGGCGGTGTGCGGGGAAGGGGGTGCCTACGGCCATACCACCCTGAGAACGCCCGATCTCGTCTGATCTCGGAAGCTAAGCAGGGTCGGGCCCGGTTAGTACTTGGATGGGAGACCGCCTGGGAATACCGGGTGCTGTAGGCTTTTGCTTTTGGCGGGGGCCCCGCGGGCTCGGGCCGGGGGGCTGCGCCCGCCCTCCCCCTTCCCGCGCCCCTCTTCTTGCCGGGCCTTTGGCCGGCCTGCTGCGGAGGGGCTGGGGCCGTCGGTGGCGCCGGGGCGGCCGTGTGGCTGGCGGTGGCGGGGCAGCCCGTGGGCGCCGGAGGGGGGTGCTGTAGCGCGGGCCGTCGGGGGGGCGGGGAACGGGGCTTGTTGTCAGTCAGCCGAGGGGGCGGTGTGCGGGGAAGGGGGTGCCTACGGCCATACCACCCTGAGAACGCCCGATCTCGTCTGATCTCGGAAGCTAAGCAGGGTCGGGCCCGGTTAGTACTTGGATGGGAGACCGCCTGGGAATACCGGGTGCTGTAGGCTTTTGCTTTTGGCGGGGGCCCCGCGGGCTCGGGCCGGGGGGCTGCGCCCGCCCTCCCCCTTCCCGCGCCCGCCTCCCCTTCCCGCGCCCCTCTTCTTGCCGGGCCTTTGGCCGGCCTGCTGCGGAGGGGCTGGGGCCGTCGGTGGCGCCGGGGCGGCCGTGTGGCTGGCGGTGGCGGGGCAGCCCGTGGGCGCCGGAGGGGGGTGCTGTAGCGCGGGCCGTCGGGGGGGCGGGGAACGGGGCTTGTTGTCAGTCAGCCGAGGGGGCGGTGTGCGGGGAAGGGGGTGCCTACGGCCATACCACCCTGAGAACGCCCGATCTCGTCTGATCTCGGAAGCTAAGCAGGGTCGGGCCCGGTTAGTACTTGGATGGGAGACCGCCTGGGAATACCGGGTGCTGTAGGCTTTTGCTTTTGGCGGGGGCCCCGCGGGCTCGGGCCGGGGGGCTGCGCCCGCCCTCCCCCTTCCCGCGCCCCTCTTCTTGCCGGGCCTTTGGCCGGCCTGCTGCGGAGGGGCTGGGGCCGTCGGTGGCGCCGGGGCGGCCGTGTGGCTGGCGGTGGCGGGGCAGCCCGTGGGCGCCGGAGGGGGGTGCTGTAGCGCGGGCCGTCGGGGGGCGGGGAACGGGGCTTGTTGCCAGTCAGCCGAGAGGGCGGTGTGCGGGGAAGGGGGTGCCTACGGCCATACCACCCTGAGAACGCCCGATCTCGTCTGATCTCGGAAGCTAAGCAGGGTCGGGCCCGGTTAGTACTTGGATGGGAGACCGCCTGGGAATACCGGGTGCTGTAGGCTTTTGCTTTTGGCGGGGGCCCCGCGGGCTCGGGCCGGGGGGCTGCGCCCGCCCTCCCCCTTCCCGCGCCCCTCTTCTTGCCGGGCCTTTGGCCGGCCTGCTGCGGAGGGGCTGGGGCCGTCGGTGGCGCCGGGGCGGCCGTGTGGCTGGCGGTGGCGGGGCAGCCCGTGGGCGCCGGAGGGGGGTGCTGTAGCGCGGGCCGTCGGGGGGGCGGGGAACGGGGCTTGTTGCCAGTCAGCCGAGAGGGCGGTGTGCGGGGAAGGGGGTGCCTACGGCCATACCACCCTGAGAACGCCCGATCTCGTCTGATCTCGGAAGCTAAGCAGGGTCGGGCCCGGTTAGTACTTGGATGGGAGACCGCCTGGGAATACCGGGTGCTGTAGGCTTTTGCTTTTGGCGGGGGCCCCGCGGGCTCGGGCCGGGGGGCTGCGCCCGCCCTCCCCCTTCCCGCGCCCCTCTTCTTGCCGGGCCTTTGGCCGGCCTGCTGCGGAGGGGCTGGGGCCGTCGGTGGCGCCGGGGCGGCCGTGTGGCTGGCGGTGGCGGGGCAGCCCGTGGGCGCCGGAGGGGGGTGCTGTAGCGCGGGCCGTCGGGGGGGCGGGGAACGGGGCTTGTTGCCAGTCAGCCGAGAGGGCGGTGTGCGGGGAAGGGGGTGCCTACGGCCATACCACCCTGAGAACGCCCGATCTCGTCTGATCTCGGAAGCTAAGCAGGGTCGGGCCCGGTTAGTACTTGGATGGGAGACCGCCTGGGAATACCGGGTGCTGTAGGCTTTTGCTTTTGGCGGGGGCCCCGCGGGCTCGGGCCGGGGGGCTGCGCCCGCCCTCCCCCTTCCCGCGCCCCTCTTCTTGCCGGGCCTTTGGCCGGCCTGCTGCGGAGGGGCTGGGGCCGTCGGTGGCGCCGGGGCGGCCGTGTGGCTGGCGGTGGCGGGGCAGCCCGTGGGCGCCGGAGGGGGGTGCTGTAGCGCGGGCCGTCGGGGGGGCGGGGAACGGGGCTTGTTGTCAGTCAGCCGAGGGGGCGGTGTGCGGGGAAGGGGGTGCCTACGGCCATACCACCCTGAGAACGCCCGATCTCGTCTGATCTCGGAAGCTAAGCAGGGTCGGGCCCGGTTAGTACTTGGATGGGAGACCGCCTGGGAATACCGGGTGCTGTAGGCTTTTGCTTTTGGCGGGGGCCCCGCGGGCTCGGGCCGGGGGCTGCGCCCGCCTTCCTTCCCGCGCCCGCCCTCCCCCTTCCCGCGCCCCTCTTCTTGCCGGGCCTTTGGCCGGCCTGCTGCGGAGGGGCTGGGGCCGTCGGTGGCGCCGGGGCGGCCGTGTGGCTGGCGGTGGCGGGGCAGCCCGTGGGCGCCGGAGGGGGGTGCTGTAGCGCGGGCCGTCGGGGGGGCGGGGAACGGGGCTTGTTGCCAGTCAGCCGAGAGGGCGGTGTGCGGGGAAGGGGGTGCCTACGGCCATACCACCCTGAGAACGCCCGATCTCGTCTGATCTCGGAAGCTAAGCAGGGTCGGGCCCGGTTAGTACTTGGATGGGAGACCGCCTGGGAATACCGGGTGCTGTAGGCTTTTGCTTTTGGCGGGGGCCCCGCGGGCTCGGGCCGGGGGGCTGCGCCCGCCCTCCCCCTTCCCGCGCCCCTCTTCTTGCCGGGCCTTTGGCCGGCCTGCTGCGGAGGGGCTGGGGCCGTCGGTGGCGCCGGGGCGGCCGTGTGGCTGGCGGTGGCGGGGCAGCCCGTGGGCGCCGGAGGGGGGTGCTGTAGCGCGGGCCGTCGGGGGGCGGGGAACGGGGCTTGTTGTCAGTCAGCCGAGGGGGCGGTGTGCGGGGAAGGGGGTGCCTACGGCCATACCACCCTGAGAACGCCCGATCTCGTCTGATCTCGGAAGCTAAGCAGGGTCGGGCCCGGTTAGTACTTGGATGGGAGACCGCCTGGGAATACCGGGTGCTGTAGGCTTTTGCTTTTGGCGGGGGCCCCGCGGGCTCGGGCCGGGGGGCTGCGCCCGCCCTCCCCCTTCCCGCGCCCGCCCTCCCCCTTCCCGCGCCCCTCTTCTTGCCGGGCCTTTGGCCGGCCTGCTGCGGAGGGGCTGGGGCCGTCGGTGGCGCCGGGGCGGCCGTGTGGCTGGCGGTGGCGGGGCAGCCCGTGGGCGCCGGAGGGGGGTGCTGTAGCGCGGGCCGTCGGGGGGGCGGGGAACGGGGCTTGTTGTCAGTCAGCCGAGGGGGCGGTGTGCGGGGAAGGGGGTGCCTACGGCCATACCACCCTGAGAACGCCCGATCTCGTCTGATCTCGGAAGCTAAGCAGGGTCGGGCCCGGTTAGTACTTGGATGGGAGACCGCCTGGGAATACCGGGTGCTGTAGGCTTTTGCTTTTGGCGGGGGCCCCGCGGGCTCGGGCCGGGGGGCTGCGCCCGCCCTCCCCCTTCCCGCGCCCCTCTTCTTGCCGGGCCTTTGGCCGGCCTGCTGCGGAGGGGCTGGGGCCGTCGGTGGCGCCGGGGCGGCCGTGTGGCTGGCGGTGGCGGGGCAGCCCGTGGGCGCCGGAGGGGGGTGCTGTAGCGCGGGCCGTCGGGGGGCGGGGAACGGGGCTTGTTGCCAGTCAGCCGAGGGGGCGGTGTGCGGGGAAGGGGGTGCCTACGGCCATACCACCCTGAGAACGCCCGATCTCGTCTGATCTCGGAAGCTAAGCAGGGTCGGGCCCGGTTAGTACTTGGATGGGAGACCGCCTGGGAATACCGGGTGCTGTAGGCTTTTGCTTTTGGCGGGGGCCCCGCGGGCTCGGGCCGGGGGGCTGCGCCCGCCCTCCCCCTTCCCGCGCCCGCCCTCCCCCTTCCCGCGCCCCTCTTCTTGCCGGGCCTTTGGCCGGCCTGCTGCGGAGGGGCTGGGGCCGTCGGTGGCGCCGGGGCGGCCGTGTGGCTGGCGGTGGCGGGGCAGCCCGTGGGCGCCGGAGGGGGGTGCTGTAGCGCGGGCCGTCGGGGGGGCGGGGAACGGGGCTTGTTGCCAGTCAGCCGAGAGGGCGGTGTGCGGGGAAGGGGGTGCCTACGGCCATACCACCCTGAGAACGCCCGATCTCGTCTGATCTCGGAAGCTAAGCAGGGTCGGGCCCGGTTAGTACTTGGATGGGAGACCGCCTGGGAATACCGGGTGCTGTAGGCTTTTGCTTTTGGCGGGGGCCCCGCGGGCTCGGGCCGGGGGGCTGCGCCCGCCCTCCCCCTTCCCGCGCCCCTCTTCTTGCCGGGCCTTTGGCCGGCCTGCTGCGGAGGGGCTGGGGCCGTCGGTGGCGCCGGGGCGGCCGTGTGGCTGGCGGTGGCGGGGCAGCCCGTGGGCGCCGGAGGGGGGTGCTGTAGCGCGGGCCGTCGGGGGGCGGGGAACGGGGCTTGTTGTCAGTCAGCCGAGGGGGCGGTGTGCGGGGAAGGGGGTGCCTACGGCCATACCACCCTGAGAACGCCCGATCTCGTCTGATCTCGGAAGCTAAGCAGGGTCGGGCCCGGTTAGTACTTGGATGGGAGACCGCCTGGGAATACCGGGTGCTGTAGGCTTTTGCTTTTGGCGGGGGCCCCGCGGGCTCGGGCCGGGGGGCTGCGCCCGCCCTCCCCCTTCCCGCGCCCGCCCTCCCCCTTCCCGCGCCCCTCTTCTTGCCGGGCCTTTGGCCGGCCTGCTGCGGAGGGGCTGGGGCCGTCGGTGGCGCCGGGGCGGCCGTGTGGCTGGCGGTGGCGGGGCAGCCCGTGGGCGCCGGAGGGGGGTGCTGTAGCGCGGGCCGTCGGGGGGGCGGGGAACGGGGCTTGTTGTCAGTCAGCCGAGGGGGCGGTGTGCGGGGAAGGGGGTGCCTACGGCCATACCACCCTGAGAACGCCCGATCTCGTCTGATCTCGGAAGCTAAGCAGGGTCGGGCCCGGTTAGTACTTGGATGGGAGACCGCCTGGGAATACCGGGTGCTGTAGGCTTTTGCTTTTGGCGGGGGCCCCGCGGGCTCGGGCCGGGGGGCTGCGCCCGCCCTCCCCCTTCCCGCGCCCCTCTTCTTGCCGGGCCTTTGGCCGGCCTGCTGCGGAGGGGCTGGGGCCGTCGGTGGCGCCGGGGCGGCCGTGTGGCTGGCGGTGGCGGGGCAGCCCGTGGGCGCCGGAGGGGGGTGCTGTAGCGCGGGCCGTCGGGGGGCGGGGAACGGGGCTTGTTGCCAGTCAGCCGAGAGGGCGGTGTGCGGGGAAGGGGGTGCCTACGGCCATACCACCCTGAGAACGCCCGATCTCGTCTGATCTCGGAAGCTAAGCAGGGTCGGGCCCGGTTAGTACTTGGATGGGAGACCGCCTGGGAATACCGGGTGCTGTAGGCTTTTGCTTTTGGCGGGGGCCCCGCGGGCTCGGGCCGGGGGGCTGCGCCCGCCCTCCCCCTTCCCGCGCCCCTCTTCTTGCCGGGCCTTTGGCCGGCCTGCTGCGGAGGGGCTGGGGCCGTCGGTGGGGCTGGGGCCGTCGGTGGCGCCGGGGCGGCCGTGTGGCTGGCGGTGGCGGGGCAGCCCGTGGGCGCCGGAGGGGGGTGCTGTAGCGCGGGCCGTCGGGGGGGCGGGGAACGGGGCTTGTTGTCAGTCAGCCGAGGGGGCGGTGTGCGGGGAAGGGGGTGCCTACGGCCATACCACCCTGAGAACGCCCGATCTCGTCTGATCTCGGAAGCTAAGCAGGGTCGGGCCCGGTTAGTACTTGGATGGGAGACCGCCTGGGAATACCGGGTGCTGTAGGCTTTTGCTTTTGGCGGGGGCCCCGCGGGCTCGGGCCGGGGGGCTGCGCCCGCCCTCCCCCTTCCCGCGCCCGCCCTCCCCCTTCCCGCGCCCCTCTTCTTGCCGGGCCTTTGGCCGGCCTGCTGCGGAGGGGCTGGGGCCGTCGGTGGCGCCGGGGCGGCCGTGTGGCTGGCGGTGGCGGGGCAGCCCGTGGGCGCCGGAGGGGGGTGCTGTAGCGCGGGCCGTCGCAGGGGGCGGGGAACGGGGCTTGTTGTCAGTCAGCCGAGGGGGCGGTGTGCGGGGAAGGGGGTGCCTACGGCCATACCACCCTGAGAACGCCCGATCTCGTCTGATCTCGGAAGCTAAGCAGGGTCGGGCCCGGTTAGTACTTGGATGGGAGACCGCCTGGGAATACCGGGTGCTGTAGGCTTTTGCTTTTGGCGGGGGCCCCGCGGGCTCGGGCCGGGGGGCTGCGCCCGCCCTCCCCCTTCCCGCGCCCCTCTTCTTGCCGGGCCTTTGGCCGGCCTGCTGCGGAGGGGCTGGGGCCGTCGGTGGCGCCGGGGCGGCCGTGTGGCTGGCGGTGGCGGGGCAGCCCGTGGGCGCCGGAGGGGGGTGCTGTAGCGCGGGCCGTCGCAGGGGGCGGGGAACGGGGCTTGTTGTCAGTCAGCCGAGGGGGCGGTGTGCGGGGAAGGGGGTGCCTACGGCCATACCACCCTGAGAACGCCCGATCTCGTCTGATCTCGGAAGCTAAGCAGGGTCGGGCCCGGTTAGTACTTGGATGGGAGACCGCCTGGGAATACCGGGTGCTGTAGGCTTTTGCTTTTGGCGGGGGCCCCGCGGGCTCGGGCCGGGGGGCTGCGCCCGCCCTCCCCCTTCCCGCGCCCGCCCTCCCCCTTCCCGCGCCCCTCTTCTTGCCGGGCCTTTGGCCGGCCTGCTGCGGAGGGGCTGGGGCCGTCGGTGGCGCCGGGGCGGCCGTGTGGCTGGCGGTGGCGGGGCAGCCCGTGGGCGCCGGAGGGGGGTGCTGTAGCGCGGGCCGTCGCAGGGGGCGGGGAACGGGGCTTGTTGTCAGTCAGCCGAGGGGGCGGTGTGCGGGGAAGGGGGTGCCTACGGCCATACCACCCTGAGAACGCCCGATCTCGTCTGATCTCGGAAGCTAAGCAGGGTCGGGCCCGGTTAGTACTTGGATGGGAGACCGCCTGGGAATACCGGGTGCTGTAGGCTTTTGCTTTTGGCGGGGGCCCCGCGGGCTCGGGCCGGGGGGCTGCGCCCGCCCTCCCCCTTCCCGCGCCCCTCTTCTTGCCGGGCCTTTGGCCGGCCTGCTGCGGAGGGGCTGGGGCCGTCGGTGGCGCCGGGGCGGCCGTGTGGCTGGCGGTGGCGGGGCAGCCCGTGGGCGCCGGAGGGGGGTGCTGTAGCGCGGGCCGTCGGGGGGCGGGGAACGGGGCTTGTTGCCAGTCAGCCGAGAGGGCGGTGTGCGGGGAAGGGGGTGCCTACGGCCATACCACCCTGAGAACGCCCGATCTCGTCTGATCTCGGAAGCTAAGCAGGGTCGGGCCCGGTTAGTACTTGGATGGGAGACCGCCTGGGAATACCGGGTGCTGTAGGCTTTTGCTTTTGGCGGGGGCCCCGCGGGCTCGGGCCGGGGGGCTGCGCCCGCCCTCCCCCTTCCCGCGCCCGCCCTCCCCCTTCCCGCGCCCCTCTTCTTGCCGGGCCTTTGGCCGGCCTGCTGCGGAGGGGCTGGGGCCGTCGGTGGCGCCGGGGCGGCCGTGTGGCTGGCGGTGGCGGGGCAGCCCGTGGGCGCCGGAGGGGGGTGCTGTAGCGCGGGCCGTCGGGGGGCGGGGAACGGGGCTTGTTGCCAGTCAGCCGAGAGGGCGGTGTGCGGGGAAGGGGGTGCCTACGGCCATACCACCCTGAGAACGCCCGATCTCGTCTGATCTCGGAAGCTAAGCAGGGTCGGGCCCGGTTAGTACTTGGATGGGAGACCGCCTGGGAATACCGGGTGCTGTAGGCTTTTGCTTTTGGCGGGGGCCCCGCGGGCTCGGGCCGGGGGGCTGCGCCCGCCCTCCCCCTTCCCGCGCCCGCCCTCCCCCTTCCCGCGCCCCTCTTCTTGCCGGGCCTTTGGCCGGCCTGCTGCGGAGGGGCTGGGGCCGTCGGTGGCGCCGGGGCGGCCGTGTGGCTGGCGGTGGCGGGGCAGCCCGTGGGCGCCGGAGGGGGGTGCTGTAGCGCGGGCCGTCGGGGGGGCGGGGAACGGGGCTTGTTGCCAGTCAGCCGAGGGGGCGGTGTGCGGGGAAGGGGGTGCCTACGGCCATACCACCCTGAGAACGCCCGATCTCGTCTGATCTCGGAAGCTAAGCAGGGTCGGGCCCGGTTAGTACTTGGATGGGAGACCGCCTGGGAATACTGGGTGCTGTAGGCTTTTGCTTTTGGCGGGGGCCCCGCGGGCTCGGGCCGGGGGCTGCGCCCACCCTCCCCTTCCCGCGCCCGCCCTCCCCCTTCCCGCGCCCCTCTTCTTGCCGGGCCTTTGGCCGGCCTGCTGCGGAGGGGCTGGGGCCGTCGGTGGCGCCGGGGCGGCCGTGTGGCTGGCGGTGGCGGGGCAGCCCGTGGGCGCCGGAGGGGGGTGCTGTAGCGCGGGCCGTCGCGGGGGCGGGGAACGGGGCTTGTTGTCAGTCAGCCGAGGGGGCGGTGTGCGGGGAAGGGGGTGCCTACGGCCATACCACCCTGAGAACGCCCGATCTCGTCTGATCTCGGAAGCTAAGCAGGGTCGGGCCCGGTTAGTACTTGGATGGGAGACCGCCTGGGAATACCGGGTGCTGTAGGCTTTTGCTTTTGGCGGGGGCCCCGCGGGCTCGGGCCGGGGGGCTGCGCCCGCCCTCCCCCTTCCCGCGCCCGCCCTCCCCCTTCCCGCGCCCCTCTTCTTGCCGGGCCTTTGGCCGGCCTGCTGCGGAGGGGCTGGGGCCGTCGGTGGCGCCCGGGCGGCCGTGTGGCTGGCGGTGGCGGGGCAGCCCGTGGGCGCCGGAGGGGGGTGCTGTAGCGCGGGCCGTCGCGGGGGCGGGGAACGGGGCTTGTTGTCAGTCAGCCGAGGGGGCGGTGTGCGGGGAAGGGGGTGCCTACAGCCATACCACCCTGAGAACGCCCGATCTCGTTGAAGCTAAGCAGGGTCGGGCCCGGTTAGTACTTGGATGGGAGACCGCCTGGGAATACCGGGTGCTGTAGGCTTTTGCTTTTGGCGGGGGCCCCGCGGGCTCGGGCCGGGGGGCTGCGCCCGCCCTCCCCCTTCCCGCGCCCGCCCTCCCCCTTCCCGCGCCCCTCTTCTTGCCGGGCCTTTGGCCGGCCTGCTGCGTAGGGGCTGGGGCCATTCGTGGCGCCGGGGCGGCCGTGTGGCTGGCGGTGGCGGGGCAGCCCGTGGGCGCCGGAGGGGGGTGCTGTAGCGCGGGCCGTCGGGGGGGCGGGGAACGGGGCTTGTTGTCAGTCAGCCGAGGGGGCGGTGTGCGGGGAAGGGGGTGCCTACGGCCATACCACCCTGAGAACGCCCGATCTCGTCTGATCTCGGAAGCTAAGCAGGGTCGGGCCCGGTTAGTACTTGGATGGGAGACCGCCTGGGAATACCGGGTGCTGTAGGCTTTTGCTTTTGGCGGGGGCCCCGCGGGCTCGGGCCGGGGGGCTGCGCCCGCCCTCCCCCTTCCCGCGCCCCTCTTCTTGCCGGGCCTTTGGCCGGCCTGCTGCGGAGGGGCTGGGGCCGTCGGTGGCGCCGGGGCGGCCGTGTGGCTGGCGGTGGCGGGGCAGCCCGTGGGCGCCGGAGGGGGGTGCTGTAGCGCGGGCCGTCGCGGGGGGCGGGGAACGGGGCTTGTTGTCAGTCAGCCGAGGGGGCGGTGTGCGGGGAAGGGGGTGCCTACGGCCATACCACCCTGAGAACGCCCGATCTCGTCTGATCTCGGAAGCTAAGCAGGGTCGGGCCCGGTTAGTACTTGGATGGGAGACCGCCTGGGAATACCGGGTGCTGTAGGCTTTTGCTTTTGGCGGGGGCCCCGCGGGCTCGGGCCGGGGGGCTGCGCCCGCCCTCCCCCTTCCCGCGCCCCTCTTCTTGCCGGGCCTTTGGCCGGCCTGCTGCGGAGGGGCTGGGGCCGTCGGTGGCGCCGGGGCGGCCGTGTGGCTGGCGGTGGCGGGGCAGCCCGTGGGCGCCGGAGGGGGGTGCTGTAGCGCGGGCCGTCGGGGGGCGGGGAACGGGGCTTGTTGTCAGTCAGCCGAGAGGGCGGTGTGCGGGGAAGGGGGTGCCTACGGCCATACCACCCTGAGAACGCCCGATCTCGTCTGATCTCGGAAGCTAAGCAGGGTCGGGCCCGGTTAGTACTTGGATGGGAGACCGCCTGGGAATACCGGGTGCTGTAGGCTTTTGCTTTTGGCGGGGGCCCCGCGGGCTCGGGCCGGGGGGCTGCGCCCGCCCTCCCCCTTCCCGCGCCCCTCTTCTTGCCGGGCCTTTGGCCGGCCTGCTGCGGAGGGGCTGGGGCCGTCGGTGGCGCCGGGGCGGCCGTGTGGCTGGCGGTGGCGGGGCAGCCCGTGGGCGCCGGAGGGGGGTGCTGTAGCGCGGGCCGTCGGGGGGCGGGGAACGGGGCTTGTTGCCAGTCAGCCGAGAGGGCGGTGTGCGGGGAAGGGGGTGCCTACGGCCATACCACCCTGAGAACGCCCGATCTCGTCTGATCTCGGAAGCTAAGCAGGGTCGGGCCCGGTTAGTACTTGGATGGGAGACCGCCTGGGAATACCGGGTGCTGTAGGCTTTTGCTTTTGGCGGGGGCCCCGCGGGCTCGGGCCGGGGGGCTGCGCCCGCCCTCCCCCTTCCCGCGCCCCTCTTCTTGCCGGGCCTTTGGCCGGCCTGCTGCGGAGGGGCTGGGGCCGTCGGTGGCGCCGGGGCGGCCGTGTGGCTGGCGGTGGCGGGGCAGCCCGTGGGCGCCGGAGGGGGGTGCTGTAGCGCGGGCCGTCGGGGGGGCGGGGAACGGGGCTTGTTGTCAGTCAGCCGAGAGGGCGGTGTGCGGGGAAGGGGGTGCCTACGGCCATACCACCCTGAGAACGCCCGATCTCGTCTGATCTCGGAAGCTAAGCAGGGTCGGGCCCGGTTAGTACTTGGATGGGAGACCGCCTGGGAATACCGGGTGCTGTAGGCTTTTGCTTTTGGCGGGGGCCCCGCGGGCTCGGGCCGGGGGGCTGCGCCCGCCCTCCCCCTTCCCGCGCCCCTCTTCTTGCCGGGCCTTTGGCCGGCCTGCTGCGGAGGGGCTGGGGCCGTCGGTGGCGCCGGGGCGGCCGTGTGGCTGGCGGTGGCGGGGCAGCCCGTGGGCGCCGGAGGGGGGTGCTGTAGCGCGGGCCGTCGGGGGGCGGGGAACGGGGCTTGTTGCCAGTCAGCCGAGAGGGCGGTGTGCGGGGAAGGGGGTGCCTACGGCCATACCACCCTGAGAACGCCCGATCTCGTCTGATCTCGGAAGCTAAGCAGGGTCGGGCCCGGTTAGTACTTGGATGGGAGACCGCCTGGGAATACCGGGTGCTGTAGGCTTTTGCTTTTGGCGGGGGCCCCGCGGGCTCGGGCCGGGGGGCTGCGCCCGCCCTCCCCCTTCCCGCGCCCCTCTTCTTGCCGGGCCTTTGGCCGGCCTGCTGCGGAGGGGCTGGGGCCGTCGGTGGCGCCGGGGCGGCCGTGTGGCTGGCGGTGGCGGGGCAGCCCGTGGGCGCCGGAGGGGGGTGCTGTAGCGCGGGCCGTCGGGGGGGCGGGGAACGGGGCTTGTTGCCAGTCAGCCGAGAGGGCGGTGTGCGGGGAAGGGGGTGCCTACGGCCATACCACCCTGAGAACGCCCGATCTCGTCTGATCTCGGAAGCTAAGCAGGGTCGGGCCCGGTTAGTACTTGGATGGGAGACCGCCTGGGAATACCGGGTGCTGTAGGCTTTTGCTTTTGGCGGGGGCCCCGCGGGCTCGGGCCGGGGGGCTGCGCCCGCCCTCCCCCTTCCCGCGCCCCTCTTCTTGCCGGGCCTTTGGCCGGCCTGCTGCGGAGGGGCTGGGGCCGTCGGTGGCGCCGGGGCGGCCGTGTGGCTGGCGGTGGCGGGGCAGCCCGTGGGCGCCGGAGGGGGGTGCTGTAGCGCGGGCCGTCGGGGGGCGGGGAACGGGGCTTGTTGTCAGTCAGCCGAGAGGGCGGTGTGCGGGGAAGGGGGTGCCTACGGCCATACCACCCTGAGAACGCCCGATCTCGTCTGATCTCGGAAGCTAAGCAGGGTCGGGCCCGGTTAGTACTTGGATGGGAGACCGCCTGGGAATACCGGGTGCTGTAGGCTTTTGCTTTTGGCGGGGGCCCCGCGGGCTCGGGCCGGGGGGCTGCGCCCGCCCTCCCCCTTCCCGCGCCCCTCTTCTTGCCGGGCCTTTGGCCGGCCTGCTGCGGAGGGGCTGGGGCCGTCGGTGGCGCCGGGGCGGCCGTGTGGCTGGCGGTGGCGGGGCAGCCCGTGGGCGCCGGAGGGGGGTGCTGTAGCGCGGGCCGTCGGGGGGGCGGGGAACGGGGCTTGTTGCCAGTCAGCCGAGAGGGCGGTGTGCGGGGAAGGGGGTGCCTACGGCCATACCACCCTGAGAACGCCCGATCTCGTCTGATCTCGGAAGCTAAGCAGGGTCGGGCCCGGTTAGTACTTGGATGGGAGACCGCCTGGGAATACCGGGTGCTGTAGGCTTTTGCTTTTGGCGGGGGCCCCGCGGGCTCGGGCCGGGGGGCTGCGCCCGCCCTCCCCCTTCCCGCGCCCCTCTTCTTGCCGGGCCTTTGGCCGGCCTGCTGCGGAGGGGCTGGGGCCGTCGGTGGCGCCGGGGCGGCCGTGTGGCTGGCGGTGGCGGGGCAGCCCGTGGGCGCCGGAGGGGGGTGCTGTAGCGCGGGCCGTCGGGGGGGCGGGGAACGGGGCTTGTTGTCAGTCAGCCGAGGGGGCGGTGTGCGGGGAAGGGGGTGCCTACGGCCATACCACCCTGAGAACGCCCGATCTCGTCTGATCTCGGAAGCTAAGCAGGGTCGGGCCCGGTTAGTACTTGGATGGGAGACCGCCTGGGAATACCGGGTGCTGTAGGCTTTTGCTTTTGGCGGGGGCCCCGCGGGCTCGGGCCGGGGGGCTGCGCCCGCCCTCCCCCTTCCCGCGCCCGCCCTCCCCCTTCCCGCGCCCCTCTTCTTGCCGGGCCTTTGGCCGGCCTGCTGCGGAGGGGCTGGGGCCGTCGGTGGCGCCGGGGCGGCCGTGTGGCTGGCGGTGGCGGGGCAGCCCGTGGGCGCCGGAGGGGGGTGCTGTAGCGCGGGCCGTCGCAGGGGGCGGGGAACGGGGCTTGTTGTCAGTCAGCCGAGGGGGCGGTGTGCGGGGAAGGGGGTGCCTACGGCCATACCACCCTGAGAACGCCCGATCTCGTTGAAGCTAAGCAGGGTCGGGCCCGGTTAGTACTTGGATGGGAGACCGCCTGGGAATACCGGGTGCTGTAGGCTTTTGCTTTTGGCGGGGGCCCCGCGGGCTCGGGCCGGGGGGCTGCGCCCGCCCTCCCCCTTCCCGCGCCCCTCTTCTTGCCGGGCCTTTGGCATTTGGATTTGCTATTTTTATGTATATCTTTATAGTTAAATATATTTGTCTTTTTGTATTTAAATATAATAAATAAAGTAAATAAATTATTGTCGTGGTTTCCCCCCAGCTGTGGGCTGAGATCCACGCAGCTGCCTGCTCCTTAAAGTAAAAGAGCAGGGGAAGAGGGAAAAAGGGGGAAACAAGGGAAGGGAAAAGGAAGGGGAAATAACTCCAAACCCAAGAAACTGAGAGGCCCGTGGGTTGGGATAAGGAGAGTTTCCTAAGAGAACAGAAAGATCAAATATCCCAATGCTAACAGGACTTTAGAGCAAAAGAAGATGAAACTCTTGATCCCCAATGCAGTTTCTCCCCGACCCACACAACTCAGGTACCACCCAGAGCTGTCCCGCAACCCGACCGTCCCCCCAAGCAGCACGCGTCCCGCCACCGCCCCTCTTCTTCCTCCCCTCAGCCCCCCGTTCTCCTGGGCAGGACGTCATTGCCATGGAATACTCTCTTTGGCCCATCTGGGGCACCTGTCCTGGCTTCGCCCCTCCTTTCTCCTGAATAGAGAAATAGGAAGAAGCTGAGAAAGTCCTTGACTGTCTGACTGCAACTAAGAACATCAGGGTGTTCTCAGCACTGCTTTCATTGTAACTCCCAAACACAGCATCCCATCAGCTGCTACAGATGGAGTTAACTCTCTCCTGACTGAAACCAGGACAATTATTTTTATAATTTTTTTACGTATAAAGTAGCTATCAGTGTATTGATAAAGATTCTTTAGGGCCACTCTGATGGCAGAGTTAGGAACAGGAGTCAGCCTGTCAGTACCTCAGCGCTGCTGCTGCTGCTTCCAACTGATTTAAAAACACCAAACAAAAGCCACAAGGCTTTGCTGGCAGCTTGCTTGGCTGGTGGTTAACACTGCTGCTCCCTCAGGGTCGGAGGGAGTGCCATAGTGTGAATGGCAGCAGCCCAAGGGCTTCTCCAGAGCAGACCAGAGCAGCAGACAGGAGCCAGAAAGATGTCTGCAAGTGGCAGAGGTCTGCCCAGAGCTGATCAGCACCCCCAGCCTACGGCCCCAGGTTGTGGTCAGGGTCCTGCCCATTGCCCCTCTCCAAGCTGGTTGGTCTCAGAGATGTTCCTCGCTCTCCAGCTGGTCCTGGATGTTGTTCTCCAGGAGCTGGAAAAGCAAAGGACCCACTCAAGAGTCCAACTCCTATTTGCTTTGTGGGGGCTTTCCTCCACAAGCATGAGCCCCCTCCTCCAGCCCACGCCTGAGTTCCTCTTGCACACGCCATACAAGCGTGATCCCCTCCCGGCTCCTTTCGGGCACTGTCCTTGCCCTCACATCCCCTCCTCCCCAAGGCTGCGGGCCCTGTGGGCAAAGCAAGGGACGCCCATGGGGACATGGTCCTGAGCAGCTGGCTCTCAGGGACTCTGCTGGAGCAGGGGCACTGCACCAGATGCTCTCCAGAGGTGCCCTCCACCCTCAAGCTGTCTGAGCCCGTGAACTCAGCCGCGCCTGGGCCAACCACCCCTTCAGCTGGTGGAGCTGCTGGCGGCTGCTCCCCAGAGCGCTCGCTGTGAGGCAGTTCTGGGAGGAGGCACCAGACACAAGGACTGAGCCCCTGACACAGCCCTGGCCACCGCTCTGGGTGACATGGGCAGAGGAGGGGCCACTGGCCTCTGCACCATGCTCCTCCCTTACATCCTGCATCTCCTCCTGCTCCTGTTGCTGGCTGGGAATATGGGGGCTCAGGGGCCAGGCTCTCATTCCCAGCCTCCCAGGACAAGGGAAGCGCTCCACATCTACCAGAGCAGCAGCAGCAGCTGCCGGTGCCATCATGCCTGCGCAGCACAGCGCTCCAGGCGCTCACGGAGCCTGCAGAGCTCTTCCTCCACCAACTCCTCAGGCTTGGCTTCCTTCACCCCCTCCTCCTGCATGGCTGTGAGGGGGGCAAGTGGGGTGTGAGGGCACGCCTGTGGGCACAGTCCGGCACCTGACACTGTCAGGGACAGTCCCCAAGCACAGGGGTGCCCACCCTCTCTCACAGACAGGCAGCAGACAGACAGAAGCACAGGCAGGGGTGCCCAGGATCCGTCTGGCTGCTGAGCACGTGCCAGGAGGTTGCCATCCCTGCAGCCATGAGCCGGCGTGGTGTGGGACGGGGGCCCGTGGCACGCAGCCACCCTTCGCCCTGCCGTGGCCTGGCAATTCTTGCTGGCTTTTGTGCAGAAGTTCCTGTGGGCAAAGGTCCTGACTTGATTACTTCTTGGCTGGTGGTGATGGCATACCCAGCATATCTCTTACCGCTTAGGACATAGCTGCTCCCGCCTGTGAACCAGTTTTCCATGGGGTTGTCTTTCAGGTCTGAACGGCTTGAATCATGATGTACTGGTTCTCCTCTGTTTCCACTGAGAAAAGAGGCTGGGTTGACAATGTTAGTGACAGCGATTTCCATGTCGTCTTGCTCTACCATGATAGCCTGATATTTCAGGAATCGTTGTGAGGAGAGCCAGTGCCCGCCTTTTCCTTTCAGTACTCCTGACACTGGATGAGATACTAACACAGTTCTTTTCTGGCCCAGAGTAAATTTTCGGGCTGCTTGGATGTTCAGCACTACAGCTGCAACTGCCCGTGAGCATCCAGGCCAACTCTCTGCAGTCGTGTCCAGGTGTTTGGAAAAACAGGCAACTGCCCGACAGTGTGGGCCTAGGTCTTGTGCTAGGATTTCTAGAGCAATTCCTTGTTTTTCATAGGAGAAAAGGAAAATGGTTTACTCACACCTGGAAGTCCCAAGGCCAGAGCTGACATCAGGGCTCTTTTTAGCTGTCCGAAGGGTTGTATAGCTTCCCCATTCCGCTGAAGATGCTTTTGTTGCGTGGTTAGTAGGGTTGGTTTGGAATCCTTGTGGCAGCACTGTCCAGGTGAGCTGAGTTTTCCACTGGCTTTTGAGGTTTTTCCATGCAAGTGCAAATCTTTTCTGGCTGGCTTCATGGAGAGGGAGGCAAAAGAAAGCATCCTTCAGGTCTAAACCAGTGAGCCAGGTTAGGTCAGGTGTTAATATATTTCTTCAGTTATTTTATAGCTCCTAAGTCCTGGACCACTCGATATGATCCATCGGGTTTGTGAACAGGGAGTACAGGAGGATTAAAACTGGACTCACATTCTCCTGGCAATGCTATCTGTCAAAATTTGGATTATTGGCCAAATTCCTTCCCTGTCTTCTCTTTTCAGGGGATACTGTTTAATTCTTACCGGTTGTCATCCTTCTTTGAGTTTTACCTCCACAGGTGGACCATTTTTGCTCTCTCAGCAGGTATATTAGGTCCCATACTCCTGGATATACTTGATCTGTCATTTCTTTGCTAATTTTCCTTCTGTGGGGATGTTAGTTACTTCGATCCCTGTTCCTCAGTCAAGGCAAAATCCTGGTTGTGTTGCAGGGTGCGGCGCTGGAATCGAACGGCGAGTGCAAGGACCTGTCGTGTCCCAAAGGGTGTTATCCTAAGTAGGGGTAGAAACTTTACTCTTCATTTCCTGGTTACTGAAGCAAAAGGTCTCCTCTGGGCATTTGGCATTCAAGATTCTGATCAAGAACCATTTCTCTGTTTATCCAGTAAGTCATATGGCTGTGAGATTCCGCTGGCTCGTCCCCTCCTCCCTTCTGTAGGGCCTTGGAGCTCCCTCGCCCGTCCCCTGCTTTCCGTCACAAGGCCTCCGGGCTTTCGAGAGAGGGACACGGCGGCAGCCTCAGCTTTGCTCCATCTCCCCTCAAGATGGCTAGCGGCCGCCCTTCCTTTTGGTCAGCAACCCCCCACCTCCTCTCAGGGTACCCTCCTTCCCACGGGGACGATGCCGCACGCCGGACGTCTCCGCGCCATTTACCAGCAGCCCCGGCCAAGCGTGCGACTTACTGGCCCCCTGGAAACAGACCGTTTGTCTGTCTGTCTGAAAGATGGTCCTTGTCTGTCCCCAGGGTGATCTGAGTGAGTAGGGGAGCCCTCCCGAGAACCCTCGGGGGCGCCCAGAGGAGTCCGGTCCTCAGCAGGGCCCGCAGCCGCACAGAGAGGGCCCTATCTGGGGTGCCAACTGCTGGGCAGAAATAGACTCTACAACCCAGAAGGCTGCACAGTCGGTACGTTTATTACACGTAGACGCACGGGGGATCGCTCCACCACAGACCTGCACCCCAAACGCGGCAATTCCCCTTTGTTATGGGCAGTAGAACGTTCCGTAGTGACGGTGTTTCCCAAAACACCTATAGATAGGCATAACCACGCTTCATATTCCAATTAGACCCAGGCAGTAATAGCCAGAAACTCCTCCCATTTGCACCTGCACACTGTGTCCTGGTGGTGGTCAAGAGGGTCTCAGCGATGAAGGCTCAGAGTCTTCATCAGGTTGAATTTTTCACCTTCTCCCTCTGGGCCATGTGTAGCTGTGCTTTTGTAGCTTGAGGATGTCCTTTTGTCTAACAGAAACAGAATGGATGGGAAGCCTCAAAAGAGAGGTTACCAAATGTGCCACTTGCTCTGCCCAAGCAGGCATCTGCCCCTGAAGGGCCAGGAAAGAAATCACCCTAGTGGAGAAAAGCAGAGCCCTTTGCTCTGCTCACCAAGGTTCCGTAGCTGACGCTGGGTTACCCAAAGCAGAGGCTGTGGAACAGCCGCAAGGAACTCTGGCTTGGAAATCTTGGAAGTGGCCTCGTGACTGAGTGAGGAGGTGGGTGCAGGACCCCGTGTCTCATTAGGAAATGTCCTTTCGCAGGTGAGGAGCTGGCGCTTTCCCAGGCTGAGGGGAGAGTGGGCAGGATGCTCCCCACTGGCTTTGCAGGCTGCCTGCCTGTGCGGAAAGGACATGTGGACCATGCCATGGTCTCTCCTCCTGCCAGCCAAGAGCTGCTGGCTGGTCCTTCAGAGAGAGCTCAAGAAATGGTTAAAAAGGCAAAAAAAGGGAATTAAAAAAACAAGAGTAAAAAAATAACCCCAACAACATTTGAAAAACCAATCAAACCACCCAAGATCCAAATGCAAGAGGAGGGATGGGGAGCAGCGTGGCTCGATGCCGCGTTTCCTTCTACGGCGCCGTGTCTGTGAGCGCCCACCCCAGCGCAGGGGGGGGAAAGGGGGTTTTGCTTGAAAAGCAAAAAGGAAAAGACCCAAACCAGAAATACAGCCAGCTACCACGAGCCTGGGCTTGCTCTCTGTTGCTTTCTTTCTAGGGCCGTGCGTTGGTCCCGGTTCCCCCCGCAGTCTCCCTGCCTCCGGCACGCGCTGCCGGGGTGTTGGGCGGGGGGGGGGGGAGATGAAGGTGGTTGGGGGTATTTTTTCATGGGGGCATGGGGGGAGCATCCCTTTACCTGGTGACTTGGGGAAGGGTTGACATCGCACAGCCACCTCTCCCTGGTTAGTCAAGCCAAAAGGTTCTTAGCAGATCCCTGATTGGGCTGGTGGCTTCCAGCAGGGTGGGTGTAAGGGCAACCCCAGTGGGCATGAAGCCCGTGGGTTTGGAAGCCAAGCCCCGACAGATGAACCCCACCAGAGCCGAGGAGCAGCACCGTGAGGGCTCATTGCGCCCAGAGGCCACGGCCCCAGCGTCCCCATCTTTTCCCCCCAAGAGCCCATCCCTCCCCACCAGCTCGACCACGGCAGCTCCAGCCTCCCTTCTCCAGCAGCACCCTGCAATTCCGCACGGAAACACCTGGATCCCCTTCAGCCCGGTCCCAGGCCCGGCCAGCCCACGCTCAGCACGCCGCACACACAGGGCTGCCTTTCTCTTCCCAGCAAATCTAAGGAGTTCCCCCAAAGAGAGAGCTCCTCCCGCGGCAGGGAGGGGATTGCCAGACCACAGCCCCATGGTCCCTTCAGGCTTGGGGAGAGTCCCTTAGGGAAGAGTCTGTGCTCCCAGACCCGTCCCGCCCGGAGCCAGCTCGCAGCTACAGAGCCCACTGATGGGTCAACGCCGCTCCGGGCCCAAACAAAGAGCTTCCCGCCAGCACGGCTTTTTGGAGAGAATTTCAATATTTACTGTATAAAAATACTGTATAAAATAAATAAACATTTATCTTTTAACATTAAACAGCAAAGAACAACAAAGAACTGCAAAGAACAACAAAACCAACCCCTGGTTGCAGGGACTTCCCAATGGAAAACTAAAACAAGGAATCACCCCAAGGTGATAACAACAGCGCCCGAGTCACAGCAGCTCCTGATGGATTATTTCCCATACCATCTTCCTGCGGAAGTATGGCATGTGTCTCTGCAAAGAGAAGGAAAGAGAAAGCCGTTCATGGAGGCAGTCAGGGCGGAAAGGAGGCACAAACACCTGGCTCGTTAAGGACAGGGAACGCAACTCTGCCCTGCTGAGGCCACCCTGAAGTGCTGACCCCAGCAAGCGCACACCCAAGGAGAGGTACAAACCCTCAGCCCTGCCCCAGGCTGCTGCCTTAACTCCCCCGGCTCTTTTATCCGCGTGGAAAAAATCCGGGGCAAAAAGCTCTGGAGCTGTTGAAAACCTTCGCTCACCTGAGTAAAGGTCATGGGCTCGTCTCGGGAGATGAAGTCTGCAAATTTGCAGGTGAAAACCCCGCAGTCGCTGCCGTTCTTTTGCTGAGGGATTTCCTAATGAAGGCAGAGGAAGACAGAGGATGTTCCCTTACCTCAGAGGACGAGCAGCACGCGTCACCCACACCAGCCCTGCGCTAACCGGACCCGACTCGTGATGCGCTTCCCACTCCCGCGGGCTCGGACGTTCCCCCCCAGGTCTCAGCACACCCAGCTCTGAGCAGCACCGTCTCTCTGAAATCAAGGCTTGGTTTCAAATCAGCCAGAGCTGATTTTTGCAGCCTACGTTCTCTGACAACGGCTCAAGAGATCCTTAAAAACTTATGGAATGGGGACAAAGCCAGATTCACCTGAATGGGGCAGACCCATTAAACAAACCCCAACCACCCAAACAGCAAAGAGAGCATTGGGCCAGCGAGAAGAGGATCAACCCAGCACAGCTTCCTGCTCCGCTCGCAGCCAGAGGTGGTGCCCTAAGAGCAGCACCAGGCTGATGACTTGGACTAGACTTGGACGGGTTCAGACCCTCACGACAAGGAGCCACAGTTCACTTTGCAAACCCAAGCAGCGCTCACTTACATGGGGCTCCATGCTGTGAAGAGTCCACTCCGAACAATCCAAATCCACCTTCCTTTTTTCCAGACTTTCTTCTTGCAGGAATTTGCTGTTTAAACCAAAAGAGAACAAAAGATCCCTCTTCATCTCCATCATTTAGTCCCACGAAAAGTGAACTCTGGAAGGAGACTCCCACAAAAGCATAAGCTCATTTAGAAACCCCCCAAATCGTGTGTTGTCAGAGGAGAAACAGGAGAGCCAAGCAAGGAACTGCAATGCCCAGCGTGTACCCACATACTGGGTGCACCTTCCAGGAAGAGGAAATACAAAAGCTTTTGGGCCGAGGAAGTTCCCAGGCCGGGGGCTGTCCCAGGAAAAGCTTGCTACATGACACTGCTCTTGAGGGAGAACGTCGTCGGCAGTACAGGTCACCCACAATAAGGACAGGAGGGGCAGTGGCTGGGGCAAGCTGGAGGGAAACGGGGACCGCTGCTTGTGTTCAACGCGGAACAGAACAGCAGAGGGGCAGAGACGCGGAGACAGAGCGTGTCCCAGAGCTCGCTGCAGCAGAGAGGCTGAACCCGCGGAACAAGGATGGAAGAGCGAAGCGAGGAAGAGGAAGAGCGTAGGAAGAGCCAGGGCGGAGGGGGGCCATGCCAGAGCAGGGAAGCACTCGATGGCACACAACTGGCGCCAAGCGAATCCAACATTTCTGTTTGGTTACTGACCAGAAGCAGGAAAACCTGTGGTCGTGTTGCGGGGGCAAAACCCCCAAACCTTCTCCCAACTCCCAAGGGAAAAGCAGCGGCCGAGCGGTTACTTACAATAACATCTGGCAGATCTCGGCACCCTTTCGTCCCAGGGAGTCATAGTGCCTGACGCTCTTCTTTCTGACATCTATGACCTGTCGTTAAGAGACGACCCTCAGGTGAGGCCCAACAGCCCAAAACCTACGTGACTTTCCTTGCAGGCTTTTCCTCCCCATCCAGCTCTAAGTAAAAAGCCGGCTTTGACTCACCCCGAGCGTCCAATGAGACCTCAAGTGAACAGGGACAAAAATGATGTCCTTGGTGAAGAGATCCACTCCTTTGCTCCACCTTTTCACTGCGCTGTAGCCTCCAGAACAGAGTTTCAAGTAGAAGAAGCTGCTAAAAGCAAAGACTGACGGACCTTTTTTCTTGTTGCTTCTGTCCACCAGAAGAGCCATGTAGAAATTAATGACCTGCACCACAAAGAGTCAATTGAAGAAGTAAAATAAGACGCTAGCTTACCAAACCAAAAGTACAGCCCCATGCCCTGGCTGGCCACCTTAACTCCAACCCCAGATGTGGGTATTCTCCAAACCACTCTCAGCTGCTTTGGTCAGAGAATTTGGCACTTGGGTATCACTTGGTTTGATGAAAACACCTTTCGCCTCTCCCACCATCTAGGACTAACTCCCGGGAGCTGCCTAACACCAGTAGTAACTCCAGGCCCTTAAGTACCTACAATAAGAACTGTGCAGACATTTCCAGGCTCTAAAGGTCACCAAATCATTCTGAGAAGACTTCTGTCCCCAGCAAAGGGGCAGTTTGACATAAACATCAAACTAAAGATCGCACCCCGTGCTGCAAGGCCTTACCGTGTCGTTCAGCCACTGAAGCTTCTCCAGCGTTTGGATGTCCTCCCGAGTGACCTTTAGTTTGAAGGCACTGCTCAGGACCTCATCTGGGCTTCCATCACCCAAGGCGGCAGCGATCTCCTCCTTCATGGCCTGAAACGAGCAATTACATGGGGAAGGCCTCGTGAAACAGGGCGTTGAGCACGCCAACGGACAGACGGACAGCAAACACCTTCCCCGCGGGATGCTGCGGCCCTCGCAATGCCCAGGGCTACGTCAACTGCAGGAGGCATTCTCCACACCAGGGCACCTAAGACAGGAGCCTGCAAGAATTTGGCTTCACAGGGGGAAACTGAGGCAGTGACACGGGAGTTAGGTGCCCAGGAGTCCCGGCTGTGCACACAGCTGGTTGTAATACGGATGTTTCCATCTGAGTTGGCTTAAGGAATGCAAATAAACTGCTGGGTCTGTCAGTAGGAAACACCCCGACCCACGACAGCATCGCCTTGGTAGGACCCAGGCCGGCACAGGAAGAACAGCAGCTCCTTTCCCTTGCACTGAGCATCCCGGGCAGACTTCCTAAACTCTGGAATGGCTAGCTCTCTCCAAGTCAGTCCTCAACAGGGAGGAAAGGAGGTGCTTGCTTACACCAGCACCACTGCAGCTCCCAAGAAGAAGAGCGGCCAAAATTCCCACAAACAGGGGAAGCTTGAACCCCCGCTCCCTGTTAATGCAGGAACTGAGTTGACTCCCCTGACCACTGTTACACGGGGTGAAACTCTGCCCAGTGGGCATACAGGGCTCTGCGAGGTCCTGCTCAGGTCCCCCATGAGCGATGCAATGTCATGGATCAGCAAAAGCTTCATTTTCCAGTCAGAACCCCCAGAAGGACAGGCTGGGAGGCAGAGCCAGTGGAACCGTACCAATCAGGCTGGCATCGCTCTGGGGGGCTGTTAGAACCCAGACTCAGTTTTGTCCGGGTCGCAGAAGCCCCCCAGCCCTCAGGTCAGCACAGCGGAAGGAGCGCGTGTAGCACAACAGGTCCTTAAAACCAGTGCCAGCGCTGAGCTTTGCGGCGTCAAGTCACAGCTGCCAGGACGCTCCGCAGCACGTTCATCGCATGTGCTTAAGATTTCCAAGCCAGAGTTCCTTGCAGCTGTTCCACAGCCTCTGCTTTGGGTAACCCAGTGTCAGCTACGGTACCTTGGTGAGCAGAGCAAAGGGCTCTGCTTCTCTCCTGGATGTCGGTTTCTTTCCTTTGGGGGCTGGTGTCTGTTTGGACCGAGCAAGTGGTAGATTTGGTAATCCCTCTTTGGAGGCTTCAGATCCATTCTGTTTCTGTTAGGCAAAAGGACATCAAGCTAGCAAGCAAGCTGGGATTTGTTTGCTGGGGGACGGCGCAGAGAAGCTCGCTCCTGTGCAGAACTGGGAGTGGGTTTGCTCACACACATCCAACAGGCAAACTCCAAAGGTGCTTTGTCTTTACAGTCCAAGCGTGTGCCCGGGTAAAGCTGCACCCCAAACGAAACGGAGGCAAGACAAGCAGAGAGATTGGCCTGAGCTGGCGTTTAGAAGCCCAGGAAAAAACAACCAGCACAAACACTGAAAGCACTGTGAGGAGCACAAAGCTTTCTGATCACAAACAGCCCTATTGTCCTAAAAAGGGGAATAACCAGGAACACACGCTTACCGTTGCGGTGGCTTGTTGCCTTGGTATTCTGTTCTTATCAGTGTCTTCTCTTGGTGCGTAGTACCTGCGGGGAGAGGGAGAGAGAAAGAGAGAGAGAGAAGTGAGCTGTGGATCCTGCCTAACTCTCAGAATTTGTCCCCCTCCAGACAAGAAATGCTTTTTCGAGGCTGATTCTGGCCAGAGCCTCAGTCACACGCACAAACGCACAACAGCATCGTCTCAGCTCCCAGCGCCATTCCTTCACCGCCCCAAGACTGGGTGAGGAGGAAGAGCTGGGAGCTCCCTGAACTTTCACAGAATCACAAGGTTGGAAAAGACCTCTAAGATCATCAAGTCAAACCATTCCCATCCTAAGCTAAACCATATCCCTGAGCACCTCACCTACCCTTTTTTTAAACACATCCAGGGAATGTGACTCAGCCCCCTCCCTGGGCAGCCTGGGCCAGGCCCTGACAACTCTTCCAGGGAAGAACTTTTCCCTCACATCTGACCTGACCCTGCCCTGGCGCAGCTTGAGCCCAGTGCCCCTTGTCCCATCTCCTGTCCCCTGGCTGAAGAGACCAGCGCCCCCTCTCTGCACCCTCCTGCAAGGGCAGGGGAGGTGGGGAGAAGGTCTCCCCTCAGCCTCCTCTTCTCCAGGCTCAACACCCCCAGCTCCCTCAGCTGCTCCTCAGAGGATTTGCCCTCCAGCCCCTTCCCCAGCCTGGCTGCCCTTCCCTGGACTCGCTCCACGATCTCGACATCCTTCTTACGGTGAGGAGCCCAGAACTGGACCCAGCACTCGAGGTGCGGCCTTATCAGTGCCGAGCAGGCTCCTCTTGTTTCTCGGTACCCGTTTCATTCATTGGAACACGGGGCAGCAACCAGCCCTTCCTGGATGATCGAGCGCTTGGGGATCTCCCTCTGATAAATACTGCACGGCAGGTGCTGTACGCACGGCGCAACGCGACCACCTGCACCTGCACTTGCACCCAGATACAGTTTGCTGAGGGAAACGGACACAGAGCCCAAAGGAACAAGAACCCTGAGCACAAGAGACTCTTACCTGATCTGATTTTTCCGCGACCGTCGTGGGCTGCACGCGGCTGCATGTTTGATACCTGCACAGAAAAGTGGCAACAGGAAAACAAGAAGTCAACTCCCAGGTGCCACCAGCTCCCGGGATCTGGGTTACAACATAGAAACCAACTTGCAATGACAACCATGTGATTAGGAAGTTCAGCCTCTGGCAAAGGCTCTGAATACCACGCACGAGCCTCCCAGAGCTGAAGCAGGGCATTTATTGCCTTGTAGATCCCGGGCTGCACATGGCTACATGAGAGATTTCTGGCAAAACCAGACGCTCCTCCAGGCTCAGCACAGCAACATTTCCCACAACAAAACCGGGTTTCCCCAAATTCTAGCATCTGCTCCCAAATCATTTCAAACCCCACAATTGCATCATAAAGTACCCATGCAAAACTCTCTTAGTAATGGGCAGGGAAATGAGGGCTGGGACAATACGAGGTGTCTGCCCTCCAACGCCTGGTATTACAACCACCAGCTTACGTGGATTCCAAGCTCTGCTGTCACAGAGAGTCACCAATAGCATGAAAAAAGGACTAAAGAGCACCACGTAAGCGCCAGCCGGAGTTAAGCAGCAGGCACCTAAGAGGGTGCAGTAATGCGTCACCCTCCACAAGTCCAGACAAACAGATACTACGTCGTCCTGCTGTGTGGTGCAGCTACAGTCTACCTACCACGTGGGACAGAGAGCAATCACGGAGATACTCACCAGTCTTTGGTGTCCCAGATGGAAAAGGGTCTCCTCCATATTTTTGTATGTCCAGGTGTCGTGGTTTCCTCCCGGCTGTGGGCCGAGATCCACGCAGCTGCCTGCTTCTTAAAGTAAAAGAGCAGGGGAAGAGGGAAAAGGGGGAAACAAGGGAAGGGGAAAGGAAGGGGCAAATAACTCCAAAACCAAGAAACTTTGGTGCAGGAAGAAACAATAAAGAAGAGCCACAACACTTACAAGCATGCCATTTGTTATCGGCACGGATCAGTTCACCAGAAAGGAGACAGTTTCTTCCTACACAAATGTCTACATGGGAGTGGGGAGCCACAGCTGAGGCAACAGAAATACCTCCAGTACAACACAGCGGGCATTTCTGTGCAGAGGCCCTTCATACTCAGCTGGGCAACTCTGAACTCAGGCAGACCAGAGGGGCAGGAGGCAAATGTGTCACCTTAGTGTACCCCAAAGGAAAAACTTCCTCTAACCTGTGCGAGAAGGACCAGGGGAGGTGGAAAGGAAGAGAGAAAATCCCAGCATTCCCTGTGTTTACATTACGGTTTACGTTCCCAGATAAAACAGGATTCCCCACCAAGGCAAAACTCATCAGTGTCAAACAAGAAGAGAAATCCCTTCGAACGGTGCTACAGAACAACCAGCGCTGGGCATCTTTCACCTTCAAGTTCCCTTGCCAGCACTAGAACTAGATGCTGCCTCTCTTAACACACAGCAGCAAAGATTAAGTCTCCAGTCCCCTTTACAACAGCTACAGAGTTACCACCAAAAAGGCCGTGCTTATTCCCCCTCTCATTACTTGTTGGCTCTTGTAAGCACTGGATCAGCCGGCCTTCTAGGAGATTGTCCCTTCAGTTTTTTAAGGCGCCGTTTGCACTTCTTCTTTCCTCCTTGCTGAACATCCAGGCAGAACGGAGCAGGGAAAAAGAATTCAAAAAGGAGATCAGGACCTCAGCGTATGAAGCAAACATTTGTAAGATGGGTACAGAGAAAACTGCACAGGCTCTTCCCAAAATACTGTTCCCAAAATTCCAGTTGACTTTAGCAGCACCTTCACTTTGTGTCAGCCCTGCTCTAGGAACTTGTGTCCCACTCTAAACCGCACAAATTCCTTCTGCAACTCTCTCCTCTAATGGGAGGCTCTTCTCGTCAGCTGTGCTCTGCCTCACAATTCAGGCAAATCACATGCCTGTCAATCCAAGTCGGGATCGGTGCCTTGAGTCCCCAGGGTATCTTAATCGGACTCCACAGCTGGCCAGGGCCTGCTTCTCCAGTTCTTCTCCCACGTAACCTAGGTTTGTCAGGAATTTTCCAAGAGTTGCTTCAGATATGGGAAGGAAAGGACATAAAAAGACCCCCTCAAGTGCATTATGAGCAGCTGGGCGGGTTTAAGCCCGTGCCATCCTTTTAGAGTTCTCTCTGAAGACCACCGCTCAGCTGGGTTAAGGACAAACCAGGGAAATGACTCTGCCACAAAAATACGCTCAGTGACCCGGCAGTACAGTGCCACGTCCCAGCGACACTGGCAGGAGGGTCCTGCCCCAGCACACTAAGACCAGTTTCCTTCCAAGTGCCAGCCCGTTCCATTGCCAAAGCCGCCTTTCTCCCCAGCGCACCTCCTCAGCCGCACAGGAAAGCCTCCGCGCTTTGCTCCCGCTACGTGGCGGCTGAACAGAGCCTTGGTCGTCCACACTTGGGCTAAAAACAAGAGCAAAAGAAACAGCCTCAGGAGGAGGTTCTGGCACCCAGCTCCCCCCAGCACTTCCCCAAGCATCTGCACTGCTCATGAAGGGGACAGATGCGAGACCTTTAGGACTTCCAGACCTGCCGTCCCCAGCCGTCCATGGGACAGGAGAGAGAGAAGAACAAGTCAAAGGCCCAACAACTGCCTTGGCTCCACACCCTGGGGCACAAGCCCTGGGGCGATACTGAAGGCTAAAGAACTGCACGGGGTGCCTCACTCACACCTTCCGAACCCCAGCTCTTCTAAGAGCCGGGTGTGCTGGCACCAAGGTGGAGCTGCTGCTTTCCGCACAGCCTCAGCCACCTCCTGCTCAAGCTCTGCACTTCTCTTTGCTGGGGTGAAGGAAGCATCCCCCAACCAAGGATTCAAAACAAGAGCAACAGAAAGGCCAGTCCTTCTGGTAAATCAGAACCTGGTTTAGCCAAATGTCACCCAAGTTCTTTGCAGAGCAGGTTTGTTGGGTTTGGGGCTTTTGCTCTATTAAAACCAACCTTTTTTCCTCTCCAAAACACTATCTAGGAGCCTTTCAGATGTGTTCCTGGTCTCAGCCTCAAGTTCCACGCTCCCTCCTACCCACAGACCATTCACCTGATCTAATCTCCCCCGTCTATGAAGCATCTGGGTTTAAAAGAAAACATTTTAAACGAGTTGGGAGGGGAGGAAGGGAAAATACAAAGCTACTGAAGACCTCCCGTAGGATAGCGGCCCAGGAAACCTTGGAAAAACATCACTGTGCGGACACAGAGACAAGTGTTAGGCAGCACGGAGGAAGTTCAGGAATGAAATCAAAAGCAAACCTTTCAGAGAAGAAAGTCAAAGAAAACAGAAGGGTTTTACCTCTCCCAAAGAGCCATCTTCTCCCAAATGGAGAGTGGAAAGCCGTCCCAGGGCAGTTCATCTACGACACAAGAGCGCAAGCCATCAGTCACTGTAAAAGGGAACTGCGGAGGTTGATGAGGTTACGGTGAAGAGCTTCCCCAGAGGTCAAGGGTTCCTTTCTCCTCTACCTTGCCGTATTCCCTCTGTTCCGTTACTTTAGAATAGGCTCAGGTTTGCTCATTGGCAACTACAGCAAGCTGGGCTTGGCACGAGGTATCGCCAGGCTGAACCCCAAATTCAAACCCAAACAGGGTTCTCGCGATCTAACACCTCAGATCAAACCAATTTCCTTCTGGCAACCTGGCAGCGGCCCTATCGCAGCTGGAGCTGGCTGCATCCAAGGCAGCCCCGGTACTGAGATGCCGAGCTAAACGCCCGGCCCCAACCCAGCAGCAGCGCAGGGATGCAGGGAAGAAACCCAGCTCCCACTCCAGCACTGCGAGACGCTACCGAGCTGCCATGCCGCCACAACCCGTACGTGAGCCGAGGGGGAGAGCTGCACCACACGCCAGGGAGAGCGCAGAGCAAGCAAGCTCAGGACTTCACGTCAGCCTTACCAGGCTCCACCGTTTCATCCTCCAGCACAGCACTTCTTGGTCTTTTCACCACAGGCTCAGAAGGGCGAAGGCCCTGACTCTGAAACAGAAACAAAGCACCGCCCTGAGTTTAACCAGAACACGAGCCCAAGAGAGCAGAAACTTCCAGAAATGGAGGCAGCTCTGGGCCGACTGGGGGACTGGGATTTGCTGCCTCAGAGCGCAGCAGAAGGACCTTTGCAGGATCTCTGACCAGCACGCTGCCCTTTGCGTTGGGTTGTTAATATGGGCTCTCCTACACGCAGGGATTAAACCCCCGCAGCCTTCCTGCCCAGTTCCACTCACGCAGCTCCCCAGCATTCCGGAGCTCAGCCCTGACTCTGGCTCGGGGAGAGCTGAGCCCCTCAGAAAGGTGTTTTGCACAATCAAAGAGTCAACGGCGCTCTCAGGGACAACACTGCACCTCCAAACCAAACTAAGGGGTCAAGCAGCTCGTGACTCGTTTTTACAGAGCCAAAGTCCTACGGGAATCCTCTCCCAGACCGGGGGATACCAAACCCAGCAGACAGGGCTTTATCCAGAGGAAGCGGGCGATTTTTCTCGCAAGGTCATGTATTTTGGGTGCTCCTTCCTCAGCTCCACGTGCCAGAGCAGAGCACGCAAACCCCAGGGAGGAAAACCCAGCACACAAGAGGCACCGGCTGTCAAGGGAAAAGAACCACCTACGGCTGCACAGGTTCAGGAAAGTCTCTGCTAACCTCTCCCGCAGCTGGAGCGGCATCGCCGATGGAAGCCCGGCGTTTCCTTGCTGCTTCTGCTGGAACCTCCACCGCAGCAGGAACCTCTTCATGCCCAGAGATGGCATCATCTAAACAACAAAGGCAGGCCACATGAGAGGGTGACTTAAGAAGGGGGTTAGGATTGCCATTTGCATGGAAGCCCACCTCCTTAATCCGTGAGAGGCTGAGTTATGAGGGGTTCGCATTGGCATTTCCATCAAAGCCCACTGTCGCACTTTTGCCTAGCTGAGACGGCTTCTGCAAGCAGCAGCCAGAAGCTCTCTACAGGCCCCAGACTGTAAACATCGGCCAAGTCAAGGCCAGAGTTGCTGCTGACCAAGGCTGAGCCAATTGGTGATGGTCACAGTGCCTCTGGGAATCACATTTAGGGGAAAAAACCCTGCAGCCAGGTGCATTTTGCCAGGGGAGAAGCGAGTGAGAAGATGGAACAAGCTGCACAGACACCAAGGCCAGGCCCGAAGGAGAAGAGGGGGGGGAAGAATGAGGCTCTCTGGGTGCCAGAGAGAGAGATTCCCCTGCAGCCCATGGAGAAGACCATGGTGGAGCGGGTGTCCCCTCGCAGCCCACGGACGAGGACGGGATCAGAGACATCTACGGCCTGTGAAGAGATTGATCCACGCCACAGCAGGTCTGCCAGGGCACTTGTGACCCTGTGCGGGTCTGGGCCGGAGCAGTCTGGGCCCGGAGGTCAGATGTGAAAAGCGACTGACCCCTCTCCAGGAGAAAATAAAAGTCATAGGAGGAACTGGAGTCCCTGAAACCAGACCAATTACTACTCTGGGTGTTTGGTCTCCAGGGGAAAACCGAATGTCTAAGATAAAGGTTGTCATTGGTCCAGACAGAAACAATATACTAGCATTTGATGTCCTAGCAAAGTCTGGAAACTACCCAATGGAACAGTGTGGAGCTTTGGAGCCCTGCTGTGTGAGGTTCCAGTGCTTGAGGAAGCGGCTAAGTCACTTCCTCCTAGAAGAAGGAACCTTAATCAATATCCTTTACCATCTGCTGCTAAGGAGGGGATCCAAGACTTGGAGACCTGTGATACTGCAACCAGAGCCAGGTCACCCTGTAAGGCTCCGGTGTGGACGGGAGGGGACGGCTGGCAGCGGCCCGCACGTGTCGGGGAAGACAGCAGACCTGCCGGCGCTCTAGCTCTCTTCTCCCAAGACGTAGGCTCTGACAATATCCTTCTCTTCCCAGGAGACAGGGAAAAGTTACTCAAGCTGACAGGAACATAAGAATCACATGCTCAAAACACTGCGGTCTTCTGATAGAGGTACAGGCTACCCGAAACCAAGAAGTAGTTATGGGAAGGTTCTTGGCAGTAACGGAACCAACCCTAAGAAGATGGTCAAAAGAGCAGGTGTGCGGGTACTTTGAGGCTGTTCTGAATTTCCTTCAACACCCAGCAATTCCTGGGCATGGTTCAATGGAAGCAAGGGCCACCTGACAATTACCTGTGGTCTCAAGCCCATGAGGAGAGGGGAGATGACAGCAGGGATTGCTACCCCAGCGGCCTCAACACAGGGTGTCCACACAGACAATACAGAATCTCAGGAAAAAAGAATGTGAAGCCATGCTGGCCAGGTTGGAAGCCTCCTATGGAACGGGACTTTGAAAAGATGCGAAAGGCAACAGTGAGTGCAGAGAAAAGAAGGGGGCAATTGTGAAAAACGCTGGGCAATGTTGCTTTTGCAAACTGAAATGGATTGTTCTGTTTTTTATGCTGACTTGGGAAGTGCAGGACTCGGGCCGCCTCATCAGAAAGCCTTTCTAGGGAATTTAGGAATAGGAAGATAAAGGACATTTCTCAATCTGGGTATGCAACAGATAGCACATAAGGTAAGGGGGAATACTGTTAATGAAGTTTGGCTGTTGGTTGTGTGAAAAGAATGTTGGTAAAATCTCTCTCTCAAATAAGGGTTCAATCAGAAACTGAGGAATACGTAGCTCTGCTAAAAGATGCAGGTGAAACTTATACCCACACATCAGAGAACGAGAACCTAGAAGTGGGGCTTCAACTGGGACTCAGGGCATGGGATGGAACGGAAGGATCATCTGGATCCACAAACAGCATGGCTTTCAGCAATGTCGAGGCCATCAGGAGACTCATGGGGGAGACTCGTGGCAGAGACAGCCCACAGGGAGCTGTGTAGATCGCTCTGATTGAGCTGTCCTCTCAAACAAGATGAATCAGGGTACCGCTGCATAATTCAAACTGGAACCTGGCTTGAGCCTTGACCTCCTCAGGCAAGCCGCTGTGCCCCGAGTCCCAATCACGCCCCACTATTCAGCTGCCTAAGCAGCGAGAGAAAGGCAAGCATCTGAGGGTCCCCGCTTGGCTTCAATGCGCCCAGACAAAACAGGAATGCAACAGCCCAGGGCTATGTAAGAGAATTAGGAAAGCCATCAATATTAATGCAAAGCGGGAACCGGCCAGAGCTGCAATGTGCAAAGAAGGCACCTTGCTTGAGCCTGTAAACCTTGGAAAAACCAAATCCATAGAGAAACAGGGGAGGGATTTTGGACGGGAATATGGTATAAAAATGCTGTGAACTCTGACCACAGGTGTGCCTACTTGGCTTGGTCACGGCCAGAACGGACAAGAAATTACTGCTTCACTAGTATGTCACCGCTGTCCTTAGCCCCTCTGGCATTTCGAACACAGGGGAGCGAGCGAGCGAGCGGCTTGGTGAGTATTTGGCCTCTAGCCAGGGCCAACCCACTACACCCACCTCCTTAATCCCACCCAAAGCAGCGGGATTCATTCCAAGCTGCACACCCTTCTGCACTTTCAGACACCCCTCAGTTTTCCAAGGGAGGCCAAACCTCAGAAGAACCGGGCCTAGGAAATACCTCTGCCCTGGGCGGCTCCCGGTCTTAGCTCTTGTGGTCCCTGCCCGTCACGATGTTCCACTGGCAGCTGATTGCTGAGGAAAGAACACACAGAACAGGCATTAACAACCACGGGTGAGCTCCGCACAAGCAAATTTCCTAAGCCGTAGTTCCCCTTCCAAGCCCCCCCGGGAACATCTCCGGCACACACACACAGCCACCGCACAGCATCCCCCGCCTCTCCCAGCCAAAGCACCGCTAAGTCTCCCGCTACAGTGGGACCATCCCCTTCTCTTCATGCTTTTTTTAACCTGCACAAATTAATCCCCACCAAAAGTCGCACGCTGCCCTTCAGCAGGGCAATACTGGCAACTCCTACCGCTGCAGCCAGCGTCTCTCTACACAAGGACATAGAAGCCACAGGCATGGCGTGGCCATCGCTGCCCACAGCAGGGGGGCTGCAACAAGATGGATCTCCAAGGCCCCTTCCAACCCCACAACCATCCACCATCTCTTACTGGCACCTCCGGGATACTGGACACCGTTAACACCGGGAAGGCAGCCCCCTTTCTCCACAGGCCCTACGCCGGGACTGCCCTCCACACGCTGCATCCCCTCACACACACACACAGAGCCCTCTGCTCCTTCCCCACGCACGCTCCCAGGGCCCCTTTCTTTGCAAACTCCCCGCTTCCCGCACAGAAACCACAACGGGGGAGGGGGGGCGTGGTGGGGTGAGGGGGGCAGCTTTGCCAGGGGCCTTCTCGGGCCGGGGGGACACCGAGCTGCGCTCCCGCCCTGGGCGCTATCGCCGACCAGAGGCGGCTGAGGCGCCGCGCTCCGGGCTGGCTCGGAGGGGACAGGCGGGGGAACAGGTCCCGCAGGCCGCACCCCGAGACGCCGCGGGGACTCGGGGACGGGGCGAGGCCCTCGGGCGGCCCTACGGACGCGGGGCGGCTCGCTGACCTGGGCGGCGGCCTCTGGAGCGGCGGACAGGCCGGGGCCGCATCGGGGAGCGCGGCGGACAGCGGCCAACATTGCGCCGAGGGCCCCCAGCAGCCATCGGCACACAGGCCCCGGCAGAGCGCGGCCGAAAGGCGCCCAGCCTGCGCCAACCCCGGCACGGACCGGCTTCACCCGGCCGCCCCTCCCACCACCCTGCCGAGCAGCCCCCTCCATTGGCTCCCGCCGCTGCCTGTCTGGGCAGGGAGAGCCCAGCGAAGCCAAGGGGCGGGGGCCAGGGGCGGACACGCATGCGTGGTGCTGCTCCCCTCCCGCGGGCGGGCCTCCTGAGCTGGGCCGGGCCGGGCTGTCCCCTCCTCCGGCGGGGCGGGAGGTGTCTCTCTTCCCCCCGCCTTCGGAAAGCCCCGGGCGGGGCTTTGGCGGGGAGCTCGGCGCCGAGCAGAAGCCGCCCGGGCCGGGCGTGCGCGCTCGGGGAGCCGCTGAGCTCTCCCCGGCCGTGCCGGAGGAGAGGGGCGGCTCTCTCCTCTCTCTCTCCGCCCCCAAAACGCCGGCTCCGCCGACCGAGGGGCGCAGGTGGGTGGGACCGGCCGAAGGCCCGGCCCCTGGGCAGGTTCTCCCTCCGCTCTCCTCCCCCCGGCTCAGCGGGTGAACGGACGGAGGCTCCCGGGGCTTACCGAGCCCTTGGCTCATCCATCTCCCGGCACTCGGTGCCCGTCTCCTCTCCCGATCCCGCGGTACCGACTGGCTCAGCCATGGCCGAAGGCACGACTGAGCAGCGGAGCAGCGGGTGCGCAGGACGCGGTGTCCCGGGAAACGGAGCCGCTAGAACGCGTTTAACGGCCGAACCGGCTGCCTGGGCAACGGCTACTCGCAGCCGGCCGCCGAACCCCCCGGCAAAGGCCGAAGCCCCCGGCCCCGCAGGCCGCAGCCCGAGAGGGTGTCGCTAAGGAGCTCGAGCTGCCTTCCATTCCAACCATGCTGAATGTCCATCACTTGCTCCCAAAGCAAAAGAGCCAGGACTGACAGACAGAGCTGGCCCGAAATTCCCCAGTTTGGATGATTAGCATGTTTTCAATTGATCGCTTCTCAGGCCGAGAAAATTCCCTAGGGAAGTAGTGTTAGGAGGGTTCCCTGGCAAAGCAAAGCCCCGAGCCCCATGGTCAGAGGGGCTGCTTGGGAGCTACACGTCAGGCAAAACTTGTGGCAACAACTCTTCCCCCTTTTCTCTGGGCTGTACAGAAACATCACCCAGCTTCTTGGGCAGAAGGTGGAAATGCCTCCACTGACATTTCCCTCTTAGGCTGTGAGTACATGGGTTAGCTCCAGCAGCGCTTTAACCACGCTGCCAGCAGAATACTACTTTTATGAAAGAATTCCTTACTTTCTAGATGGAATGCTAAGCAAGTCACCCCTCATCCCCTGCAGCAGCTCCCCTTCTGCAGCCAGGAATGGAGGTGGCTTTACAGTCATGTGGAACCAGGCTTGGGAAGGGGGACTGCAGCCCAGCTCACTTGGAAGTGGCTTTCAGAACTGAGCTGGAGTTTGGAGGCATTGTTGAGCAGAAGGCTTGTTTAAATACAGCTGTTCTGTCACCAGCTTTTCACCTCATTTTTCTTTATTCTGGATGTTTATCTCTCTGCTTTAGCAGAATGCACTGGAAAAGGAAAAGGCTGACAGCCAGAGTGACAGGGGCTGCTTCTGTCTCTTGTTAGGAGATTTCACACAAGATATGTATTTCAGTGCTAGCTTCTTTACGTTGAAAGTTATTGCTGGACTTTTAGCATGTTTTTAATTGCAGTTTGCTACGGCCGAGAAAAACACCTTAGGAGGTACCAGGAATGTTCCCGCTTTCCTGGCAAAGGAAAAGGCTGAAAGCCAGAGTGACAGGGGCTGCTTCTGTCTTCTGTTAAGTTTCACACAAGGTATGTGTTTCAGTGCCAGCTTCTTTACTTTGGGAGTTATTGCTGGACGTTTGGCATGTTTTGAATTGCAGTTTGCTACGGCTGAGAAAAACACCTTAGGAGGCACCAGGAATGTTCCCTCTTTCCTGGCAAAGGAAAAGGCTGGGAGCCAGAGTGACAGGGGCTGCTCCTGTCTTCTGTTAAAAGGTTTCTGACAAGGTATGCCTTTCAGTGCTAGCTTCTTTACTTTGGGAGTTACTGCTGGACATTTAGCATGCTTTGGTTTGGGAGCTATTGCTGGACATTTGGCATGTTTGGAATGGAAGGCCACTCTGGCTGAGAAAAATCCCTAGGTAAGAAGTATTAGGAAGGTTCCCCTTAAAAGGAAAGCCCTGAGCCTCAGCGTGAGAGGGGCTGTTTTTTGGCTCCCTGGGAAATTTTCAGGCCTGTTATGTCTTTCATTCCTGGCTCCTTGGGTTTGGAATCTATTGCTGAGCCTGAAATTCAGCTAGAGAATCATGTGGGATGGTTTGTAGAGGGGGAGGAGATCTGTTTTTCTCTCATAGCAGAGGGCTTACTTGTAATAACTTCATGCTAACTCAAGGAAAAGGTAAAAGGCAAGAATTTGAGGACAGAATGGTATCACTCCACGGCTGCTCCCTCGGGCGAGCAGAGCCGAGGCGCGTCGCGTATCTCTTTGACAAAGAAAAACAGATGGCTGAAATACATCCATGGGCCCCTCACAAGGACATCAATTAGCACAGACTGATAGAGGCACTGCAAGCTTGCAAGGTCCTCGCATTCCAGGCGAGAGTTAAAGGTACATCATGAGGAAGACATACAGCCTTCCTCCCAGAGACCCCTGCCCATGACCCTTGCAAGGATCTGCGCAAGCGCCAAGGACTGATGAGCTAATTAGCATGTGAAGCGAGTATAGGCAGGTTCAGGTACTTACTATGTATAGGCATTGATAGAATATTCATTGTTTTACTGTATAAATGTAAGGTCGGTCTGCTGCCTCAGGATGCATGCTTGTGGTAGAGAGATCCCCCGTGCATCTGCACGCAATAAACATACCTACTTTATAACTATCAGTTATAGAGTCGATTTCCATACGTCATTTGGCGAGCCAGGCAGGAGATCTCTGCTTGACCGAGGGAGCAGCCGAGGAGCGGACGCTCCTAGGCACTTTCCTCAGAGGAGCCTCTGCTGCTGGCCGCTCACCCAGAGAGGAGACAACAACCTCCTGAAGCCACGGATAAACGGTATGTTTGAAAAAGGGGACCAAGGGGTCCAAGGGAGCCTGTAAGTCGTACGCGTGGTTGGGGCAGCTGATAAATCGCACAGAGACGTCTGGCGTACAGCACCGTCCCCGTGGGAAGAGTACCCAGGGGAAGGAGGGGATTTGCTGACCAAGGGGTGGCCGCTAGTGATACTGGGAGTAGATCGAGCAAATCCGGGGTCATCGCTGCATCCCGATCGGGAGCCATAACGGACCTGTCAAGGCCTGGTATAAGGGACAGGAACGGGTAAGCGACCCCCCTCGTAGTTACATCTGGTTTTATCTTTTCTATCTTTTGCGCAGCTGCTCAGCGAACATTAATTGTAACGAAATCATAGAGTTCTATGTGCACGTGTGTCGCAGTTTGCTGTAGCTGTGCTGCTTAGGTGGCTTTTGCAAAGCAGCAGTTACAGTTTGTTGTGAGTTCCCAACAGTAAACAAGAGCCAATTCAAGGCCAAAGTCACTTTTGACCAATCCCAGAAGGATTCATAGTGCCTTTGTGAATCACATATTCGAGGAAAAAAACCTCCTGGCTGGCGCACTTTGCCACCGGAACGCAGAGTGGGAAGATGTGACCAGCTGCAGCGATAGCCAAGGCCAGGCCCAGGAGGAGAGGAGGGGGAAGGAATGTGGAAAGAAAGTTTCCCCTGCAGCTCGTGGAGAAGACCATGGTGAAGCGGGTTGTCCCCTCGCAGCCCATGGATGAGGACGGGGAGCAGAGACATCTACGCCCTGTGAAGAGATTGGTCCAGCCTCAGCAGGTTTGCCAGGGGACTTGTGAATTTTGCCAGGGGACTTGTGAATTTTGGGGGGGGGGGCCCAGGGGCTCAAATGTCGAAACCATATGGAAAGAAGTCCTGCTGAGAGGCCGGTGGTGAGGAGATGACTCCCCGATGGGGAGGACTCACGCTGCAGAAGTTCGTGGATACGATTTCTGGCGTGGGTGGGACCCCACGGCGCTGTAAGGGAAGAGTGTGTGTGTGTGTGTGTGTGTGTGTGTGTGTGTTTGTGTGTAATGCTCATTCCCCCCAGCTGAGACAGAAGACAACTCGGGCGGAACGGACTGAAACCCCCCACTCCCCATTCCCTATTCCCTGCCCCTCCTGGTGCTGCGATGGGAGGGAAGAAGGGAGCGAAATTGATGATTAAAGCTCAGGGTGCGAAGAGGCGAGGGGTGTGGGGGGAAGTAGAAGTGTGAAGATCTGGGGAAGGAAAGCAACTGGTACCGCCGGAACCTCACTGCCCATTCCCTGCCCCTCCTGGTGCTGTGATGGGAGGGAAGAAGGGAGTAAAATCGTGATGAAGTTTGAGTTTGCTAAGAAGGGGAGGGGTGGGGGAAGGTGCTTTAAGACCTGGCCGCTTCTTACTCTTATCTCGTTCCGGTTCACTGGGTATATTAGTCGTAGTTGGAATAAATCACTTTTCTTTCCTTTATTCTGTGCTGAGTCTGTTTTGCCCATTGCACTAACTGCAGAGTGATCCCTCTGGCCTTATCTCAGGGCCTGAGCCCCCGAAAACATATCTTCTCCCCTTTTTGGCTGAAGGGGGAGTGAGCGAGCGGCTTGGTGGGCATTTGGCCTCTAGCCAGGGCCAAACCCACCACAACGTGTAAAATAGGATGGCTGTTCTGTTGTTTGGTTGTTCTGGTGCACCTGTTGTAAAAGCTCGGTGTTCGGTACTCTGTGTGTGTATGCTACGTGAATGAGTGATTGTGAAACTAAGTTCGTTGTAAACTAAGCGGGAAAGATACTTGGTATGTGAGCTATACAACTCTGAGAACGACCCCCCCTCCTTAATAGGATCAGCAGCCTCACTTAAAACCAAGATCTCAAAGTGCCATCTAGCGTTGAACACTCACAGCTTCTTGCGGTGGGCTGACTTTCAGTGTCTTGACCACACCTGTAGGACAGAGAAAACTGAAGTGATAACTGGCTCTGACTGTGGCCGCCGCAGACTAATTCTAAAATTATGGGTAATAATCAAAGTAGAGCCTTGAAAAAGAACCCCCTAGGGTGTGTGCTAGCCCATTGGAAGGAATTGATGGGATCAGGGGGCACTGAAAATAAGAAAACACTTATTAAGTATTGTAATCAGTAGTAATCTATATAATCTGTATAAATTGGAGGATGGGGCTAAATGGCCACTTAATGGGACATTAGAATACAACACTTTATTACAACTAATGTTGTTTCTAAGAAGGGAAGGAAAATGGGATGAAGTAACATATCTGGATATGTTTTACACCCTCCAAAACCATCCGGAGTGGCAAAGAGATTGTGGACTAGTCCCACCACAAGATCCTACGGTGCTCACACTTGAGAGGGAAAATAGGAAACACCAAGTCAGACTGAAGTGGTGTTGCTCAGCGTGTGGCACAGGGCAAAGGTGTATTAGACCCAACAAAACTCACCAAGTGCCAGAACAAGATCAAGATCCAAGCGATTGGCTTAAGCCTCCCCCTCGACCACAGGAACAGGATGAGGACTCGGATGGGACCTCCACTTCTTTCAAGTTACAGAGTCAATTTCCGTACGTCAGCTGGACGTTTAGCATGGTTGGAATGGAAGGCCTCTCCAGACAAGAAAAATCCCTAGTGAAGTAGTATTAGAGGGTTCCCCAGAAGAGGAAAGCCTCGAGCCTGAGGGTGAGAGGGGCTGCTTGTAGGTGCCATGAGGAGGTTTCAGGCCAGATACGTCTTTCAGTCCTGGCTGCTTTGGTTTGGGAGCTAGTGCTGGATGTTTAGCATGTTTTGAATTGAAGGCTGCTCCAGCCCAGAAAAATCCCTAGGACAGTAGTATTAGGAGGGTTTCCTTGCAAAGGAGAGTTCTGAGACCCAGGGTCAGAGGGGCCGCTAGTGAGTTTCACCGGGAGGTTTCATGCCAGGTATGTCTTTGGGTGCTGGCTGCTTTGGTCTGGGAGCTATTGCTGGACGTTTAGCATGTTCTGAATTGAATGCTGCTCCAGCCACAGATAAGACATATCCCTAGGAAAGTAGCATTAGGAGGGTTCCCTGACAAAGGAGAGCTCTGAGACCCAGCAGCTCTGGTACCAGGAGTGGGTTCGAACCCCACACAGACATATGTTGGGGCAGCTGGGGAAGAGCTGAGGCCCCATGGGGAAGGACTCACACTGGAGAAGTTCATGGAGGACTGTCTGCTGTGGGTGGGACCCCAGGGTGCAGCAGGGGGAGGGGGTGAGGAATGAATGCCCCCCTGGCTAAGGAGGAAACCAGCTGGTGAGGAACTGACCCAAACCCCCCTTCCCCCAGTCCCTGCCCCTCCCCGTGCCACAATGGGGCAGAAGGGAGCAAAATCCTGACTGAAGATCAGTCTGTTAAGGAGGGAGGGGTGGGGGGAGCTGCTTTAAGCTCTGGCCGCACTTCTCATTATCCGACTCTGGTGTCACTGGGGGGGCAGGGCAGGGCCATCAATTCCAGAGTTGTGTCTCCTTCATTCTGTGCTGAGTCTGTTCTGCCCATGACACTGATTGTGGGATGATCTCTCCCTGCCCTTGCAGAGACAAGAAGCCCCTCCTGAGCCCCTCAATATCTATTTTCTCCCCTGTCCAGCAGAAAAGGGGAGTGATAGACCAACTTTGGTGGGTGTCTGGCCTCCAGCAAGGGTGCAACCACCGCAAGCCCTTACAGGGTAGTTCACAGCACTGCTGCTGTGCCAGTGCGATGCTGACAGCTTGCCAAGGGAAGAGGTAATCAGCCACGTTCCTGGCCTTTGTCACCCAGTGCTGCTGCATTTCAAAGCAGAAATGTTTGAGCTTGGTGCCCTCCACCCAGGGAGGGACCTCTCCTGCTCACTGCCCTCGCTTCCCGGTCAGCCAGCAGCTGAGGGTCCAGCTCCAGGGACCACACTGCAGGTCACACACGCCTTTGATGAGCAGGAACTGCTGAGCTGCAGGTTCAGCCCATTGGCAGCTCCAAGATCATCCTCTCAAGTGCCCAAAAGCCTTCAGGCCTCCTGCTCACTGCATCTGTCCCATGGCAGGAGCTGTAGGAGCACTATTCTGCTACCCAGGGCCGATGGGGGGATAACTAGAGCACAGGCTTTCAGGCTTCGGATTAGCTGTCAGTACTCTCCCGTCCTTAGGCTGTTAGTGCCAAGGGTTTGTGTCACAGGGTGAAGCAGTTTCCTGTCACATGAGGTGGAAAAATGAGTTGGGGGTGTGTGGGGGGGCAACTCCACTGGAGCCTCAAGGAGGAAGCACAAGATAAGGTGGCGCTGCCAGAGGGCAGGGCTGGCTCAGGCAGGTCTCCCACACACCCAGTACATGTGATCCGGCCGGTGCCAGGGGACCCACAGCTCATTCACGGGCGTATCATAAGAAGTCTAGTGGGTCTATAAGCCATCTCTGTCAGATAGTTAAGAGCCCCCAAACTCATTAGACCCCAGGCTCTTTCATCCCAGGCAGAGAACACTGCACACCCTGACGCCGCGCTCGCAGAAACTCACTTGTTTGTCCTGCTTTTCCGTTGTGCCTCTGGCAAGGGGCACTGCCCTGGGCAAGCAGCACAGCTTGCAGAGACCCCAGCGCCTCTGCCCCGGGTCCCAGATGCAGCCTGTGGCAGAGGGCACTCTGTCTGCATGCAAGAATTCGCCTTTATCTGTGGGTAATTTCAGGCAGCGTGTCCATCCATCTGTCTGCCCTGGAGCTGCTCCCCAGCCTGCTGGTACCCACGGGCTCTACAAAGGTGGCTCCACACACTCCTCTGCATTGTTCTGGCTCGGTGCTTGCTCTCTGCTGGGGATGGAGTAGAGCTGACACTGGCTGAGCCAAGAACCTCAGTCCTGAAAAACCGCGAGTAGCTTGAAGCCCAAACCAGGATCTGAGACCCTGGCACTGGGGAGCCCTGCTGCAGGTGGTAAGTGCAGCTAAAGGCTGGGGTGAAGTGCCAAATCCCCGCTGCTCCACTCTGCACCTTGTTCCTGCAGAGCTGCCCTGTGGGAGACCAGCAAGGGGCCATTAACTGCTCAGGAGTGTCATTGGGAAATAGGAGAGCCCTCCTGTAAGCAACTCAGTACCTGATGGTGTAATAAGTTGAAATAACTAAAGGAAAATTGCTGATCAAACCAATAATTGCTCTGTTAAGCCAGATGCTGCTGTGATAAGAACATCCTGTTTTGATAGACAAAGGGCAAAACCCACAGTGCCATGGGAATGTGTTAAAATTAGATAAGGAAGACTGATTTTGTAACGGAATCTTCGATTATGTCCCTTAAGCAAGGGTGGATCAGGAAGATAACGAACCAGAGACTGAAGGAAGTGACGAAATGACGTATCAAGGATGTGACAACCGACTTTGAGAATGAATAAAAGGACTGTTTAGCCTAAGTAAAATTTGTGAGCCTTGGAGGAGCTGTGACTCCCTGGCCACCCAGCGCGCTGTCCTTTTTGCTCTCCTACTTTAATAAATAATTAATGAATTCATTTTGGACTTGATTTTCATTAATTCAGCCATAATAATGGTGAGAGAGGAACCACCAGCATCATCCAGGAACCCCCCCGAAGGCAAAGACCCACTGACCAATGTTGGGAAAGGCCTGCTCCTGCGCAGAGACTGTCCATCTTCCCAGCGCATGGCCACAGGCAGGGGAGGGTGGGCTCAGGAATAAGAGGCTGAGATTGGTTTAGACCAAGATGCTATTTACTTTCAACAGTCATATTCAGCTGTGTTATATCAAGTCAATCCACACGTGTACACCTACAACAGTTAATTAAAAAAAAGAGAAGATGCTAATAAATTAAGTACATTTAATTTACATGGGACAACAGTCATTGGGACAGTGGTAGTGAGGGCTGGATCTTCAGTTGCTTGTCTTCCCCAGGATGCCAAGGCCAAGCGAGCAGTCTGGAAAGCCCTCTGGCAGCCTGTCCCTGCAGTCCTCATCCCATGTGTGTTGCAGACCACGTCCAGAAGCAGCCTTGGAGAGTATATGCGCTGGCCTCTGAACTTCCCATGTTCCTGGGGATCTCCACATCCCTCTGTCCTCCCAACATTAAACACTTTCCTTTGTCTTTCACTTTCACCACTTCATGGTTCCTTCTTCTACAACACAGACTTTCCCATCTAATGTGAAAACAGAGCCCCTAAAGCCCATCAAAGCCACATCCACCAGCATTCTGTGGCACTTGGCTTATTTCAGTCCTGCCATGGAGGCAACCAAAGGTGACAGCTTTACACAAACAGAACAAACTGCAACCACTTCAGATTTAATGTAGAGATTTAATAGAGTCTGCAGACACTAAACACTCCGTTTGAAATCCAGTGACTTCGTGAGAGACAGACAATGGATCCCACCCCAAATTTAAAGGTAAGAACAGGGATTTTCAGCAGTCTTTGTGTGTCAAAAGCACAAGCAACCGCAACTTTCAGAGAAAGCTTTCTCCTACGTTGCTTAAAAGCCTTGAAAGCGTCACCCACAGACAGACAGAGTGTGTTTGCCACTCTGTCCCTCAGGTAACGCCTGCGACAGTGAAGGAACACAGGAGCTGTGATATGAGAATAGCGACTGATGTTCTCAGCATGAGCCATAGCAGAGTTCAAAGGACAAACCGTGCACCCAACTTGTGCCAACCCACACTACAGCCAAACCTCAACAGCTTAGCAGAGGTTCAGCCTGGAAAACTCCCCTGGAAAGCTGCCACCACGGCAGATTCCAAAGAGCTGAATTGTTCTCCGAGAGCTGCAGTTTGTGTGTGCTGCAGTTTGTGTTCCAGACGACCCGTTGTTAAGCTGGTCCGTGTGTGCATGCCCCGTCAGTCCGACTGTGCCGCTGGCCATGCTGAGCATCGGGGGGAGGGAACGTCTGGGAGCCAGCAAGGCCTGGCACCAGCGCTGCCACTTTGCTCCAGTACACTGACCATCCAGTAAAAACAAGGTGGCATTTGCCCTCAGGGCAGGCAAAGGTGTTACTGTACAGGTACAACCGGAACAACAAACCTTCCCTCACGTGTGCACACCAGAGCTCTGCAGTTGTTCGGTTCTCTCCAGGTAGGTTCAATTGGAACAGATTGGCCCCTCTTCCACACCCCTGGCAACAACGTGATCCCCATCTGCAGCTCCCTCACTCCACGTTCCACACCAGGTGGAAATGAGCCTCCCAGTTCTTTGCTTTATCAACTCCAGACACTCCTGTTTCCACTTGCCTCACTGTCAATGGTTACAGCAGAGATCCAGCCCTGCCCTGCTTCAGTCTGTGTGACTGTCCTTTCCATCCTTGGGAAGCAGCAGGCTCGACCGAGCTGGAGAGCTGGTGGCCCTCTTGATCACCTCCATCCACCTGGCAAGAAAGGATGTGAGAAGTGCTGAAGGCCCCCACTCAGATGCATAATCTTGTTAGGAGCTTTTACCCCTTTCACCAAACAACTGTTTTTCTACCTTCCTTTTGGGAAATAGTCTCCAGCTGAATAGCATGAGAGTGGTAAATACACCCCAGCACACAGCTGCTGGCCCAGGTAACAGCTGTACAGCACTTGGAGTTCCAGAAAGCCCTTCTGAGAGCATGCTGCCTTCTCCTGCAGCTGTACAGAAAGCAGTTTCCAAGGAGGATGGGTGGACAAAACCCATTTTCCTCAGTCAATGGATTGCTTTTCTTAGAGTGAATTGTGGGATGGAAGAAAGCAAAGTGACAGCAAAAATGCAAGCCACACGCCTGTTGTGAACCAGACTTACTTTTTCCCCCCTTGAAATCACAACATGGTGGCTGTGGTAGCCAACCCACACATCGCTCCCAAGCGGGCGCTACGGTCCCAAGGAAAGGGGTGGGGGTATCTGACACCTCCTCAATCAAGCCACCCCCAAAGCAAGCCACACTGCCCTCAGGGCAGAACACAGTGCCAGGATTTTCAACAGCTGATGTAATAGCAAATTTTTGCAGGCAATGCATTTTAAACATGATATACTCTGGGCACTGGGCAGGAAAGAGCCCCTCACAGTGCTGCTAAAGGTAATGCCTGCTGTGCTTAGCCTTGTGGAACAACTCCGGTGGCATTATTGCATTGTAACTCCATATGGGCTTACCAGGACTCTCATTAACCTAGCAACCTGACTGCCAGGACACGGTAGCACCTCTCAGCCCTTCCACCCATGCTGCCCCCCAGCTGTGAGGCAGTCCCAGACTCCTGAGATAAAGCAGGGCCTATGGCTCTGTGGGGGACCACCAGCTCTGCTCTGTAAGCTCTGGCAGAGGAGGGACAGCCAGGCATCAATAAGAGGAAGGGAACTTTATTACTGAGAAACTCAGACTAGGAATTAGTGAGGAGCAGAGAGGGGGCTCTGGATGACCAACCCAGTCAGAGAAAACAAAAAAATTACCTCTCAAAGGTGTATTTGCTCTCAGCCCTGAAGAAATACACGTGGGACTTGAACTGCAGCTTGAAGACATAATCCTTCTGAATGCCGTCTGCCTCCACAGGGGAGCTGACCACGTAGCCGAGCAGCGGGAGACTGGCCAGGGGATAATCGTCCTGGAAGACCCCAACAGCCCTGCCCTCAGTGCAAGGTGCCCCCACACTCCGTTCCTCCCAACACCCACATGCTCCTTAGCACTGCACAGGTAAGGTCATTTGTCTTTAGGAGAGAAGGGGCAGCAGCCTGTATCTTTTGGGAGGCTTCCAAGAGCTATAACGAACCCTCCCCCAACTCTTTCCACTGCTTTCATAGGGTTATTTGCTTCTGTTCCCCTGCCTGACGCTGCTTCCTGGGCTCCCCCTTCTCCATCAGTGCAGAACTGACCCAAAAATAATAATATTCCTCCCAAAATAAACATGCCCTCGAGGCACAAAGCCCAGGCAACATAACACAGTTCATTGGGCCAGACAAAAAGGCCCAGGGTCGTTACCAAGCAGGCACTAAATGCACTGCAAGCAGAGAAGTCCCTGTTTTACAGCAGAAAGCCCAGGGCTCCAGGGCTCCTGGCGCAGCCCTCTGAGACATTTGCTCACCTGGTGTGTTTTGTAGAAGAACAAGCAGAAGTTGGTGAAGACAACCCACAGTTTCTGCCAGCCATTGCTGTTCTTAAACTTCCTCAGTAAGTATCCAGAGAGCTGGTTCTAGCACAGAAGGAAAAAAAAACCAACAACTGCCATGAAACCACAGGTCCATCAGAGATGGCAGATAGAAAGCTTGAGGCTGCCTGCTACCCCCGCTCCTGTGCTTGCTCCCCTGTGGTAAAAGGCCTCCCAGATACTTCATGTGGTGACCAAGTGACTCTGCATCTTCAGCTCACCAACTCTCAACCATCTTCTTACAAAGAGCTGAGTGATTTCTCTGACAGCACGTTCCCCTCCAGCACTGGTCGTACCTCAGTGCAGCACTGGCGGCTGCATAGGCCCATCCCTCCCAGCCACCACTCCCCTTCGCAGCCTACAGTCAGGGGAATGGCGTCCATTCCTTGAGCCCCCCTTTTTACATGCAGGAAAACCACATAGGATACACCCTGTGAGAAGGGAGATAAAGCAGAAGAGGAAACAGAGGGTGGCAGAGCTGTAGACAAGCTCCAGGTGGCAGCTATGCGAAGCCGAGCTCGGCATGACAGGCAGGGAAGTCAGACATGGCCACCTTGGGTAGTGGGATCAGGGAATCTATGGCATGGAACGACAGCGAAAGGGTTCTGTAATTAAAGACAGGACTGAGAACTGTTTTGGGAAGCACAAGCCAGAGGAAATCCTGTATCAACAAGGCAAAGTTACTGGTTACAGCTCTGCTGCTGGCCAGGGCATCCTTCCACCAGCACACAGGGGCTCACTGCACAGTTAGGAAGCAAGCAGCAGTGTGTTTTCCACGGCATCCCGTGGTTCCTCCCCAGCAGTGGAGAACTTGAGAGGTGTTTTTACCTGGATCATGCACAGGTAATCAGACAGGGATAGGCTCTGGTTCCGGTACCAACAAACATGGGTGATTGTGTTGGGCCGTTGGGCCTGGCCCAGCAAATAGCGAGGAGGAAGCTCTGGAGAAACAGCAAGAGAGCAGAAAACTGAGCAGAGAAAAGGGGGAGAGAAAGAGAAAACCAGAACGTTAGGATGAGAGAAGTGATGTGAGGAAGGCAGCTGTTAAAGGAAAATGGATTGTGAAAAAAATACACAATGGTATTAGAACACGGAACAGATCAAAGCAAGAGGGAACTGCAGGAACTCACACGTTTCATCCCAGAGCCTGTGGCCTCATTTCCCAGGTAGAGAAGAGCAAGATGGTGCCATGCACACAGGTATGGCAGGGAAGGGAAGGTTTGTCCCCTCTGACACAAACCACTCTGCCAGCTGATCACTCTGTCCAAGGTGACATACGTTCTCCACACCAGGAAAACACAGGAGCTCCAGCGCCCAACCTTGAATCCCTTCCACTGAACAGAAAGTGCCTTAGCAGCTGGGCAGGGGGGTACAGAGGCACTGATGCAGCACCCTGCCCTGTGGCTGTTTGTCTAGTTAGTGACCTTCTTCTGTCCAGGGTACTGAGGGTCCTTCCCACTTCTGGAAGTCTTCCAAGCATGCCAGCTCCCCCAGAAAGGCTCCTAACCCAACTGATGTTGCCAAGCCACTAAAGCGAGACAGTAGTGCTGGGGCAAGCAGCACTGCAGGGTAGGAGCACTGCACAGGAATTCGCCTGGAAGCCTGTGTGGGGTTTGGTACCAGAAGGTGCCACCAGCACTGCACTAAGCCCTGTTACTAAGGTAACAGCAGCTCTGCAGGCTGTTACCTCTGTACACCTCTGTTTGGCACAACGTAGCTCCACCATGAAACAGTTGTAATGCTTGCTGCTCACCCCTGCCAGCCAGGGAAGGGCAGAGAAGTTGTGTTCCTACTGAATTTAAAGCACTCCTCTTAATTCTAGGTGCAGAACTGTAGCTAACCAGACCTCAGCATGCCAGAGTCAATCTCTAAAGGGAAATATCACAAACAGAGAGGTTATCCTCCAGCGAGGCTGACGAAACCCAAAGGAGGAGCCCAGCTCTAGGATATCCTGGGTTTCCTTTAGGGACCCTTCCCTCCTTCAGTGCCTTTGCCAAAGCAAGTCCCTGCTGCCAGGAGAGCAGAGCATGTGTATGCAGACACACAGACATGCATGGAGAGGGGCAAGCATGCGGTGGTCTGTAACGGAGACGGAGTGGGACGGACAGAGTGAGACAGGAGAGCCGTGCCCCGCGGGTACCTCGACGGCCACACTGTGGTCAGTCATGGAGACACTCGTGTTGCGGTACCAGCACACGTGCATGGTTGTGTTGGCACGGTGGTGGCTCTGCCTGTCCAAGGAGCTACGAGAAGAGTGTATGTCATCTTCGGACTCCTGCTCTAGAGAGACCTCATCAGAGGATCCTGAGGGAGGAGAATTCATCAGCGGTTTAGGAGAAGTGTGCAGTACCATCAGCAAGAGAAGCAGGGATGCCCAAGAACAATCATTTGCTCTTGCAATGGTCCAGTTTTAAAATCATGTCACCTTGCACCTGGCTACGTGGCTCCCGAAGGCCACTTGGAGTGGAGCATTTTGGCTTTCATCACCAAAATGTCACCACCTATTTTTCATCACCTATCGAGTCAGCCTGGGACAGCTGACTCAATAAACAAACCAGCCAACACCCCAGCGCTTCATCTTTGGTCGGTTGTTAGTGAGGAACAGGAGAAGCGCTCTGAGAAGGGATACTACATGTTTCAGCACATCTGTAGTGCCACCAGACACAACAACACTGGCTATAAAAGAACCTGTTGATCTCCAAAGACACCAGATTTCTGGACAGGAAGATACACTACGTGATTAAATGCAGAACACTCTACTGAAGAGACAAGTAAGGAGTTATTAACAAGTCAAACTGGAGCATCTCTGCTGCGTTACAACAAAACAAAAGCACATTTAACTCTCCATTTCCATAGGAATTCTAGAAATACTCCATTTCTCTCATCATGGTAAGAAAAACAAAGAGAGCAGCTTGCTTTCCAAGGGGCAGGAAGCACCACTTACTGTTGGAGCGGCTGCACACGGAGTTTTCCAGGAGCATGTCTGATTTCTCCGTGGATTTCTTTGCCATTTCAATCGCCATGTTCAGGTCTTCCATCCACTTCGTCATCTCCAGGCGGGTACTGCAAGAGAAACAATGCCAATGGAGACCACCACCCCAGTATAGCAGTTTCCATTAGAGGCTACCCCATTCACGTTGTGATGTACAGCCTCATGGCCCACACAACCTGTATCCCTACCCACTGGCATGCAGCAGCCTAAGGTTTTCCTTTAGACACAGCCAGGGCATTTCTTTTTTACCTCTGGCTATGTTCCTGTGCACACAACTGCTGTCTTTAGTGCTCTATAGAGCTACACACACTTTGTGGCTGTGAGACTGTTTTTTGGTAGCCATCTCTCTTTTTTTGGTTTTTTTTTTTGGGGGGAGGAATTTTTAGTTTAGACTGAAAATCCCATGCATGGTCTAGGTCCAGGAACAATATTTTTAACAGGTAAGGAGATGCAACATGAAAACCAACAACTTTTGAGCTATTTCTGAAGTTACAACAAAGTCAAAACAGCATTTATTTTTTCCAAATTAAAGATCTTTGCCAGGACTTTTTGATGTGCAGCTGAACTTGAAAATATTTGGCATTTTCAGGCATTAGGCTGGAATTAAAAATCAGTATTTTGCTTGCTGAATAGGTCTGCATACAATTGGTACTGGCTCCTGTGCTGCTGCATACCTGATTCATAAAAGGGCACTGTTATTTTTCAAGGACATGTTATCAAGCAGTAAAAAACCCTATAAACATTATACTGAGATTTACTGCTCCCATCCCACGTTCTTAGCTGCCTTTTAGGAGATCTGGGGAGGGATGAAGCCTCCTAAAGCCAATCCTGAGAGAACAGGTGGAGCAAAGAGAAGCGGTTTTCTCTCCAAGTAGGCATTAACTTTTCCTCTCCCTTCCCAGCTCCTTCCATGAGATCCATGCAGGAACTCTCCCCTCCTTACATCCATTTGCACCTTCTGGCTTTTAATTCTTGTCAGGTCTCTCAGATTTTGGTTTTGTCTCCTGCTTCACAGCCACTCTGCTGACTCGAAACAATACAGAGTCAGCATTGCTGCTGCTGTGTGTTCAGGAACATACAGGAGAGATTTCATGAGATAAACTATTAGTTCCCAAAAGTAAGTGCTGAATGCAGCTCTAGAGCCCTCAGTACAAGAAGGACACAGACCTCTTGGAGCAGCTCCAGAGGACTGGAGCAGCTCTGCTATGAAGACAGGCTGGGAAAGCTGGGCTGGTTCAACCTGGAGAAGAGAAGGCGGCAGGGGGACCTCAGAGCCCCTTCCCATCCCTAAAGGACCTACAGGAAAGCTGTGCAGGGCTGTTTGCAAGGGCAGGGAGTGATAGGATGAGGGGTGATGGTTTAAACTAGAGCTGGGCAGGGTTAGATGAGACATGAGGAAGAAGTTCTTCACTCTGAGGGGGGTGAGACCCTGGCACAGGTTGGTGGTGGAGGCGGCCCAGTCTCTGGAGACATTTAAGGTCAGGGTGCATGGGGTTCTGAGCAACCTGCTCTAGTTCAAGGTGTCCCTGCTTGCTGCAGGGTGGTTGGGCTAGGTGGCCTTTGAAGGTCCCTTCCAACCTAAGGCAGATTCGATGAAAACACAGCCCCGACAAAGGATGTGTGAAATGTCCCACCTCTGGTCTGAAGCCACACGTTCCAGAGGGTGCAGCAAACACCCTGACTCTGTACCACAGGACTGAACAGCGTCCCTTCAGAGAAGGTGGCTATCAAACCTGCAGACAACCCAGGAAAAGGAACTGTACCTGGCTGCCACCACGATGGTTTTCTGGGCTGAATAGATGGTGAAGCAGTGTGGGACAGCCCACTCGTTCTCACTCTCTTCCACCTGCAGAAAGAGAAAAGGCTTTTCTACTCAGTGCTGAGAAACCCCAGACCTGGCTGGGGAGGAACCAGAGTCACAACAGGATTAAGCCTGGTTGCAGGAAGTGAGGAACAGCTACTCTTTTGTGAATACTGCCTACTCCAATCTAGTCTGGCTCTATACCATCATCTCTATCTCTACTGCTGTGTCTCTAGCAGCACAGCACCACCTCCAGCAGGGCTGGCAAAGGAGGGCTTTGAGGAGGAGTCAGCTTATTACTTACCGGTGGGTCGAGCACTATCAGCTGCAAATCAAAGACAGAAAGAACAGTCCCGTTAGAAAAGGGGGTGCAGAGGCAGAGATTGGGGGCCTGGGTGTGTGCTCAGGGAACAACACCAGCACAACTCCCTACTTCCAGGTCAGCCCCTCGCAGCAGTGCAAAAATAAACGGCATAAAGTCTGTGTCCAGCTGTATCACTAGCATGCTGGAAAGAACAAGCTCATCACTGCAGACAAATCTTCCACAGGTGAAGGGACACTCCTAAGACAGAAGCATGGCAGGGTGCTCTGACCAAGTCCTGAAGGAATTGCCTCAGCCTGGCCTAAGGCAAAGTTACCCCCTTAACACATGTGAGAGAACTCAAAAGCACTTACCAACATGCCATGCAGAGGAAGATGTCCATGAATTTTGAACTGGTTTGTCCCTGTAACCCCTTTGCTCGTGTACAGCAGCATATCTGAGAACTGGGAAAGGCAGGAGGAATACAATCACATCTCTGAGGACAGCAGGTTAGGGCCAAATATTTTTTCAATATCGTTTTTAAAATCTGTTGCTCAAAGGCCACTGTAGAAACCAAATCCCCACCATTTCTCAGTCTATTCAGCCCATGCCTTAAACATCACTCATGTACTTACACAAGAGAAGCAAATAACGTTTAAAGTTCTATTACAACTGTGTGAGATTGTTTTGGGTTTGGGTGGTAAGGGGTTTGGTGGGGGGAGGCTGCAGGGGCAGCTTCTGGGAGAGCTGCCAGGAGCTTCCCCCAGGCCCCACAGCGCCAACACCAGAGGCCTGACTGTCTGCAGTGGGAGGGACCCCACGCTGGAGCAGGGGAGGAGTGTGAGGAGTCCTCCCCTGAGGAGGAAGGAGCAGCAGGGACAGCCTGTGATGGACTGACCCCAACCCCATTCCCCATCCCCCTGTGCTGCTGGTGGGGAGGGAGAGAAATAGGGACTGAGGTTGAGCCCGGGAAGGAGGAAGGGTGGTGGAGGGGGTAAGATTTGCATTTATTTCTCATTATCCTGCCCTGGTTCCACTGGGCAATAAATTAGATGCATTTTACTCTGTGTTGAGTCTGGTTTTCCCATGACAGTAATTGCTGAGGGATCTCTCCTGCCCTTATCTTGACCCATAACCCTCCCATTAGATATTTTCTCCCCTGCCCAGCTGAGGAGGGGGTGACAGAGCAGTTTTGGGGGTATCTGGCCCCCAGCAAGGGTCACCTCCCCCAGCCATTAGGAAAACGTGCTGAACAGACAGCAGTGCCACATCTAAACCCTCCACAAAGTGAGTTCCAGGCACAACAAGCACAGAAAAAGACACTTTCATGACAACTTTATCTTGAAGACTTTGGAATGTTGAAAACCCACCAGAAAGAACATCCGCTGCTGTAAACCCTTCTTAGTGAGCTTGTACAAGCAACCTTCCCGAATAAACTCCTGTGACAGAAGAGAGACAGTCAGGCAAAGCTTCATCTTTCCAAACACAGAGGATTTTGATGGTTCAGTCTTTCTCCATCCCAGAGTACACAGATGTTGACTGGTGCCCAGCGACAATCACACATTTGTTAAAGGTCAGGTGACAGCTGTCCTTCTGCTTTGTAACATGACCCAGCTCCTTGCTGCAGCCAGCATTCAAAGCAACGATGCAAGAGACAGCAAAGGAGCAGAGCTCCTGCTGGAGACCAGGGGTTCACCCTGTACACTTGCAGCCCACTGCAGTGCTTGCCATCACACAGACAATGCTCCTGTGCTCGTGCTTATTTATGTATACACACTTACATTTATCTATTAAAAACCAAAGAAACCCAAAACCAAGCAGAAAACTGAACAAACTCAAGAAAAGCAGAGTCACTGATAACAGTTTTGCCCATCTCCCCATTGCTACATCCTCTGTGCAGTTTCAGTGCCTGTATCCCACCTGGTAGGGAATTTCCTCTCAGGAACATGACACACCACTTCCCACTCACACAGCACCATACCCAGTACTCTGCTGGGCAGGGAACATGAAGCCAGACTCTGAACAGAAGCATTTCCAATCTAATCCCCTAGGACCTTTTGATACTGACTCCCCAGCATCCTCATAGCCTGAGCTCAGGAAATGTGGCTTAGATGAATGGACAGTGGGTGGATTGAAAATAGGCTGAAAGACAGAGCCCAGAGCATGGTGGTCAGTGGCACAGAGCCTGGTTGGAGGCTTGTAACAAGTGATGTTACTCAAGGGTTAGTCAATATATTCTTCAAGGACACGTGACCAGCAGTGTGTCCTCGTGGCCAAGGAAGCCAACAGCATCCTGGGGTGTATCAAGGAAAGTGTGGGCAGCAGGTCAAGGGAGGTTCTCCTGCCCCTCTGCTCTGCCCTGGGGAGGCCTCGTTGGGAACAGTGTGTGTGGTGCTGGGCTCCCCAGGTCAACAAGGACAGGGAGCTACTGGAGAGGGGACAGAAAAGGGCCATGGAGATGCTGAGGGGACAAGAACATCTCTCTGATGAAGAGAGGCTGAGGGACTTGGGACTTTTTAGCCTGGAGAAGACAGAGGAGGGATCTTATTGATGCTGATAAATACACGAGGGGTGGGGTCAGGAGGAGGGGTCAGTCTGTGCTCAGTGGTGCCCAGGGACAGGACAAGAGGTGATGGGCACAAACTGGAGCAGAAGAAGTTCCACCTGGACATGAGGAGGAACTTCTTTGCTGGGAGGGTGGCAGAGCCCTGGGCCAGGCTGCCCAGAGAGGTTGGGGAGTCTCCATCTCTGGAGCCATTCAGACCCTGTGATCCTGGACGCTGTCCTGTGCAGCTCGAGGGGACCCTGCTGTGGCAGGGCTTGGGCTGGATGATCTGCAGAGGGCCCTGCCAAACTCTGTGACATCCCAAAGAGCTCCACGGGACCTTCCACAAAGACCATTACACAAAGGTTTTACTGTTGTTCCATAAAGCAGAGGCACAGTCATGGCAAATCCACGGTTGAAGACCCGATACAGTCCCTAAAAGGTAAGGACAGGTACACTTACCCTGCCAGGTGCTGTCAGATTATCTATCCCAATCAAGTCATGCTGCAGCTCTGTCAGCTTCTGGAAATTCTCCAGGCGGATGAGACTGTGCTGCAGCTGAGATGTCATCTCTGTGACCTCCTTCAGTGCACCTGTAAGGAAACAGCACAGAGTGGCTGAACCCAGGCTGTCAATTTTATCCCTGGAAAATCAGATCTGAAATTTATCATCAGATTTAGAATAGAACAAAACAGTTCTGTCAGATCTACCTAATCTAATCACAGAATCCCAGGGGTGGGAAGGGCCCTCCAGAGCCCATGGGGTCCAACCCCCTGCCAAAGCAGGGTCCCTAGGACAGGGCACACAGGGCGGTGTCCAGACGGGGCTGGAATCTCTCCAGAGAAGGAGACTCCACACCCCCTGGGCAGCCTGGCCCAGGGCTCCCTCACCCTCCCTGGGGAAAAGTTCTTCCCCAGGTTGCTGGGGAACTCCCTGTGCTCCAACTTGCAGCCATTGCCCCTTGTCCTGTCCCCACAGACACTGAAAAGGGGCTGCCCATTTCCCCCTGCAGCCCATGCTTAAGATAATTATAAACATTAATTAGGTCCCCCCTTAGTCTTCTCTTCTCCAGGCTGAACAGCCCCAGCTCCCTCAGCCTTTCCTCATAGAGAGATCAGCAACTCCTGAAAGCTTTAGAACTACCTACCAAGACTAGCGAGCAACTTCATAGTGCTTCCAGTTCTTCTGGGGATTACTGCACATATAAAAGGTATTTACCATGTAGCCAAAAGTCAATTAAAAAATTCAAGCCAACTATTTCTGCCAAAAAGTTTCTAAGTGAATGGGATGTGCTATGCAAGCCTTGGACACTAGAAAGCAATTTTTGGTGACATTTTTACTTACAAATGACAAGTGTTCCTAAAATAGCTAAAGATGGGGAAAAAGCAGTTTCCCAGCCCTGAAGCAGTAAGATCTATGCATCAAGATTACCCTGAGAAAAAAACTCTGCGATGCCAGAAAAAAACCATTCATTCTATGTAAAGGAAACAGCCTGCATCTCTTATGGTTTGCATTTTCCTAACTAGCAGTTAAGGCAACTTTTGGTTGCAGAAAGCTTCAGAACCCTGCACCACAGCAAGGGAAGGGAAGGAAGAAAAGGGAAAGGAATCACACAATCACCAGGTTGGAAAAGCACTTTAAGATCGAGTCCAACTGTCCCTGTCCTGTGCTGGCCCATATCCCTTGTCCCAGCTCCTGTCCCCTGGCTGAAGAGACCAGCGCCCCCCTCTCTGCACCCTCCTGGCAGGGCAGGGGAGGTGGGGAGAAGGTCTCCCCCTCAGCCTCCTCTTCTCCAGGCTCAACACCCCCAGCTCCCTCAGCTGCTCCTCAGAGGATTTGCCCTCCAGCCCCTTCCCCAGCCTGGTTGCCCTTCTCTGGACTTGCTCCAGGACCTCGATGTCCTCCTTATGGTGAGGAGCCCAGAACTGGACCTGGCACTCAAGGTACAGCCAAATACAGAGGGAAACCAAGGAAAACAAAGTTCATTTTAAAACATAAGCTAAAGATATTTCTTTTTAATTAAGTTGCCCTCTGCCAGCTTTCTGCTGTTCTGCTTGGTATATTCAGTTTTTTCCTAAGGATATTTATATTGCAGTATTTACTAAGTGTTTTCAGCAATATAAATCAAAGTTTACATTCCATTTGTAAATGTAAAATTTGTCTCCCTCAGGGTATGGGCAGAATTTTCCACATACAAAGGAAAGGGTTTCTGCCTGGCCCAGACAGATGCAAGTGTGCACTCACTCCGGCAATCGGGGAAGTCCCGGTGCTCTGCTGTGTAGTGCTTGCAAAGCCTCCCCAGGATCAACTTGTAGTGCATCAGTCGCTGGATGGGCTTGAGCAGGAAGGTGTTCAGGGGCAAGTAACAGACCTTCTGCAGCTCAAACTCCTTATACACCATTTCCAGCTTCTTTAGGCGCTTAGTTGCCTTCTCCAGTTCTGTCAGGACCTCGTCGTGCTTCTGCAGGTAACTGGTAAATTCCTGTGGAGTCATACCAAAAAATAACTAAGTCACTCTGATCCAAGGAAAGCAGTCTTTACTAGATTTCACAGTGAATAAGAAAAAACATCCACCCCCCACCCTACTTTTGTGTCTGGTCATGAGCATATAACTCAAGACTGCCTGTATTGCCAGACAAGAAAAGCACTGACAGCAGCATGTGCTTCACTGAATTAACAAAAAGCCAATTAGTGCATCTCTTCTGCACAAGTGGAAGTGCTACAAAGAAAGGTGACTGTTTTAGAAGAAACTGGCCTGCAGTTAAAAAACTGTTGTGGTTTCCCCCGGCTGTGGGCTGAGATCCACGCAGCTGCCTGCTCCTTAAAGGAAAAGAGCAGGGGAAGAGGGAAAAAGGGGGAAACAAGGGAAGGGAAAAGGAAGGGGAAATAACTCCAAACCCAAGAAACTGAGAGGCCCGTGGGTTGGGATAAGGAGAGTTTCCTAAGAGAACAGAAAGATCAAATATCCCAATGCTAACAGGACTTTAGAGCAAAAGAAGATGAAACTCTTGATCCCCAATGCAGTTTCTCCCCGACCCACACAACTCAGGTACCACCCAGAGCTGTCCCGCAACCCGACCGTCCCCCCAAGCAGCACGCGTCCCGCCACCGCCCCTCTTCTTCCTCCCCTCAGCCCCCCGTTCTCCTGGGCAGGACGTCATTGCCATGGAATACTCTCTTTGGCCCATCTGGGGCACCTGTCCTGGCTTCGCCCCTCCTTTCTCCTGAATAGAGAAATAGGAAGAAGCTGAGAAAGTCCTTGACTGTCTGACTGCAACTAAGAACATCAGGGTGTTCTCAGCACTGCTTTCATTGTAACTCCCAAACACAGCATCCCATCAGCTGCTACAGATGGAGTTAACTCTGTCCTGACTGAAACCAGGACAAACACTGCTATTTTGGACTGAAAATCTTACAAAACAGTGTCTTCATAGGGAGGAGCAAATACAGGAGAGGCCAATTAAATACTTTTTCCTCACCTGCTGGTGAACAGCCAATAAACAAACCAGCTTTTCTCAAGGTAAATGTAGGTGATTAGACAAGCAACAGCAGTACAGAGACTTGCTGTAAATATTTTGTTTTCTTTTTACTGTATCAACTCTAATAGTTTGCAAGCCACTTGGAGCTTAGGGGAGATGCTAAACCTTGCACTCACACCCCTGAGCAAAGGAAAAAAATGCCTCTCAATCCCAAGATTCTGTTGGTTTATTCCCCAATCTACCTTCAGAGCGTGCATATTCCTGAGCATGACATCCCCGATGCGCTGATAATCTCCCTTCACGTGAGCATTGGTTTTCCCCTCCCTGAAACACACATAAGATGAAATAAGGAGCCAGACATGGGAGATAAAGGAGCAACTTCAGAATTGAAGCCCTCAGACTTCTGAAAAAGTGTTGCAGCACGGCCCCTCTGAATTTATGTATTTAACTTTGTTTGTATGTCGTTTGCATTAACCCTTTTACTTCTGAACAGTAATTAGATTCTCAAACATTACAGCAGTCAGTGATACAAAGGTTAAAAGATTAAAGACAATCTCTTCAAAATAAATTTTGCTGCAAGAACTGAATGTTAATTTGAATTGCCAAAATGTGCTTCCTAGATTTTCATCCAGAGATTCACAGATCAGAAGGAGTTGAAAAAGACACGTTATCTGTTTGGCTGTGCATTCACAGAATCACAAGGTTGGAAAAGGCCTTTAAAGATCATCAAGTCTAACCATTCCCATCCTAAGCTAAACCATATCCCTTAGTACATCATCTACCCCTTTTTTAAACACATCCAGGGAAGGTGACTCAACCAATTCCTTCTCCTTTTCAAGACTAGAGACAACAGCAGGCTATATTAACAGCTGGGCTCAACAACCTTGGAGGTCTTTTTCAACCTCTATGATTCTGAGATTACAAAAGCCTTGGTCTGGAGTATTATGTACTAGGTAGTGCTTGGAAAATGGGCTTTGCAAAACGTATTCAGTCAGGGTTTTTTAAAGCTGTAATTTATTATAATACTTTTCTCTAAACTCTGCTGAAGAAGAGCTACCAGTTCAAATACAGATTAAGTATGGTTTCAATGGAAGGACACAGAAGAAGGTCCCCCTGTCCTGCACCACTTACCAGAGTGACAGCCTTTGCTCAATCTCTTTCAGGAAGCCTCGATGGAACTCATAAATGGGGTCTATGTTAGAGAAGAGTAAGGTCATGAGGCCCTCTGGCATGGCGTTCTCCTTGATGACTGCACTGCGAAACCACTGCCAAGAAAATCGTAAGGAACAATGAATGTTTCTATTGGAGAAATTAATTATTAAAATAGGAATTTCTGCTTCTGCAGCAATGAGGGAGGAGAAAGCATGTGCACAGCGAAACAGCCAGAAGGAAGGAGAAGCTTTGAGGGAAGATGTAATCTGGGGAAGATGAAAAGATGCGATTTCTTTCCTTGCCAAACGTTACAAATACAAGGCCTGCTATCAGTTCTGGGCACAAGCATGTTTCTTAATGCAATGATGAGATGGTGGGTAATGGCTCTGGATGAGGGGCAGTTACCGAGCGGCTGCACTGCTGCTGTTACACCACATCACTCCAGTGTGGACACAACTGCTCCTTCACACAACTCGGAGCCCCCCACAAGGCAGCTGGAGACGTCTCGTTGCATGTCACGCTGCAGGGTTTGAGTGCTTTGGGTTCCCTGCTTCTGGCAGGGATGGTTATGTTAGAAAGCTCCTCTGAGGTGCCAGGTGTTCCCCCATCTTTTAGGAGAAGTGCTGGGAAGCCTGTGGGAGGAACTGGAGTGAGAAAGCACTCACTGAGAATGGCTCAGCTGGAGACAGATGGCAGGAAGGGACTCAAACTTCTCTTTGATGAAATGAAAACAATAAGCTTACAGAAACACAACACAGGGTGCAAACCTGCAGTAAATGAACACCAAACCCTTAAAGAAGAAGAATTGGGAACTCAAGCTGTACTCCAAACAAGGACTCACTTCTCTACTCTGTGTGAAATGAAGGGAAACAAACAAAAAACAAGCAACAAAGAGAAGACAAAACTCCTCAAAGCCCTATGGATCCTTAGTACCCTTTGCAGTTTTCATCTGTTGTCATGCTCTGAAGGCAGGAAGAGAAAAGCTGCCTGAGCAGGCGATGGCCCCATTCTAAGCAGAGCTGAGAGTAGCAGCTATCACTGAAAATGAACACATGTTTTTAGGCTGCCCCCATTCACAGTTTTCAGGGAGAAAGTTTGCCTAAGGCAACATGTGATGGAGCTATTGGAGCCAACAACAGAAGTCCAGAGAAGATATCTGCTCTCCCACATGAAGGCCTACAGAGCAAGGAAAGTAACAGCTACATAGCTCCTGGGTTATGCTTTATCACAGGACATGCTCCTTCTGGCACTTGAAAAATATTCCAAGTTTTTTCAAATGAACAATTACAAATCTGTTAAGGAAAGGAAAAGCATGGATGTTAAACCCCCTTACCACTGTAATGACTTCCAGGTCCTTTAAGTAAGTCCGTTCTGTGGCAAGAATCTCCTTTGCTATGAAGTATGCCTTGTCTGTTGGACAGCGCTGAAACCACACAAAGAAACCAACAAGTATTAAAATCCCAGTGGTCTACTCAGGGCTCAGCACAAGCTCAAACCTTACACACACTTCCCCTTGCTGACTGCAAAGGGAGGGAACTGGTTACTAACAGGGAATCTCTCTACTCTGTACCCTACTCGCACACATTGACTTTACTACTAAAGACTTGTCACAGCTCAGCCCCGGCTGAACACCACATGGCACTCACTCACACACCTGCTCCCCACCCCGCCCCCAGACAAGGACAGGTTACTGGGACAGCACTGGGCAAGAGAAATACCAACAACAGGACTTAGAACCAGTATAAAACCAGTGATACACAATGCAGTTTCTCACCAAACCTCACAAGTCCAGCTGTACAGCTCAGAGCCATCCTGAAACTGGACTGTCCCAGAACCGCACTGCTCCTCCCCAACCAGCCCCCTTTTCTACTGAGCATGACAGCATACAGTATGGCTGTCCTGGTTTCAGTCAGGAGAGAGTTAACTCCATTTGTAGCAGCTGATGGGATGCTGTGTTTGGGAGTTACAATGAAAGCAGTGCTGAGAACACCCTGATGTTCTTAGTTGCAGTCAGACAGTCAAGGACTTTCTCAGCTTCTTCCTATTTCTCTATTCAGGAGAAAGGAGGGGCGAAGCCAGGACAGGTGCCCCAGATGGGCCAAAGAGAGTATTCCATGGCAATGACGTCCTGCCCAGGAGAACGGGGGGCTGAGGGGAGGAAGAAGAGGGGCGGTGGCGGGACGCGTGCTGCTTGGGGGGACGGTCGGGTTGCGGGACAGCTCTGGGTGGTACCTGAGTTGTGTGGGTCGGGGAGAAACTGCATTGGGGATCAAGAGTTTCATCTTCTTTTGCTCTAAAGTCCTGTTAGCATTGGGATATTTGATCTTTCTGTTCTCTTAGGAAACTCTCCTTATCCCAACCCACGGGCCTCTCAGTTTCTTGGGTTTGGAGTTATTTCCCCTTCCTTTTCCCTTCCCTTGTTTCCCCCTTTTTCCCTCTTCCCCTGCTCTTTTCCTTTAAGAAGCAGGCAGCTGCGTGGATCTCGGCCCACAGCCCGGGGGAAACCACGACAATGGCATAGCCTTCGAGGAGTGTGGGTCGCCTGTTTTGGGCTGTGTCCCACCCCAGGTTCTGGGGAACATGAACCCTCACCCCAGGCCAACCCAGGACAACATTAAATCTAAAAAAAAACCCCATTGAACAATAATACCATGAGCTTCCATTTGGAAATCATTTTACACAGACATGTGAACAAGGGAGAGCTTTGCCCAGATACAGAAACACTTATTCCAGATGTCCTAGGTTGGAAACACTTCTCTAATCAAACTGAGTACAGCAGATCCACCATGCAGTCCTTTCCCAAAACCATTCTACTTCCACTTAATAGCTTTTACCCAAATCCTCTCCAGATCACATTAATTAGTTAAGAAAAGACAAAAGTCAAACTAGATCCGTTGTTGGCTGCATGGTTGCTGTTATTTAAAGGAAATAGCCATGGAAGCACAAAGGAATGAAATGGTGAGAAGATACGTTCTGCAGCTGCAACGAACCTCAACAGAGTCAGCCTGGAAACACATGTCATTAAAAATCACATACTTATTATTAAGGAACTAATCATATTTCTTCCTAAGCTGCTGCTGTGCCGCCTTAGCTACGCCATGCCAGAGCTTTGTGCCAAATCCTTGCCTGGTGACAGTAAGAGACAGCAAACTCCTCTGAGTTACAGGACAATCTCACCTTTGTTTCTCGACAGTAATCAGACCCCCAGACTGGTTTGGGGGAAAGAGATCCCACAGCCCCCCAGTGCCCTCCTGCCATGGGCAGGGACACCCCCCAGCCCAGGGTGCCCCAAACCCCATCCAACCCAGCCTTGAACCCTGCCAGGGACCCAGGGGCAGCCCCAGCTTCTCTGGGCACCCTGTGTCAGGGCCTCCCCCCTCCCCACGAAGGATTTCTGCCTCCCAGGCCCTCTCCAGCTGCCCTCCTGCAGCTGAAGGCCATTCTCCTGGGCCTGGCCCTCCCTGCTCTCCTGGAGCCCCTTGGGGGATGGGAAGGGGCTTGGAGATCTCCCTAGAAGCAGCCTTCTCTTCTCTGGGCTGAGCCAGCCCAGGTCTCCCAGCCATAGGTCTCCCAGCCTAGTTTCAGAGCAGAGTGGCTCCAGCCATTGGATCATCTCCATGGCTCCTCTTCTAATAAAATAGTTACAGCACAAATGGCACCAAGCTCACCACTACTGTTTTACATCAAATATGTATCAACTCTTCCCCCAAAATGCTTATTTCAGGAAGCCACATCTCATACAATATGCCAAGTTGGAAGGGAACCATAAGGACCACCAGGTCCAACTCCCTGCTCCTTGTGACACTGACTAACAGCAAACCATATGACATTGTCCAGATACTCCTTGAACTTCGATGGGCTTGGTGCTGTGACCACTTCCCTGGGCAGCCTGTTCTATGACCAGTCACCCTCTCAGTGAGTAACCTGAAGTCCAGTCTGAACCCTTGTTTCCATTCTGGGCTACGAAAGGCAGATTTTGAGCAGAGCATCTTGCCATACTGGGGCCCCTAGCAGTGGTTCCTAGTTAGAACAGCAGGAGGGAGTCTCAGCAGCAGATGTGGAGATGTCTTCCCCTCCCTCCACCCACCCTGCCAAGAGGGCAGCAGGGACTCCTGCCACAACAGCAAGATAAACAGGCCTGACCAAACCTTTCACCACTGACCACCAAACACGCCTGTTCTACTCCAAAATGTAACGCAGTCAGCACTCTGTGACCAGAAAGCCCAGCCCCTCACCCAAAGCACCGCTCCTCTGCTGACATGTATTCCCAGGCACCTCAAGATCTTACCTTACGTTTCATCTCCTCATCCTCCTCTATCCTGGCACCACCAGCATCGCTAAGGACAGGGCTCAGGAGAGGAGAAGAACCCTGGCTGGCTGCATTCAAGTTCACCTGAAACACCGGGTTGGAGCCCAGGGGACTCTTCAGAACGAGGGATGAGAGCTGAGGATGGTCTCCTGGGATGCCTGGGTGGGAACAGAACAAGAGATAAGAGTAAAAAGAAGAGAAAATGCTTTCAGAGACAGCACATCTGAGATGATCACCCACTGTTACTGTAAACTATCACTGCAATCTCATATTAAAAAAAAAAAAGGTGGTAAAAGGACAAAAAGCTGTGTGTACACACACATACACACACACACACACACACACACACACACACTCCCCATGTCTCAGCCAAGGAAGTTCTCCCTACGAGCCAGCTGTCATGTGGCAGTGCAGTAAGGACAGACACCTTTGTGAGCCCAGTTATGGGAAAGGCTCAGTTGGTTAGTGTCTACAAAAAAGCACTCAATTCCTCCTGGATTCTGTTCAGTAGCAGCAGGGCTCCTAACATACAATGACACTGCAGTAACAAGGACACAGCTTTTCATTTTAATTCTTTTAAAGATACGAATCACTTTTCACCCCAAGGAAAAGTTAGGCCAAACCATTTCACTGCTCTCCGCTCCAAAAAATAAAAATCCAGAAGACAGAGCTTGTTAAAAATACATTGAGAAATCATGGAATCTCAAAAAAAATATATAAAAATGGACAAACAGGACAGGAAACAAGACTGCTTCACACAAAGGGATCATGAGTAGGTATCATTCCTGGCTGCTACAGGTGTATGGTTAGGATAACCTCCTGATCTCCAAGGAAATCAAATTTTGCAAGGCTGAGTATCAGTTGCATGGACACAATCCCCTTGCACAGCAAAACCTGCCTGCAGCAGGAGTAATGTGCACTGCTTGGCTTTGGATTAGTAAATGGCAATCTTTCTTTTCTTTTTTTTTTCCTAATTATTATTTTTATGCTACATTTTGATTGCTGACATAGACATAAGGCACCACCACAGCCTGAATTACAGAATCACAGAATCATAGGGGTCGGAAGGGACCTCAAGAGATCATCAGGTCCAACCCCCTTGCCAGAGCAGGCTCCCTATCCACCACTTTCACCGTGATGCTCAAACACTTGCAACCCTCCCTCCAGCTGGGATTTTAAGGCTTTAAAAATAAAAACAAACCCCCAAAGAACCCAGCCCCACCAGCCAGCAGAGGAGTTGGGAGCTGTCTGATTCACTCCTGGGCTGCTGTGTTCAGGAAGCAAAGCCACAGTGAGGCACCCGGCCGCAGGACAACAGCGAGGGAGCCCAAGAGCCTGTTTTCACATTGACAAATGCAGGAAGCTAAACAGTGCTGCACTCAGTCACCTGGAAGAGATTCAGACCATCCAGGCTGCGGAGTTAACTATTAATACACCCGTCAAACGCAGTCACCGTGGAGCAGAGCTCTGTTTCTGCCCCAGCGTTTTCTCATCCTCCTGTTAGCACAGGAAAGCAACAACCTCTGGCATTTGCTTCACCTCTAAGGGGACAGGAGAAGCAACAGCTGAAAAACAAACAAGCCCCAAGCTTACAGGGGTGAGGAGCCTCTTTAAGGCCTTGGGATTTAAGGCAATGTACAAACACGGTCCATTCAATGCCCTTCAAACATCTCTATTGGATGAGAAGCCCCTCACCAGAAGCCAGAGTGGTTTATGAAAATGAAAGGCAAGTTCACCTCCTGGAGAAGCCCAAAACGACAAGCACGACCCACAGTGACAAAGCACAGGGCTGCCCCTCACCCCCAGCCTCGGAGGGGGCTAACCAACAGATGCACACGCTTCCTTGGGAGTGGGGGCACTCTTCCCCTGCACACCGACAGCCATGGGACAGCATGTCACCAGCTGGCACATCCCTGGGATGACGGCAGTATGGAGCTCAGGGAGGAGATCTTACAGCCAGAACTTGTCAGCTTACACAGCAAACTGCAAAGGGACTTCCTGAGGTTCATGCAGCTTCCAAAATTTGGCTGTTCAGCGTCTTTGCTAACGATCAGTTAAACAATACAAACTTGGTATCTTGGCAGATGGTGATACAAGCATGCACTGCAACGTTTATGCTGGTACTCCATCAGTATTTCTCCACCAGCTCAGCACAGGGCAGCTCCCAGTCCAGCAGGTAGGGTGCACAGCAGTTCCCTGTTCTCTGAGGGAAGGACAGTACAGGAAGAATCCATGCAACAGTTACTGCTGTCCACAGCTCCTCAACGTATAAAACTCCTGATGAGGTAGAAATTCTGCTGTGAAGATCAAGGCACACAAGTGATTTCCTCCAACATCAAACCTTGGGGCACTGAGGTCTTCTCCACCCCGCAGGCAGCAGCATCCTCCAGGTACGTGACAAGGGGCTGTGTGATGAGAGTGATGGTTCCACGTCTCAGCATTCTGCACAAAGGATAAATTCTTTCTCTACATGCAAATCCCAAGGCAAACAGCCCAAGCGAGGCAGAAGGCTCACTGTAAGCTGGAGTCAGGGTTTCCATGCCTTGACTCAGGTGTCCAACGATGTAAACCAGACCCTCACTGCACGCTGGGCACGGCAAATTCCTGCTTTCATGTCACATACAAAGGCACTTAATGCAACATCAGAGGATGTGGAAGTTCAGTGTGATATTCCACATTCTCAGCAATCCTAGTAACACTGATGACTTCCCAGTGAATTACGCTATGGAGTTCTAACCATCTGCCCGTAAGCAAACCGACCCACAGCTCCATCCACCCGCCAGCATGCATGCAGTTGGGGGAAACAAAAACCATCAAGATGAATGGCAGAACATTGCAAAAGCACCATAATCCACATGGATACAGCCATGGAGTTGAGCCAGGACACTGGCTGATTGTTCACAGGCTCTGTATGACGCTGTCAGGCTGTTTTATTGGTGTTTGTGCTGCCTCATCTCTTCTCCAGGCGTAAGTGGGAAAGCCTCTATCTAATACATAAAACTATGACTTAATACAAATGCTTACCCACTCTGCTTTATACTGAGAGCTTCTTCAGTGTATACAGATGTGAAGGTTTGAATTTGAAGAAGAAAGCTGGTTAGATGTTATACAAAACCAGCCACGAGCAGCTTGTTATGGGACTACAGGACAGCCTAGAAGCCAGCTGCCATAACCACCACCTCATCTTGTATTTTATTCAAGAGCACACAAATCCCACCTCTCTCACTGACATTATTACAGTTAACATACAACTGGGTTGTTTGTTTTCCCTGCCATAATATCTGTTTAGTGTCCAATACCCACACTCCAATCCTTATTTGCTTTGCTAACAGAAATACACCAGAGAACTTCTCTAACATGCCAGGCTTTTCACAACAAATACACTTCTTTACCCCTTTACCCCTTCCTTTACCTCAGCAAAGGAACATTTTGGAAAGCTATCACCTGATGACAGTCAGCAGTGCCAGGGAGAGCAAGGGGAGAAAGCACACAGCAGCCAGGGTCTAAGTTTGCCTTGAAATTTGCTACATTAGCACAAACTAGTTGTGGTCCCACATTAAGGACAGCAGCAGGCAACACAAGAGAGAAAAATTACCCTCCCAAGTAAAACTTCAGAGTGAAAAGTTGGCAACTATTTTCTGCAAAAAGAAAGGGGGAAAAAAAAAGAGTAAGAAGAGAGCAACCTGCTTGATTAGTTTCTTAACCCTAAATTTTATCATGTGAACCATCAGGAGCCTCTAAGTTTTTCCATCAGTCATGTGATGATTTTACTTTAATAAGCTACTATAATATATCCATATATATTACTTTTCTGTGGTCATAAACCAAGCTGGATTGAAGCATATTTATATAAGGGTTAAGGGAGAGGATATTTATTTCATGCCTTTGAACTCCCACAAAAAAGGAATCAGAGGGGGAGAAACAAACTTCAAATTGTATATCTCAAGTTTGAATCACAGATTTTCATTTTAAAAGTGGCTCTGGAAAACTAGGATGCTAAACCCCACTGTCTGCTCTTCAAGAAGCATGTGAGCTGGCACTCAGAAAAACCTTCTGCTTCCCCCCCATGCCCTTGTCAGCATGCAACACCTTCACAGTTATGAACTACACCAACTGGCTTTTTAAGAAGCAGCAGGCTTAATTTGGCTTACACTAGGATAACAAGCTTGATAGCAAGATAAGCTTTTGGCATCACTTCTCAGAGGGTGTTTCCATTCTTCAATTGAAATTCCAGCACCATACAGAAAGCCAGACTTGAGGGCAAAGCCTGATAAAAGTAAGAAGTACTGGTTCTGCAAAGCTTTTGGGTTGGTTTAAGCACTTGAGCCTAAGACAGACAACACAGGCAGCATCCCAGTAACACAGAACATTACTGGATGTGCTAAATGCTGCACCAGGTTCAAAGTTGACAATGCAACTCCCTATCAGAAGGGAGCACCTTCCCCAGCTGATGCCCTGGAAAGATGTAACTCTTTTATTATTAGTTATTACTATTAGTTATTAATTGCTTTAATGCTTCTCCGTTGTACTGGAATTTGTAGGAAGCACGTGGGGCTGTTGTTGCAGACTGCAAGGTGTGGAAGCTTTGATCCTGTCACAGTGTGAAACCCAAACCTCTTTGTGATGCAAGGAGAGCTTAAGTCTGCCTGTGCTCCAGCCACACTTTGCACTAACCCTCTGCTTACAGCGCTGCTGAGATAAATGCTCAGGGCTCTGAATCGCTTCTTTCCATCAGGTATATGTTTTCCTTCAGCCTCTGCAAAACTGGTTTCATTTTGCATCAAATCAAGCAAAGTTAATCACATTTAACCACTGTAATAAAATAATCTACAGTGCTATGTTCCAAAGGCAGTCAATAATTCAGTATGTCAATAGTGAACATCAAAAACATCCAATAATTCCTCCTTCATGAAAAGCACCGTTCTCTTGCAGTGGGTGCTTCCACTGCTTTAAAACTCAGCAAACAATACAGAGAATGATATGGCCAAAAAACCTGCCATTTACTTACTCAAGTACTACTAAGGCAAAGGTTTCCATGATTCAGGAAAAGAGGATTTACCCCCACACTGGTCAAGACTCCTGAAGGAGAATGTTCAGCCTAGAAAACATGCAATTGCCACTATATCCTAAGTCTGCAATAAGGGACAGGCTGCCAGTCAAACCAAACAAACAGGAGAGATTTCCCAGACACCCAGTTTAAAGTAAAACGTCCCCAGAATGAGTGTAATTCTTCTAAGGAAACCTGGATTTTTAGTCCTGTTTGTATCCCCATGGGGAAGGTTTGCACAAAACAGTCATTTGGAAGCCACACACTAGTCTTTTGCCACCCCTGTGTTCAACAAAGGGAGATGGGAGGAAAACTGCCTGGACAAGCATGGTAATAAAACTCTAAGATGCCTTGGCTAGGAGAACAAGTATTTATTCTATTTGAAACAGAAGGGTAACAAAAAATAAAGCTAAAAAGCCCATGTTGTCATTTGTATCAAAGTTTTCCTTATTTTATTGCATAAACAATTAAAATTATGAATTAGTACAAAACTGTAGGTTCATAACCAGCAATCTGAACAGACACAAAGGTATTAAAAAATCCCAAAATGTCATTCAAGGCAACATTCACCGTAGAAAAGAGAAAGTTCCAACGATCAATTGAGACGTTCCAGTCCTCTGTTGGTATTTTTGCAATGCTTTCACAAGAAAGAGTAGCACCTATTTCCCTGGGAAGTCACTCTAGCCAAGGCATGTGTGTCCCCGTGGGAATGGATGAGCGGGCACCTCTGGTTCCTTACCCATCCTGGGGCTGTCACCAGCTGCGCTCTCAGCTGCCACCCAAGCCACAGTGGAGTGCTGGGGCTTTGGAAACACGGAGAGCCATGCCTTCCCCACCAACCAGGTTCAATGCATCATGTTTTAAGCTTGAAATCTGCAAAGTTCCAGCTCTCCCACCGGAGGAATCCTACAGTAACCCGTGAGCAGATCATAAATTAAGTGGATTTTATGATGCATGTCTGGAACTCTGAAGCCTCCCCATTGCCATACTGAGTGTATATGTATATACATACAGTACAGTATACACACAGCATCTGTGACAAGTGTGATGTAAGATCTACTAAAAGCTACAGGTGATGACAGCTAAAGGACTGCAATGGAAACCGTATTGTATACTCATTTGTTCAATTCCTAATTATGGCTTGGAGCTTTTTGCAAAATGACAATAATGGGAATGACTTACCGACAGGTTTGCACCAAGAATCAGAAAATTAGTGACTTTTATTACTGTGCCCACAAAAATCTTACCCTTATTGATAACAATTTGCAACTAAACAAAGACTACCACCACCAAAAAGACCCCCAAACCCCAACAAACCCCAGAAAAACCAACACAAAACCAAACAAGAGACCCCATAAGATCACCTACGACCACAATACAAATATACACAGTACAGAGGAGATTGGTACTTGATATCATCCAGCTCTGAAATTCACTGGAAGTTAAAGTTGAGAGCAGAGTGATATATCACCCTATTCCACCCTAAGATAAGATAAACCCTGGGAAATATACAGCATGTATCATTTGGATAATGAAGGAGTACTTTAAAATTACAAAGGCTACACATGATAGATAACTCAGGCTAGTAAAGGTTACCAACGTTAAACCAGGCAGCAGATAGATCAGAGAATACTCTGTGACCTGTGCTTTGTGCAAATTGAGAGAGTTCCACTAACTGCATAAATGAAGATGGAAAATGGTGTGACGTACTGCTTTCCTTCAATAAAGGTGCTTACGTGAGGAATGGTTGCAAGTATACATATGCAGGGCCATAGGTGCAGGTTATGCAAGACATGAACTTCTCAGTGGCTTTTGGTCACTTTGCAGAGTGCAAGTACCACAGGAGAGCTAAACCTGTCAGTCTAACTCGTTCTGAACCACCACAAGCACTGACGTCCTATCTACGACGTCACTGTGAGAAGCAGAAGGATGGCAAACAGCCTCCCTTCCCCAGGGAGCGGCAGCGATGGCTCCAGCACACTCCCTTTAACTGAGTTACCACTGGTGCAGAACACACCTAGAAACCCCAGTGGCTTTCTGTACCAGAACACAGTGCTGAAAACATCAACTAGAAATACAAGTACCTATATATGACACACCCCCCAGCCTCCCACAGCTGTGGGCAGAAAGCAAATGTGAAAAAACATACCTAGAGAAGCGACCCTCGTGGGGAGCAGAGGACCACAACTCACTTGCCATGGACAAGGTCAGCACCTAGGCTTTCATCTGCTCCTACCACAGTGCCACCTCCTCAGGGTGAGCCTGCACAGGATACTTGACAAAGACCTTCTAATTTCTCCTATGCAATGTCTCCCCCCTTTGCACATCATGCAATGACCATGGCAGCTTGGCTGCTCAGGGTCTGCCAGGGTCCCAGCTTTCTCAGTTAGGTGGTTGGTACCAATTCAGGCCTGCCAAGCTCACTACTCACCTTCTGGAAAAGAAAACTTGTGAGCTCAGGGGAAAAAAAAAACCAAACAACCAACCAAAAATCAGTACCAGGAACTAATTTTTAGAGTATCAATGCTGTAAAAAGAAAACACACTGCTTGGAGTAACACCAAAAGCTTAGCAGCATTGCTGGTGCTTGGGACACAAGTACCCTGCACTGAAGTTCACCGCTTCCCCTACGCTACCCAAAGACAAAGAATACAGACAGAGAATGGAGAGCCCTTCCTTCTCTCACCTCTTCCTGCCACCTCAGGACACAGTTAGGGGAGAAGAGGATGCTTGGCATGGCTCTAATGCACCAAAATAAATCACAACTGGTGCTTGATTCACTGCACAGCACTGAGCCACCCCATTCCCTTGAAGGCAGGCTGCTGTTCTCTCCATCTCTACTGGAAAGCAAACCTGAACTTACCACTCTAGAGGAAACAGTGGAGAACATTTTCTCACAGCCTTCTTCCTATAATAAAAATTTGATTTAAAAACCTAGATTTTCCTCCTCTTTTGTGCCTATCAGGGAAACAACGAATAAAACAACAGAGCCAAGCATGCAACTACATCCTCAGAAGTGATATAGCTTCTAAAGAAAGCCCAGAACCAAAGCACAACAGCTATCAATTACTGTCAGCAAAGATAGCAGGCAGCAGAGGCACAGGCAGAGCCAGGGACAACAGCACTGCACACTCACAACCTGCAAACACAGTGTGGCTGCAATCCCAGCAAGGGCTATCAGCTGGCAGGCACCCACCAGCATCGTCACTGGGCAAGCATCCCAGACACCAAGGAGTCAGGTGCTGCAGAGGTCAGTACTCCTGGTGATGCCCATCACTAAAGCCTCTGAACAGCTCAGTACCCAGGTCAAAGCTTCCACCACCCCACCTGTGGCTCCACACACAGCTAAAGGAGTGAGATCCTAGTGGCTCCCATTCCTTCAGAAAACAAGAGGGGCTATGCATTAAGACTCCCACTGCTTTTTGGTTTGCTTTTTGAAATCCCTGAGATTTATAATTGCCAATAAAGGGTCCCCACACTTGCAAAATACAAGGACAACAACTAGTTTTGAACTAACTGTGGTGCAAGAAAACACACTGGCAAGCCTTCTTACAGGACAGAACTAAGCTTACTGAAAACACAGGCAGCTTTTTCCCAAGATCTTTGGAAAATACCTAGAGAATTTAGTTGACTTTGTTCCCACACTAAGCAATTCTAACAATTTAGAGAGAATGCTTGCAATTGAGGCATGAAACACTAAACAGAGGCAGACATCCTTATGTGTAGAGATGAATCCTGATTTTTTTTTTTTTTTTTTAAATCAAAGAAATTAAAAGCCTTTCTCTAAATTCTTACCTATCCTGATAGTCCCTGACTACCAGCTCTGAGTCTGCAGACAGAATTGTCATCTTCTGCTTTTTTTTCTGTTTACATTTACATAATACAGTTAGTTGTGTGAAGGAAATCAGACAAGCTGCCTAAAAACATACTTAAAAGGTACCTGCTTTGGACACAACTGAAGACCTCCTCCAACACCTACTGAAAACATCATGTTATCCTTGCAGGCCATCATCTCCATAGGCATGACATCAAGCAAAGAGCCAGGACACACATTCAAACAAAGAAAAAACACCCAAGCCCCAACGTATGGCACTTAGAAACAAGATCAAACTCCTGTACACCCCTGTAGGTCCAAACTAATGCTCTTGTCCTAAAAGTACTTTGATTTTCTGCACCACTGGCAACAGGTTTCTCATGGAACACCAGTGATACCACAACATATAAAAAAAGCAAGTGCTGTGAAGGATAATCGTACCTTGGTCAAAGCTAAGCTAGAGGAAATGGGTGACTAAAGGAGGTTTGAGCTCCTTGAGTTCAAGAGGAATTCCCATGAAGTTCTAGTTATCAGAATTTTGGTAAGTGATAGTATTTTTACATGTTTGAAGAAAGAATGAAGGTCTTTTAATGATACATCAAGACCACATTTAAGAAAACTGATATGAATAATATCAAGCATAAAGTTACGCTTGTGACTGCAAGCTGGTTATTTTGGAGGCATTGGTAGCACCACTACTGGGGCTGAAAGCTTGGCTTTTGGGGTTCCCTCTGCCCAACAGCTGAAGGATTTCACCCTCCCTCTCAGGCTGGCAGACAGGAAGGCCATTTCACAACTGTTTCACCTTGGTGAACATTGTTGAATTACCTGTGACCAGTTGAGTAACTGGCTTTTCACTTTTGCTTTCAAGCTTTCACGCCAAAGTCACCTGACTAAAACAAAGATGTGCAAAAGCAGTAAAGCTCTGACTGCAGCCTACAGCATTCACTCCTCCCAACACCCCAATTTCACAGACAAATTAAGGTCTTTTTCTGAACCCAGCTTGCATTTTAAAGAGAAAGTTAACGCTATCACCAGGCTGAGCACCACCTGTCTTCCCCAGACAACGGGCACTTCAATGAATCGTTTTGAAAGCACTGTTACACAGAACTATGAAATAAAGAGAAAGGTGAAACAAGATGCAATGGGGACTAAGTGCTTTTACAGTTTCTCTCCAAACTGCTGCAGAACAGAAGGGCACTTGTTTATTGCTGGACTGCTGAAGGCACACTGGAGTCAGAAAATCACCATGATTGTCTTCACGTGAAGTTTTGGCTTTGGTTTGGAAGACTCCCCCTTCCAAACTACCACGTAGGTTATTTATTCTTCAAAGTACACCACAGACATGCTGCACAGGTCGATACTTTAAAAGCTTTCCTTCATAGTTGATTTGAAGACTGTCCCATTTTTCAATTGTCGAAACAAAACAAACCAAAACCCACTCAAAATGAGGCCTCTCAGTGCAGGAAGACAGCTGATTTCATTTAGTGGATGCAGCTGCTTGTGAACAAGTGTGTGCAGAAGTGACTGCTGCATTCAGGTTTGCACACTTACCAGACTCTTCTAGATATGTTTATAGCCAAAGAAATCTTTCAATATACTGTAATTTGTGGCGTCTGCAGGAGCCAGCTGATGAATGAGGCTTATCTCTGGAATCAGTGGTTTTTCCCCAAATGTTGAACTTTTTGAACATCATAGCCTGTTGCAGCACATTCTGGATGTGGCATGATGCACAGAATGCAGCACTGAAGCTTTGAGGGAAACTGAAGAGGTACATGAAAAAAATTAAAAAATAGTATCAACTACATTATGTGATCTTAAAATCCAGCCACTGGATTAGAGTTTTCTTGCTTAAAGTGACTGCCATCACACCCTTCTGACTTCTAAGCCTGAAGAGGGATTGGTCACCCAAAAAAAAAAGAAAAAAGAGTAAATCAAGACTCAATCAACATGTTCCTTCTCTGTCCAGTCTTCTTGAGTGAGATTCTTTAAATTATTTTGAAAGTCAAAAGCAAAGGTCTCACTGGCAGCTTGAGCAAAAGGGTTACTAAAGAACAGGTTTACATCCAAGGAACCAGCAGTTTCGGAGTCCCAGGAGTCAGTGTCTGCGCTGCTGGAGTCCTCCGTGGTGGTGGGAGGATAGCTGAGCTGCTCCAGCTGGTCAATAATGTCCAGGAACTGGAACGCCGAGCTGGACTCGGAGCGGACCGAGTAGGCAGGGAAGTTCACCATAGAGCTGGCCTCTGAGTGGTTGGCAGAGCCGTAGGTGTGCAAGGAGGACATGCCGTTGAGCGGCAGGTTGTTGAGGGAGCTGCTCTCAGAGCGGTTGTTGATGAGCGAGCTCGTTTCAGACGGGCTCAGGAGGCTTTGCATCCTGCTGGCCTGGGCCTTCACCTCAAACAGCTCCGAGGTATCCGACGGTCTTTCATTGCCATTGAAATCACTCTCTTCTTCGAACTCAAACTCGTCCTCCACATTCATATCGACTGCTTCAGTCGAGTATCTGTCAGGGCTCGACTGAGGAGAGGCTGTGTTTTGCTGAAGGGCATCTGCAGTCAAGCCAGGAGGCTCTGGCACACGCTTTGAAAACTCAGAGCCCTTTAACTCTAAACCACCGTACACGTAGGAGAACGCCTCAGAGCCCCCTGCAAAAAAGGACATTTCTGCTGGGTCATCATCAATAAATTCCTCTGATACCTGTAACTGGGGATTTGTCAATGTGAAGAGCGGGGCACCCCGGCTGCCGTGCTGATGCTCTTGTTCAGCAACAAACACACCTGTGGTAAAGTCATCCTCATCATTGTCATTTTTACAAACAGCAACCCTGCCCTCCTTACTCCGCTTCTCTGTGTCTAGATCTAAACCACAAGCACTCTGCACAACAGGACAAGCAGTGCTACAGTTCCCTGCAACACTACCAAACCCAACACCTTGGAGCACAGGAGATCCGGGCTGCTGCATCTCTTTCCTCCCCGCTTCTTCTCCTGGTGCTGCGGTGTTTCTTTCTGGAATCCTTGTGTATGGCGCTCGGGGGTCCAAAGAGGAAGGGCTGGTTTCTGCAAAGATTGGCAGGACAGGAGCAGGAGTGGCTGAGCAGGAGGAGGCAGCTGCTGAGGCAGGAGACCCTGGGGTTCTCAAGCCCTCAGGGAATGGGACATTCTAAGAGGGAGGGGAAAAAAAAAAAGTAGAAGAAACACAAGAGAGAAAAAGATTTTTATAATACATAAACAGAAATGCACCATCCAGTTCCTGATGCAGAAGGAATACATGCCTCAAAAGAGCTCAAGTGAGAGCAAACAAAACATTGCACACAGAAACAGAGCCCACATCCCCAGTGAGAGGCAAGAGCGTTTTTCCTGAAGTAGTATTCTGGTAGCCACATGGAAAGTTAAACCCATGTATTTTATAGCCTCTACTGAAAGAGCATCCAGAAGGCAAAGTAACACAGAACACAGACAGCAAAATCCTGTGATGCTTCCTTGTTTCTTGACACTGATTGTAAAGGAGTCTTGTACAATGAACTCTGGACTAACAGTTAGATGGTACCTAAATAAACTAATCCCCTGAAATAAGATACTAGAACTTATGACATGATCCTTTCAGTCAAGCTGAACTCTGAAAAGGAAAAAATATTACTCACTCCAGACTCCGTTGGCTACAACTACCAAAACTGAAGACAACTCGTGCACCCAGAACAAAGCTCAAACAGTGCAAGCAATCCCAGACAAAGGGTTTGCATGGATCACCTCTCCTTCGCTGTCAGGCTGGGGAAGCTGGCTGTCAGCTTCCCACACTGCAGCAGCCAGGGTGCTGCAGCACTGACCTGTTTTGGCACGTCGGTGTTTGGGATGCGAGTGGACGCTCTGGCTTTGCTGTGCCTCCTGCAGAACAGAGAGAGGCCAGTGAGTTTCCAAGACACCAATCAGCCTTCACCCTGCCCCTCTCAGCTACTCCTATTCTGGCAGCCAAGAGAAACATCTCCAGATCGTTCATCCCACTGAAGGAGAACTCAGGAGCGACTTGGAGCAGAAGCCTAGGCTAAACAGCACACCTAGTTTAACTTCTCTGTCATCAGTATAAACATTGATAAATGAATGGCTTCAAAACCAGGAGTTCATCTGTAACAGTTTTACAAACAACTAACAATTCAGTCAACCACGTAATATATGGTACATCCAGTTCTATATGTTACAACCCAAAAAGTGGTATCCTGCATCATACTTGTGGTTAGATACATTCTACATGGATAATTTACAAGAAAATGATCTTTTTAATACAGGAAAGGTGCTCAACTGGAGTCTACAACATCAGAGACATTTATTAACAGCAGATTAATGCAAAGTTCTTAGAATTCTTACTCAGTTCCTATACTCTTTACAGTGAAAGGCTACAAATAGTTTCCTAAATGTAGACAGGAAGGTTTCATAGTCAAGTAAATGACAATTTTATAATGAAAACACACATTTATTTACATGTTTAGAAACGAATGAGTATTTAAGGGGACAGTTCCAGGCTTGCAGACCCCAAGTTTTATGATGTGCTGTGCCACTTGCATAGCTGCAGTGACAGACAGACATGTCCTCCCTAATTTCAGTGAAGCTCTGAAATGGGCTGAGGGTTCAATCAGACATTGTCCATGGAAACTGAAATGCAATACCAAAACTTTCCTAAGCTTCTTTACATCAAACAGAATTATAACCTTATCTGATTTAGTTGAGGTAGACCTCGTGAATTGAGAAGTCAGCAAATGACTGTGCCTCCAAAGAGCATTTAGAAACACTCCAGTTTTGGAAACAGAGGGCACTGTGAATGCCTGAGCTACATTTCACCTTACACAAGTGTGTGTACTTACCTCTCATACGGTGTTTTCTTCATCCCACTGTCCTTAATGTAATCCACGAGCTGCTTCTGCGTTCGGCCGCTGTGAACCCACAAGAGTGAAAGTTATGAGCAGGGGTGGATGAGAGTGACAGCTGGAATGACTTTAGCATCCTTTTTCCTTTTCATCTCTCTTCTGTTTCTCCCTACCTGTATCTGAATGATGACCCTCTGGTGAAAAACATGGCTTTAGCCTTTGGCTTTGGCTGATCAAAGAGCCTAAAGAAGGTGTGATATTCCACACAGATTTTCCAGAAGTTTTTACACTCATCCCTACTTCCCAAAAGAAACTCCAAAGTATCTTGATAGGGGCCCTGGGAACAAAACAGAAAAGCTAAGTAGTGTGTAAAACAGCAACAGAGGAGAGAGTACAAATAGGTGCTGACTAAAAGGCTGAGGTGCAGTGTTTTGCCAAGTCACTTCTCAGCTGCCATAAAGCAGCAGAAGTGATTCTGAATGCATAATTTAATAATAATTTAATAGCTCTCAGAAGTGTTTGTTAACATTGAAACTGTAGCAAAGTTTAAAATGCACTTGACTTTAGAAACTCAATAATCCACCTTAAGAAACAGGGATCATAAAGTTAGGATGTGAAAGAAATCGAAAGTGTTTAAGTGAAATAGCAGCAACTTCAAAAAACTTTTTCCTTTTAAGTTCTGATGCTTGCCTTACTTTGAGATTTAGACAAGCCTGGAAAACACTGTGCCTGTCAGTGTGCAGCTACCACATGAAATGTCTGAGGTCACCTTGCACACAGCATGTCCTGCTTCAGGTTCCTTCATGCACAGAACTACAGCAGGTCCAAACATTCCCCCTCCCCATTTTAGTACAACCCTGTATCAAACAAAATGTAGTCATCCAGCAGGAAAGCAACATCATCTTTGCTATCTGCAATCAAACAACATCTACTGTAAATCAGCCAAGCATGAAAACTAATACTTCTGCTACACAGGCAGAAAAGATAAGGCTGTAGCAAGAGTGATCACATGGTCCTTAAAATTAAGCTCCAACAATACAATCACAGCCAGCTCTTCTTTCCTGAGGCCTAGTGGGTTATCCTCATTTGAATCAAGAGACTCTCAACCAGATTCTTCACTTGAGCTGCATGTATCTCACCAGTTCTGGAGGCAAGAGCCACAGAGAGCCAGCCCTGCTTGCAGAAGCAAGGTACTGCAGCAAGCTTTTAAAGAGCTCCAGCCAAAAGCACTCCCTAAACACGCCTCTAACTGACCAAAAGATCTGCTGGTGCAGTGCTTCAGTTCCCTTAGTTCCTTTTGACAATGATGGCTCAGAGTTCAGGACCATTAACCTTCACTTCTGCCCAAGGGAAATATTTCATATAACTTGTCTGAAGTAAAACTACTGAGCCAGGATGCACCAGGTACTGGGTACTTTTTGGTTTTCTATCTTACATTTACACCCATGTGCCTAGGTTAAGGATGGGATGAGGCTGACACATGGAACAAAAACATAAGACAACAAACATGGAAGTGAGAAAAGAAAGATTTTTACTTGAATGATGAAGCCAAGCCCACCCCAGTGAAGCTCTTGTAAAAAACTCTAGAATGCTTCAGAATAAAATGAAACATAAAATATTTTTTCAACACTGACCAGCCTACTGTTACAGTAAAACTTACACAGACCTCTGGGTGAAGTTTAATAAGAAACCTTTTCCTCTTGAAGCTGAGTTTACGGACCTTTGACCAGTTGAAGGTATTGATTTTCGTGTTACCCTGAATGAAAAGGATAAACAGTTAAAAGCTGGCAAAAGTTGCAGAAGAGCAGCAAACAAATTTCTGTGGCAGGTACAGAGACACATGCATACACCCCCCCACACACACACTCCCCCAACACATTTTAACTTCTGGTGAAAATACTCCCCTAAATACTTTTCTCTTTCAGCACAGGGATAACAGCAAGCATGCAATGTCTTGTGTCTGCAATGACATCAGAAAACTGAATGACAACCTAGAAAACCAGATGGGAATGGAACATTGCAGCCCCATCAATATTTAGGATATTTTATGGTACAAGCAAGTGTCGTGGTTTCCCCCGGCTGTGGGCTGAGATCCACGCAGCTGCCTGCTCCTTAAAGTGAAAAGAGCAGGGGAAGAGGGAAAAAGGGGGAAACAAGGGAAGGGAAAAGGAAGGGGAAATAACTCCAAACCCAAGAAACTGAGAGGCCCGTGGGTTGGGATAAGGAGAGTTTCCTAAGAGAACAGAAAGATCAAATATCCCAATGCTAACAGGACTTGAGAGCAAAAGAAGATGAAACTCTTGATCCCCAATGCAGTTTCTCCCCGACCCACACAACTCAGGTACCACCCAGAGCTGTCCCGCAACCCGACCGTCCCCCCAAGCAGCACGCGTCCCGCCACCGCCCCTCTTCTTCCTCCCCTCAGCCCCCCGTTCTCCTGGGCAGGACGTCATTGCCATGGAATACTCTCTTTGGCCCAGCTGGGGCACCTGTCCTGGCTTCGCCCCTCCTTTCTCCTGAATAGAGAAACACGAAGAAGCTGAGAAAGTCCTTGACTGTCTGACTGCAACTAAGAACATCAGGGTGTTCTCAGCACTGCTTTCATTGTAACTCCCAAACACAGCATCCCATCAGCTGCTACAAATGGAGTTAACTCTGTCCTGACTGAAACCAGGACAGCAAGATAAGCATTTTATTTAATATGATTTAGACACACTTCTCCAAGTTGATTTATCTAATTCAGCAGTAGCATTTAGTTGAGAAGTACCTGCCACACATGCAAGGGATCCTGCAAAGCTTTTGCTCACAAAGCCTGCTTATTTGGCTAAAACCAGGCTCTGCCTTCACCCTGCTGCCCCACATCAGCCCTCCCTGTATCACTGACTCCCAACATCTCACAGAAGCAATTCTCCTGTTGACCCCTATAAGCAAAGGGAGATCATAGAATCCCAGTCTGGTCTGGGTTGGAAGGGACCCCAAGGATCACAGAGCTCCAAACCCCCTGCCACGGGCAGGGACACCAACCTCCAGGTCTGGAGCTACACAAGGTTGCCCAGGGCCCCAGCCAACCTGGCCTTCAACACCCCCAGGGATGGGGCACCCACCCCCTCTCTGGGCAGCCTGTTCCAGCCCCTCACCACTCTCTCTGTGAAAAACTTCCCCCTAAGATCTAATCTAAACCTTCCTTCCTTCAGCTTCAATCCATCCCCCTTGTCCTGCCATTGTCTAATCTTTCTAAAAGTTGATTCCCCTCCTGTTCCTCTGCTCCCTTCAGGGACTGGCAGGCTGCAATGAGGTCCCCCCACAGCCTTCTCTTCTCCAGGCTGACCCAGCCCAGCTCCCTCAGCCTCTCCTCATAAGGGAGCTGCTCCAGCCCTCTAATCATCTTCATGGCTCCTCTGACCCCTCTCCAACAGTTCCCCATCTTTCTTGTATTGGGAACCCCAGCTCTGGACACAGGACTCCAGCTGGGGCCTCACAGGGGCAGAGCAGAGAGGGACAATCCCCTCCCTGTCCCTGCTGGCCACCCCTTCACCAGATGAAAGGTGGTACTTCAAGAGAAACACCCAAATGGGCTGAAATGACCAGGAGGATGGAGAGGAACTACAGGACTGATGCATCTCTGAAGACAAGGTGCCCCACAGTAACTGAAGAACAGGCAAGGCACAAAATGAACAGAAAGTGAGTGTCCAAATGGAAATATTTCAGCAGATCAACTGTGTGTGTGTTTTGGGGGGAGGAAAATAATATGCTTGTATTCACATAACTAAGTGACTGGATAAGACCTCTTTAATACAACAGAAGTGGTAATTCTAACTCCAATCAAACAGTGCTTCTATCCAATGCTATCCCAGCAAAAATATCTTGGGACATTAAAACAAGGGAAACTGACCCAAATTCCAGGATTACAGACCTGTTTCAGTGCTGTACAAAGTGACCTGATGGTTTTCTCTGAACACATATGGAACTTTCAAACAGAAAACAAAACTCCTTCTGCTTAGATGTCACTGATGGCTATTGCTGCTCTTCTCTGGCCATGAAGGGCAACCAACACCTAAACTATCTTAAGTGACATTCCCATGACCATAAAAACATGCCAGGTTTTCAAATTAGAGCCACCTACATTTAAAAGGAGAGTTATTCCCAGGATGTACCAATGAAACACAGGCACACATGCCCAGCCTGCTCTTCCCACCTTACCTGGAACACCAGCACACCCATGTGTGAAACAGCTAAGTTGATTTTGGTCCCCTCCCGGTCAGATGCAAGGTGAAATCTGATGCCATACATCTCCAGCTTCCGAGCAATTTCAAGCACTTGGAAGTCAGATTCAGCAGGAGTTTGACCCCTATTAATGTGGGAGAAAAAGAAATAAAGCTTTAGGAGCAATCTGATTTGCCTGCACTGCTAACTCAAACGAGTTTTATCTCTGGTGCTGAGTGAGAACATCTAGATGGGCAGTGTCACTCCCCACTGGAGTGTCTGTAATAGGGACAATGTGCAGGTGACAGACCTAAAATGTGTCCCACTGAGAGAGGCACTGAAACAAACAGTAGCTGGCTCAGAAAGAACCAAGTTGAGCAAATTAAGAGTTCAATCCACGGTGTTTCTTCTTCTGCTTGCTTGACAAACAGATGAGAAGGGAGAGTTAAACAGCTGCACAGCCAGCAGGACAGCCACAAAGCAAATCCTGCAAAGACCTACACCAGAATTACTACGTGAGACTGTAACCCACCCTGACTGCAAACCCAGTATGAGGAACCCTTCTGGCAGCCAGTGGGTACTGCAGAACATGGTAGCTCTGTTTTCCAGTGGTGGTATTGTTCTCATCACCCTGGTTTGGTTTGGTGCAATGCATTTCCCCAGACTGTGGCTGTACATTCCCTCCTTGGCAAGGAAAAGAGAGAGAAAGGGGTTTTTAAATTGGTTTTGAAGGATCAGCTGCTGTTGAACTTCCTTTGAAGACAGCTGTACACAGCTGGAGCACCTCCTTCCTCAGTGTGCACAACGTCCAAGCAAGCAGTACAGACTGCCATGGACTCTGGCACACACCAGGCAGATTCAGCCTTGGTGCACTTCTCTGCAAGTTTGCTGACATCAACCCACCCACATTTTGTTTTCCTGCATGACAAAACTGTCCCTGCAACTTAACTTCTTTTTCCCCTTCCCTCTCCTTTCCTTTCCCCCCTTCCCTCTCCTCTCCTCCCCTCCCCCCACCTTCCCTCTCCTCACCCCCTTCCCTCTCCTCTCCTTCCTCCCTCCCCTTCCCTCCCTTTCCCCCCTCCCTTCCCTCCCTTCCCCCCTCCCCTTCCCTCCCTTCCCCCCTCCCCTTCCCCCCCTCCTCTCCTTCCTCCCCTCCCCTTCCCCCCCTCCTCTCCTTCCTCCCCTTCCCTTCCCTCTCCTCTCCTTCCTCCCCCTTCCCTTCCCTCTCCTCTCCTTCCTCCCCTTCCCTTCCCTCTCCTCTCCTTCCTCCCCCTTCCCTTCCCTCTCCTCTCCTTCCTCCCCTTCCCTTCCCTCTCCTCTCCTCCTCCCCTCCCTTCCCTCTCCTCTCCTTCCTCCCCTTCCCTTCTCTCTCTCCTTCCTCCCCCTTCCCTTCCCTCTCCTCTCCTTCCTCCCCTTCCCTTCCCTCTCCTCTCCTTCCTCCCCCTTCCCTTCCCTCTCCTCTCCTCTCTTTCCCCCCCTCCTCTCCTTTCCTCTCTTTCCCCCACTCCTCTCCTTTCCCCCCTTCCCTCTCCTCTCCTTCCCCCCCTTCCCTCTCCTCTCCTTTCCCCCCTTCCCTCTCCTCTCCTTTCCCCCCTTCCCTCTTCTTTCCTTCACCCTCTTCCCTCTCTCCCCCCACCCCATTCTTCTCCAGGAAGGGAAGTGCACTGGATCACAGTGTATCAGGAGGGATGGATGTGGATTGTGCCATCCAGGCTCGTCAGCAGGGAGCGAGCAGGAATGCCCATGGAGCAGGAGATGCAGTGCATGAACACACCTCCTGCCCAGGACACAGAAGGCAATGCAGAACCCTCAGATCACCAAGACACATGAGGGCCAAGACTCCAAAGTATGGGCCACCCTGAAATAGATCATTTGACAATCCTTGAAATGATCTAGTGAAGCACTGATCCTTGCATGGACAAGCCAGGACTGTGTGTGTCGGGCCAGAGGTCCTGATGGAGGTTTAAGATATTCCAGGAACTGCCATGGAAATGCAGCTCTTGATACTGGATGTGCCCCAGTTATATTGCAAAGTCAAGAAGTCCTTAGGACAAACACAAGCCTGTTGCCTAGGGTAGCCTCTGAACTAGAGACACCCTGTAGAACAACACTACTGCCCAATTTGAGACATAAATAGGGTCCAGGAGGAACACCAGCAGCGTGGGACCTGCCAGGGCACTAGGGTGGGTGAAGCTGCTTCAGCCACAGCTGTGTGATGTGACCCCCTGCATCCCTACTGAAAATCCTTAGGAACAGGAACTATTATGCCACCACCATGGAAGTGCTGCACCAGCCACCTCCGTAGCGCAGGGGCACTGATGGAGCTGTTCCTGCAAGGTGCAAGTGTGCCAGGACGAGCAAAATGCTACAGAAGAGAAGACACAGAGGAGAAAACCCTGACTGTTATTCCTTTTACACCAGTTAGTGCTGACAAACCTATGAGATTCCTGTCAAGTGTGAGCTTTTAAAATCTTGTTTTCCAAGAAATGCTCTTCTTTTGCATAAACCTGTTTCATTTCACTAAAGCAGATGAGAAACCATTTGCAGCATGATCTATGTCCACGTGCCACACCGTGCCAGCTACAACATGGGTCCTAAACAAACTCTCCTGCTACCCTGGGCTTGCCTATCCAGGCACACTCCATAAAAACACCTCTTTCTAAACACCTACAGTCATCTTTTAGACTGAACAGCTTTTGCTGGCTCAATCTAGATTCCTTTTAAATATAATCTGAGAATATGAAAGCGAATGGTTATTAGATTTTAATTTATCAGAAACAGGGGTGACAACTGACACAGGAACTGTGCCTAAAATTCAGAGTCCAATTATGAAGCTTCTTTAGTATGCTAGCATTTTAAAAATGGAAGCTGTCAGAAGAAACAATGCTGCTTTGACTCTTAGTAAAATGCTCCTTAGACCAAAACACAGGCACACACACACAAATGCACTGAGAAAGGCAGCCTGAATGTACATACCTTTGATGATGGGATTTCCACAGTTTTCTATTGCCTTATTCATTCTAGAGGAAAAAAAATAATCTAAAACACTACAACAGGAAATCCCTTTTTATTTTTTTCCACTCAAACTGGAGAATGCCAGGATTCAGTGAAGGTCCTGACTTTACAAGCTCAGGCTGTATTTCAGCCTTATCCAGGCATCAGATTTGCAAGACTCTGCAGGTCTAAGAGGCTTGTAAAGAACACATGCAGAGGAACAAAAACCTGATTTCAAATGGATAAAGAAATGCCAGCTCCATAGAGAGCCTTGTACTGCATTTCTACCATTGTTACTACCACTTGTACCAGTTGTGTCTAACAGCCTAAACTGGTAAAGCAGATTTCTCTTCCCATTCCTGACATGAGTAATGCTTGAGTAAGTGTCTTTATACCCCCTATTAAGTGTTGCTAGCCTTTCTTCCACATACACCTCAACTTCATCAGAACAGCTGGAATGCCATGGCTCCTCTTAATTCAATTAAGAGCAATAAAAAGGTAGATAACAAATATTAACTATGGCCCCAGCTTCTGGAGTTACACTCTGAGCACACCACGTGTAGCTCCCACCCACTCTAATTCCTGCTCTAACCCTGAGCTGAGTGACATTAAGAATGAAAGCGGCTCTTTGTCTTTTAAAGAGAGGATGCTGAGGGTGCCTGAGGCTGGGAAGGGGGTTTGGAAGGGAAACAGAAATCAGGATAAAATGGCAACTAGAAAATTGGAGCTATTTAGTATTAAAAATTCTTCATAAACAGTCCAGTGTAACTGAGGCAGAAGCCCTGACATTCATTTCACGTTCCATTACAGATGATCCAAAGCACAGGAATTCTCAAGGAATTAAAACCCCACAACATTTTCAGAGTGTTCTCATGCATGCAGCCTGCCTGTGCCCACCAAAGGAGGAAGAGTGGAGAGCAGGGCAGACCAGGAGCCGTGCCAGGCAATGCACCACAAATGGTTACACAGGAGCGAGCCCTTCCACAATAATTACCCTCAGATGTTGGCTGCAGACTAAGCTGCACAGACCAGCCTGAAAACAATCTGGTCTAATTTTGTTCATCCACTAAGCAGATATATCTACTTAATCTTCCCCAGGTCAATGGACAACAGGCTATCCATTACACCTATTTCCCAGGAAAAGCTGCTGTCAGTGCAGCAGGCTTTGGTGTGAAGGTTCCTTACCTCCAACCAACTAGATGAACACTGGTAGTGAGCTGCAATATTCCCAGGGCAATCAGGGTGATCACTTCAAAAGTGACCTTTAAGCGTAAGGTGACTTACAGAGCATCTAAAATCAGTGATAGATCTAGGATTTTAAAGATGAAGTACCAAAATGCTGCAGATGTAGAAATTGTTAGATGATATAGCAACCTGAAGTTACAGTTTTTCTAATTTAAAAACAATTTATAAACATCCCGTTTTCAGAAAGGAATTTAAGTCATGGACAACTAGGCTAAGAACTTGTCAAAGGACACAAGGGGCAACAGTAAACATAATTATACATCTATCCAATTTTCCTGATTTATGTATGTACTAACAATAAACCCCACAGCCACCTAAACACAAGCAAATGATGTGATGTTTAATTCTGGGCTGCACTCATCCTGCAGCAAATACTCTATTCACACTACTGCAGGCAGGCAGTAAACATTGCCTTGAGTGTCTGGAGTGCCAAGTTTTAACTGCACCACCACCACCATGCCATCTTCAAAAACCCCTTTTTTTAAAAAAAAATTTGGTAAACAAACTGTAGAAATAAGTAAAGTTAGTTGCCTCAGCAAGAGCCTGAATGGAGTAATGTGCTATACCAAAAATAAAACTCATCCTGTTCACTGTTACCACATCTGCAGAGTTAAACATAAACCCAGTATTTCTCTATTGTTGAAAGTATTTGTAAAAGAAGTGAAAGAAAAAAAAACCTAGAGGATGTTTAATATAAGCTTTCAATTCCCATCTTTCAAATACAGCAACCTTCACAAGATGTTTTTTCCTCCTATGATACAGGACAGACTGAATACACTGATTCAGGGTTTTCTACCTGTTCAAACAGCTACAGTGATGCAATTAAAAAAAAACCCAACCCAAAAGCAAGACACAACTTTCTAACATTGAGGAGACACACCATAGAGTTACCCAAGGAGACTGAGCACCTCTGCAAAAGCACTTGCATCCTCCTGCTCCCCCAAATCATAAACGGTGTCCAACAGCGTCCTGCTGCAGCTCCGGCCCTAGAAATTCGGATGGAGGACCCAGACCCCCTGCAGACTGGTATCTGAGCTAGCAAGTCAGAGGCAAAGCAAAGGCTCTAAAGGAGGAACACTCAGGCAGAAGATGATGCAGCAGCGATCTGGAGATAAGCCATCCTGTCAGAGATAGGTTTCTTTTCCCAGAGGCTCCATTTATATGAGAAGTCTCTGCCAAAAGCAATCGTCAGTGGAAGAAAGCATCTGTCTGCTGAAGGTAAGTGGGGGGATAATAAGGTCAACTGAAGGGAATAAAAAAAGAAATTAAAAGGCATAAATAAAACTATGATGCAGAGGGATGATGAGGGGAGCATTCTGTCCCTTTAACCACACTGCCCAGTGTCAGGAAGGAGACAAACGCCCACAGTTCATGTACCGGGAACGAGGAAGAACGTGCATGAACTCTGAGACAGCACAGGACCCTAACAGCTCCTACTAAAAATGGAAGAGAGTGCCCAACACTCCCTGGGTAAGGGAAGGCAGAGGAGACATGTAAGGAAGACACAGCTATTTTTAGGACTGCAGCAGGCCCAAAATGACATCTCCCTAACAGCAACTTTTTCCAAAGGCGCAGAGGACTCTGCACGTATGTTCAAGGTACAGAGGTATCACCGACCTTCATCTGCCACCTCTCCTAACCACACATCTCAGCTTGTGACCTTAACATGCTCAGAACATACACTTCTAAAGCACTGCTTTCAAAGAAGCCTTGCAGACACTTTAATAACAGGGCTGTATTCCATGCAATTCTCATTAAACTAATGAAATATGCATTCATCAAACAAGGAATCCTTTCTTATTAACCTCTCTCTTACTTCTTCCTGACAGGCAAAAAATACAGACTAATCATTAATCATAAGGGAAGAAGTTATTTGTCTTTTAAAAAAGTTCAAACCTAATTAATAAGGCTTCTGGTCTTGGCTTCACTCTGAAGACAGTCAGCCCTTCCACCATGAAAAGTAAACCAAGGAAATGCCCCCAGGTAGAAGCGACTCATCCAGATTCAGACACGTGACTGACAAAGGGCTGTTCTGTGCATGGGCTGGACAAACTTAGCCCAGAACTACCAGAATCACACAGTTCATCACCAATTTGAAAGCCATCAGCAGTACTGCACCATGTCATGAAAGCCTTTCATGAAGTCACTTGTAGCTTCAGACTCCGCGGCATCTTGCGTAAGGTTTCACAACGTCGTTACAAGGTACATGAAAACAATGTTCCTCCTTTCCTTTTAACTTGCTTTGAAGTTGCTGCATAATTGTTTCAGCACTTGTCTTTTGACATGAGAAAAACAATGAAATATTTCTGTGCAATTCATGGATTCTTTCAGCTACCTTCTCCTTGGGAGAAGAATCCTGGCAAACATTTTAATTTCCTTCCAAATTACTTCAAAACATCTAGCTGGTTCCTTCATGGTTCCCACATGCATGTGAAATGTTCAAAAGCCAAAAAAAAAAAAAGTAACAAACACCTGATTTCATCAATACTTAAAACTGAAACTGCATCAGTGCAATAATTCTGGTATAACTGAAAACAAATGATCATAAAAAACACACAGTTCATTACTGAAATTCTCAGGAATTGATTTTCTAACAATATAGGATGTGCCTTAGCCTTAAACACAGAAAAATCTCCTTGTTTTGTCTTCAAAGAAAGTCAGTCAGCCAACAATCCCTGAGTTTACCCACACAGAGTAAAAGGAAAGCTCAGGAAATATACACAAACTTCTGTGTTTGGATTAAAATTCATGACTGTGCAGAGTAAAAGATGTGCATGGATATTCACAACTGATCTAACGTGCAAGATCTCAAAAATGACAGAAAAAGATCTATCAGGTGAAGTGTCAAAGCTACTTCATCATAAACCTCCTCTTGATTTCACCTCACAAACTAGATTTAGAGATGTTACAGCAGGTAACAGTCCAACCTTTCTCAGCAGTGTTGATACTGTGTGCACAGTCCAACCTTGGTTGGACTGTGCACACAGTATCAACACTGCTGAGAAAGGTTGGACTGCTGAGAAAGGTTGGACTGTGCACACAGTATTTCTCAGCAGTATTACTACTGTGTGCTTAAAAGCCGAAAGGAACAAAGCTCTGTCAGTGACAGACCATGCAATGTAAACCCTGATCTTCCATGCAGTATTTTGTCCTAACAGATCCTCCCTGCAGGCTGGTTCCTCTTTTACAAGCAACACGTTGACTGTCTGCTCCAAACAGTCTTACTCATCAACATATTTTACACTGCACACACTAAGATCATCTTCACCATTTCAAGACCAGCCAGATGAGACCATAAAACACACAACCTCACTGTACATTGAAGATGCCCAGTGGGAGAGAGACCATTTCAAATAATCAAGCATTTGTTTCTGCAGTCCCTTACTGTGTGCTGTGACTGATTTCCTTCACTTACTTGAAAAATACTCCAGCTGTAAGGTAAGGCTTTGCATGAGTGACTGAAGTTATTTCTTCCCCCATTTCATCCCCTCCCATCCTCATTCATCTCCATTTTGCTTAATGAATACAATGCAATTGATTTCTAATTCTTCAGACAAAAGCAAGACTGAGGCTTTTGATGGCAAGCTGAACTCCATGGACTGGGAATGCTGAAGAATGATTTTGCCTAAAACCATTACTACAAGCACACACCAGTTTGCTCTGGGATGTTGTTAAAGGTATGCTGAAAAAAACCACTTGAAATAAATTACTGCCCATCATCTCTGTCCTAACTACCTGACCACTGCCACATCCAACACTCTGTGCTGGGTGACACTGAGCTGGGAGGAAGTGTTGATCTGCCTGAGGGTTTGAAGAGCCTTCCTATGCACCTGAACAGACTGGACCGATGGGCTGAGACCAACGGGATGAGGTTTAACAAGGCCAAGGGCAGAGTGCTGCACATGGGACAGAACAACCCTGAGCAGGTACAGGCTGGGGGAGACTGGCTGGAGAGCTGTCAGGCAGAGAAGGACCTGGGGGTGTTGGGTGACTGCGACTGACCATGAGCCAGCGGCATGCCCAGGTGGCCAGGAAGGCCAATGGCATCCTGGCTTGTATCAGAAATAGTGTGGCCAGTAGGTCTGGGGAGGGGATTGTGCCCCTGGACTGGGCACTGGGGAGGCTGCACCTCGAGTGCTGGGTCCAGTTCTGGGCTCCTCACCATCAGAAGGACATGGAGGTCCTGGAGCCAGTCCAGAGAAGGGCAACCAGGCTGGGGAAGGGACTGGAGGGCAAATCCTCTGAGGAGCAGCTGAGGGAGCTGGGGGTGTTGAGCCTGGAGAAGAGGAGGCTGAGGGGGAGACCTTCTCCCCACCTCCCCTGCCCTGCCAGGAGGGTGCAGAGAGGGGGGCGCTGGTCTCTTCAGCCAGGGGACAGGAGATGGGACAAGGGGCACTGGGCTCAAGCTGTGCCAGGGCAGGGTCAGCTCAGCTGGGAGGGAAAAGTTCTTCCCTGGCAGAGTTGTCAGGGCCTGGCCCAGGCTGCCCAGGGAGGGGGCTGAGTCCCCACTCCTGGGAGTGTTTAACAAGGGGGTAGATGAGGTGCTCAGGGATCTGGGTCAGCACAGGACAGGAATGGTTGGACTTGATGGTCCAACCTTGTGATTCTGTGATTCTATGTAAATGGTGCTTAATTCACACACTCTTAACATCCTAGTGTGCAGCATGCCTGCCTGCCCCCAAGGCGTGGTATACATTAGGAGTATACATGAATCCTCACTTACACATGCTTCCTGTGGAACTCCAGAATCTTTCCTTCAATTCTTTCCTGGTTTGGCAAATAACGGTTTGCTTTGAGGTGTTCTCGATCCTCTGATTCATCAAAATCCCCTATTTCAGCTAACACAGAAAGAAAACAACATTAGAATAAGAAGCTGCAATGGGAAAGGAACAATAACAGAAATTACTTGATAAGGAATTAAAGAGACCCCAAGAGCCAGAAAGTATTTTTCCCTTTAGGTGTTTCAAATTTGTGCCTTTTCCTTTGTATCCAGCTTCATTTTACAAAAAATTCTCATTTATCCCAGCAGACTTCTTGGGGATTATAGTGGCATTTGAACATGGTTTGGAAGATTTAGGCTTCTTTACAGTCAAAGATGTGAGATTTGCAGGAGCCCCATGAAGCAGTCCAAACACTTCTTCCTTACAGACACCTCATATCAAACCAGGATATTAATTTTTCTAAATATATGTAAAATAGTTATGGACAAGATGACCTAGAAGGAGGGCAAATAAAATTATCATCAGAAGTGTCCAATAATAAAAACCTTGTGAAAAGGGAAAGCAGCATTATGCAACTCTAAATCCCTGCATCTTGAGTTTTGTTCCCCGTTCACATCTTCACACCTTTCAGAAATGACCCCATGGATTTACAAAGAGCTTTACAAAAGAAAAAAGCACGTAGCAAAATGCAGAACCAATCCTCCCCTTTATAAGACATGAAATGACCCAAAGCTTTTGGTTTGGAAAAGCATGAGGCAAGCAGAATGCTTGACAGATATATCAAAAAGTTACAAACTGAATAAACAATTAAAAGAAAATTAAAAAGCCATTTACTTTTCCTGATAATAAAATATGATAATCATACATTTAAATGCAAAAGTGTTAAAAAGACAGAAGGATATAGGTTACTCCTACAAACCTCCCCCAAACTAAGCTGTGAAGCTACTTTTTATGGAAGGATGCCAAAAATACAAGCAAATTCAAAAAGCAGCCAAATCCATGAAAGCAAAGTTCATCAAGTACAACTAAATGAAGCGATGCAGAACCAATCTCTGACTCAGGCCACACACAAAGATTGATGGATGGATGGATGGATGGATGGATGGATGCATGCAGCAAAGGGAGTATAACCGCAAGCTTGCTCCTTTTTGAGGCTTCCACATAGCACCTGCTATTGACTACTGTCAGGGAAAGGAGAGACAACTAAGTGAACTAAGAATCTTATCCAAGGCAGCTGTTCTTAAAAAAGCACAGCAATATCCTGGTTAAAATCAAGCCAGCATAGGAAACAAGAAAAAAAAACTTGAAAGGGTCTTTTAAAAAATAATTTGCTTTAAAAATAATCCTATTCTTTCTCACTTCTAATTTTCCAGTAGGGTAGAATCATGCTAAGCAAGGCCAGAGATCCACTGACCAGCTCCACAGTGTGCCACAGAGCACAGGGTTTACACTGGAAACCCACAAGCAAATTTTATGTGTGTTACTCACCAATGGCACACACACCAGATACCTTTGTTCTTCCAATAAAATCACCTTAATATCACTGTCATTGCATCACAATGTGGATTTATATAGCTGATAACTATTTAGCTGTGAAGAGGTATCACTTACCAGCTTTAGTTTCACACCAGCAGAGGCACCCAGCCCCGCTCCTGCAGCGGCGCTACAGCTTTGCAAGCACACTATTGTTTAGCTGCTGCTCAAACCAAGCTGGTGTCTGAACCCAGGCAAGGTTTGCAACCTGTTTGTCCCAAAGGCCATGGTTTTAGGGCATTAGGCATATACAGACTGGGTGAGCAGCACCACAGGGAGCTTCCAAATCAATCACTTCCCTTTTCCAGTTGCAGTCAAAGCAAGGAGGAAAGATGCTGACCACTCTTAGGCTTGTGGTGGAGCATTTCCAGTTCTATTTCAGGCTGGTCTCTACACACTTCTCCCAGCCACAAGCAGGGAGGCAGACAGGAGCAGCCATCTGGAAGATGAGGAGCATTGGTGCCCCTGTCTGCAGAGCCAGGGAAAACAGACAACACACAAGGCACAAGGGCTTTGGTTCTATAGAGTCTCCACCAAGCCACAGTGCGCTCGTAGGTCAGTACCAGCTGCTTCTCACCAGAGCTAGCATCCTAGTGCTCAAAATCAACAGGTCTGCTGCACATAGGAAGGACACACCATGAGACAGAGGGTACTTTTATAGCTTCTGTATGCTATTTAACTTGGGTTAGCAATGGCAACACCACTGTCAAGGTACTCACACTGCAGAAGGTGAGAGACCAGAAGAGCGGCCGTGTTGTCGCTGCAGGTCAGTCGCTCCTCTGCCAGGTCCCTCTTGATTTGCAATGCAAACAGGTACCTGAGAGAGAGTAACAAGTACTGGAGTTACAGGTACCACCCTGACATGGGAAAGAACAGTAAAACCACAGGCAGTACTTGGGATAGCCAGAGTCTCCTAATACTTTCTTGCTCCAAAAACAAGGTAATATTGAAGCCTTCCCACCAAGGATGGTCAAACAACCCAGCCCAACACATCAACACCAATGAACACTCAGGAATGAGGAAGCAGAAAGAATCTCACACTTTTAACAAGTTTGATTTGTAATGTTAACTCAGTAACTTCAATTTTCAGCCAGGAAGAAACTTATAGATAAAATAACTTGAAGTTGTTTCATCTATAAGAACAAGGATTCACTGATTCTGATGTCTTGGTAGGAAAAAAAATTAGCATTCCTGCTAGCACTCAATTTATTCAGCTGTATTTTCCAAGACTATAATGTTATCAGGCTACAAAGACAGTAAGAAATTATATTTCCTTTTCTTATACTGCTGCACTTACTTAACTACTTCCCAAATCAGTTAAAGAGGAACAGATTTCTGTTTAACTCTTTGGTATCAGCAACAAGCTGCCTGCAAAACATACAGGGATAGAAGAAAAAACAGGCAGCCTGGAAAGTGATAAAGTCTGATTTCCAACTTCAACCAATTTTAATGTATTTTTATTAATATAATGCTGGCAAATGTTTTGTGCTTTCCATTTTACTTGAAAAAAGGTGCAATAAGGACTCCAGTAAAAAAAAAGCAACAGCTCATTGCTATAAACCTTGGAACTGACAGGCTGATCAATATTCTTTACCAAATTACAACCTGAAAGAGAACAGTACTTTTTTTAAAAAAAGAAATCAATTAAAAACATTACTTATTGTATTCTTGAAGCCAAAGGATAAGAAAGGGGACACATTTTGAATTGGGGAGGGGTTTATTTCTCAATTGCAAAGTAGTGAAGGTAGGTATTAAAGATCTCTATAAAGCATGCTCTGTTTTTCTGCATATCTGACTGCATATCTATCTTGGTTTCTTCACCAGACTCACAACAAAGTGTACATCTCATTCATGGTATTACAAACTCCATAGAGCTCTGAGCTCAGAGCAGAATTCCACACTAAATACTCCAGAAATAGACAAAACCAGTAAAGCATGTTTGCTAGTTGCAGAATGCTTGAAGTGTAGACTTTGGAAGTTGAAATGATAAATCACTTATTAAAATATGTACTGAGTACTTTATAGAGGTACTGTTTATAAATATGAGTTTTTCCTGTATACCCTGTTTCTTTCAATACCACAATGTTAGGCAAGCCTTAACTTGCATTGTTTGCTGGTTTGAAAGATATTTTTTCTAGTAACCTTCACCTGCCAACATGTGCCTGCTAATACCTTAACTCTAATGCTCTTCCACTCATGGTCAGACTAAGTCTTGTTTGGAAATAAGATGCCATGTCCTCCTCCTCTTACCTTCCTTTTGTGACAGCAGGTAATGCAAATTAAATTCTTCCAAAAATACTTTACCTAGTATATTCCTCTTGCAACTGGCCTGGGTCTGGAGGGAAAAATTTGACAGCTAGACGAAGCACTGCAGTCTTTGGTCCTGTAAGAAGAGTTAATAATTTCACAAAAAGCTCTTGCTCTTCATAAGCACATGGATACTGTGCTTTCCAATGCACACAGAAATAAAAAGTCTAGTCAGCTTGCCAGCTAAGTGTAGTAGGTCTTTGGGTACAGGTGGTCCATAGAATCACAGAATCATAGAATTGTCGGGGTTGGAAGGGACCTCGAGAGATCATCAGGTCCAACCCCCTGCCAGAGCAGCTCCCTAGGACATTTCACTGAGATAGGTGTCCAGACAGGGCTGGAATCTCTCCAGAGAAGGAGACTCCACACCCCCTGGGCAGCCTGGCCCAGGGCTCCCTCACCCTCACTGGGGAAAAGTTCTTCCCCAGGTTGCTGGGGAACTCCCTGTGCTCCAACTTGCAGCCATTGCCCCTTGTCCTGTCTCCACAGACACTGAAAAGGGGCTGCCCATTTCCCCCTGCAGCCCATGCTTAAGATAATTACAAACATTAATTAGGTCCCCCCTTAGTCTTCTCTTCTCCAGGCTGAACAGCCCCAGCTCACTCAGCTTTTCCTCACAGGGGAGATGCTCCAGGCCCTTCAGCATCTCCAGAGCCTCCTCTGGACTCTCTCCAGGAGATCCCTGTCTGTTTGATCCCAGGGAGCCCAGCACTGGGCACAACACTCCAGGTGGGGCCTGAGCAGGGCAGAGCAGAGGGGAGGATCCCCTGCTGCCCACACTCCTCCTGATGCCCCCCAGGATCCCATTGTCCCTCTCAGCCCCAGGGCACACTGCTGGCTCATGGCCACCCTGTCACCAACCAGCACCCCCAGGCCCTTCTCCCCAGAGCTCCTCTCCAGCAGGTCACCCCCAGCCTGTCCTGATAGGAAGGGTTGTTCCTTCCCAGGTGCCAGACTTTACACTTGCTTTTGTTGAACCTCATCTGGTCTCTCCCTGCCCAGCTCTCCATGCAGGGTGTCTGCAGAGGAGCTATCCATGCAACCTCCAGGGCAGAGCTGCAGGCTGTAAAAACAGTTCTGTGCCACCTGACAGCTGTACTGTCCCAAAGCAGTAAGCTAAAGACAAAGGCATCACAGGTGACCCAGCCAGAGGCTCCCCAGAGGGGCAGAGGGTGCAGATGCCACAGACTCTCCCAGCACCAACTGCCACCACCAGAGTTGTCACTGAGCTGAACCCATGATCCTGCTCAGACCCAGACAGCTCCTCACAGAGATAAAGGTGCATTTGCAGCCTGCCCCCACTGATGCCCATTTCTTCCCACTTTTAACCCCAACAACAGGGAGAAAACTGATTTTAATGTTTAAATCCAAACAGAATCCTAACTCACTGTTTGGAATAGCCCATAATGCCCTGTGTAACACTCTACAAAAACACCCAGCTGCAACCAGACCATGGCAGTGGATGTGGCAGCACAACCCAACTGCTGCTTACAGGAGCCTGCAGAGCATCCATCTGGCATTTGCAGGCACCTCCCAGACAAGAGGAACACCCACCCACGCTCCTGACAGAGACCTGCCCTCAGTGTGCACCTTCCCATGAGGAGCAAGGACACTCTGCCTCAAGCACACAGAGCTGCAGAAGGGCAGGATAACCCATGAGGGAACAGACCCCCACTAAAAGGCAAGGGAAGACCAGGGAAGGGAAAACCTGCAGCCCTCAGCCTGCTAGACTCCTCTCCGTTTATTTCATGACCCTGCTGAAGAAGCTCAAAGCCAGCCCTGATCACAGATGATGCCCAGGTGCCTTCCAGCCCCATCCATCCCAGGACTCTGCATGGCACTGCCATTTCCAAGCAAGCTTAGCTGAATTTTAATTAAAAAAAAAAAAAAAAAAATCAGATTTGTTTCAGCACATTGGTAAACACAAGCCAGCCTGTCTGAATTTATTTTAAGCACCAAGATTTGTTAAAGCTTGACAAAGTCCAATTTAACCCCATCAGCTCCAAAGAAAGCTGATTTCTTCTGCCTGGAACACCCAATTCTCACACACCAGACATTGCTCCACTCACTCAGCCTCTTGTTTGCTAAAAGGGTAATAATCAGCTCTGCTTTCTGCCTAGGAGCTGGGAGAACTAACTCTCAGACTTCCAGTGCTGTCAGAAAAGCAGGCCCCAACCTCTGATCCCAGAATTACCAAAGCTTTGGTAAAGGAAAAAACCCCTACATTCCTCATCCTAATTACAGTGTAATATCCCCAAATGAAAGGGAGCTGGAAAAAGTCCCCTCTCACAACACACAACGCTCCCTCTTGGCAGGGACTGAGACCCTACAAGGAATTTATACCTTGAGACACACCACATGAGGAAAATGAAATTTCTGAGAACACTCTGAGTCCCTGAAAGACCTTCACAAGGCTAAGAAGGGACTTGCACACCACTTGCAGCAATCAATGGGAAAGCATTGCTCTGGGAACAGTTTTGGCAGCATTCTGAGCCCCACATATGTTCAATGGCAATAAATACTAAAAATTGTTTCTGCAGCACAACTCCTCTTTTTGTTTTGGGGTTTTTTTAATCTGGTTGTTCCTCTGTGAATAAGTCCCATACTAATTAGGGAAAGAAACACTGGACCAGTCTTAAACAAGATAGAGAAATTCTTGTAAGAAGCCAAATCTGAGCAGGAACAAACTACATGGTGAACACAACATTATGTAAAACTGGCAACAGCTCAGAGAAGGTACCCAATGCCAACCTGATCCTGTTCAACTGTCAGGAGGTCCAAAATTGGGATGGAAACTCCTGGACTTCTAGAGTGATTTGGAAGTAAAGATGCATTCATTTGAAGCTGATCAAAACTAAAATCCTTATCATACAACATGAAGATCTGTATAACTGAGAACAGGTCACAGGCCAAGGCTAATTTGATGTACACATTAATGATCTAGATCTTTAGTCACAAAGTCAGAACTGCATGCTGGCAATTAGACACCAATCACCATCAACATGAAGTAACAGCTCTGAGCTGTGTTACAGCCCATGAATGCCCACAGGACTAAAGGTTACAAGGTTAACTCCAAAATCATGAATTCTAAACCAACCAACCAAAAAACTCAACCCTGAAAAAACAACAAAAAATGAACCTCAAGAAAGCTTCTTAAAATTAGAATACAAGAAAAGATTATCTATCCACCCCAAGGTTCAGGCACTTCTTCACAGCACGAGTAAACTCACCAAATCTCATTCTCAGAAAATGTCACTTTTCCCTGGGAAACAGCAGCCACAGGGAAGCAGGGGGAGCAGCTGGGAGCAGACTACCTGTGTGCATCAGTGCCAGCCCAGGGAGCCCAGGCACTGGGAAAGGCAGTGCCAGCTGGAGCCAGGGGAGATGTGTCCAGCCTCACGTAGCTGTGCTGTCAAGATGTAAACATCTCTCCATTGCTGGAGCTGACTTAGTCCCTTACTTCTGAAATACCCACATTCTTAAGTATCACAGAGAGACAGAGTGCTGGGGGTTGGCAGGGCCCTCTGCAGATCATCCAGCCCAAGCCCTGCCACAGCAGGGTCCCCTCGAGCTGCACAGGACAGCGTCCAGGATCACGGGGTCTGAATGGCTCCAGAGATGGGGACTCCCCAACCTCTCTGGGCAGCCTGGCCCAGGGCTCTGCCACCCTCCCAGCAAAGAAGTTCCTCCTCATGTCCAGGTGGAACAACTTCTGCTCCAGTTTGTGCCCATTGCCTCTTGTCCTGTCCCTGGGCACCACTGAGCACAGACTGACCCCCTCCTCCTGACCCCACCCCTCGTGTATTTATCAGCATCAATAAGATCCCTCCTCTGTCTTCTCCAGGCTAAAAAGTCCCTCAGCCTCTCTTCATCAGAGAGATGTTCTTGTCCCCTCAGCATCTCCATGGCCCTTTTCTGTCCCCTCTCCAGTAGCTCCCTGTCCTTGTTGACCTGGGGAGCCCAGCACCACACACACTGCTCCCAGTGAGGCCTCCCCAGGGCAGAGCAGAGGGGCAGGAGAACCTCCCTTGACCTGCTGCCCACACTTTCCTTGATACACCCCAGGCTGCTGTTGGCTTCCTTGGCCATGAGGACACACTGCTGGTCATGGTCAGCCTGCTGTCCTCCAGGACTCCCAGGTCTTTTTAGTACTTAAATGAACTCCCCACTCAAGGCTTTGCATTTCACTGCTGTCAAAGGAGTTCTTAGCAAGATGTTCCTGTGAAGTCATACGTCAGTCGCCAGATTCAGTGAAAGAGCAGCATAATATACTATACTCCCAGTTTAAGGGGGCAGGGGGAAGAAGAAGAGAGACTTTTTGAGAATGAGATGGGAATACTCCCCCTATCCCTGCACGTCAGTAAGCTCCAAGTGCAGCTTTCTGCAGCCCTTCTATCAGCTACCAGAGAGCACCTCCTGAATGCAGATCCCACCTCTGCCCATGCATAGGGTGCAATAACCCAGAATATTTCTTTTCTTCCCATTGTAAGACAGCACAACCTACAAAGAACTCAAAGAGCAAATAGCCACATTTCACTTAACACCAGCTGACCCAACCTCTGTAGCTATTTCTCAGAGAGGAAGAATCATACCTCAGTAAGTTTCCATTCCACCCACCACATATTGCATATTACAGGCATGAGGTTTGCATGCCCCAACAGGAACCACTATCACCCCTACCAAGTAGCATTTTCAGGGAAGCACAACCAGTAAATCAAGTAGCAATTGGGAAAGCAGCCCACATAAAGCAGATGCAAATTAAGGAAAACTTCCTTTTTTTAAAGCTACTTACTCCGTACTTGTTTAGTAACAGGTTTCATGGGTTCCAGCCAAATCTGAAATGAAAGAAAAAACACTCTTCTTACAAACTGACATCCATATTTGAAGACAATATGAAAACCTGAAATGTAAATCCAAATAAAGCAGTAATTTATGAGTATGTATTTCTTCCTCACTGTAGTAATGCAGGCATCACTGACCTGTGCTTAAACCTCATCTGGACAGAACAAAAGTCAAGTCAGCAAGAGTACACCAGCACCACACAAGTCATGCAAAAACACAGGCCTGCAGCCAGGAGCCAGGCTACAGAACTACTGAAGGACTGGAGAACATGACACTATGCAGCTTTTCTTCCCTTCCATGCTTTGTCCATCTCTCTTACCTGTCTACTTGAGGATTTTTACTCAATAAGGACTTGCCATAATTTTTTCTCTTTTGACAAGCACAGTTTTAAAGGAAGATTCATCTTGTTCTGGTAGAATGAGTATCCATAAAACTGATGCAAAGTATTCTGGATGCTCAACTTCTGGGAGGGTGGTTTGTTGGTTTGGGATGGGGTTTTGGTTTTTTTTTTTACTCCTCTAAACAAAAAAACCCAAGACAATTCTGTTTGCTCCTTACTGGTTACTTCTGTGTCTGAAAGGGTACTGAGGATTCTAGATGCAGAAAGACTTTGGACACTTTGCCTAAGAACTGGAAATTAGACAAGATTTACTGTATTCCTTGGCTCAAGAGCAGCAGGTATTAGTGCTTTTAGCACCAGGTTCTCAGGCACACTGTGTGCAGGAGAAAAAAAACAAACAATGAAGACAGTTTTGGGAAGGTTTTGTAGTTTAGAAGCCACATTGTCATCTTTGTAAGGGACAGGGTAAGTGACTGGGAGAGTTAGAGAGTGTCAGCAGGGATGTAGAAAAATGATTTTAAAAACTTGCAGGTCTGTGCCTGCTGAGGTCATGTCTATTGGAAAGAGGTTAATAATGACTTATCTGGGAAATGAACTGAAGACAAATAGGAGCACTACCAGACGTATTCAATGTATTGCAAATCTGTCAGTGCTCCACAGAGTACAGTCTGAGTTGATGTTCTGCCTTCCAGAAGGAAGACAGCTTCATTTCTTTCCCTGAAAGTTGGGCCAGGGATTCCTCCCCTCTACTTCATAAGCTGCTGCTGCTGTCCTGGTGAATTTGTCAGGGAAATGTACATACCCAATATGACTGGATGTTCTGGAACTCAATCCCAAAGTAGTCGGATTCAACCAAATTCAGGTGCTTGTAAACTTCTGTCAGTAATGTCTGGCCATAATGTTTTGACTAAGGAAGGAGAAATAACAACAAAAGCAACAGTGAGATTAAGATGAACAAGTTTACATCAAATTAGAAAAACAACCTTTTGTTGTTTTTCTAAAATAAAGAGCATCTTTAGAAACTCTAGAAAAACATCTCAAAGATTATTCACATCATCATTGTCCCTGTAAACAAACAATATTCAGGCACAGCTCCATACAAACACGTTTTCCAGAACCAGAGGAACTCAATCTGGAAGGGATTGCTGGAAATCATCTGCCTCCACCTTCCTGGTCAGCACAGGGTCAGACAAATCTACACCAGCAGCAAACTATCTGCAGCTCCTTTAATAAACCAGCACCATTTGTTTGTGCAAGTGGTGTGTGGCTCCCCCAAGCCACAGCAGATTGAAGCAGGGGCTGCTGAAACCCCACTCAAAACTTGCACCCCCTCACTCATACCAATACCAAGGACCACACAATCACGCACAACTTTGGTGCCAGTAAGACTTGGAATTGGATGCAGAGTCCAAGAGAGCTAAGGAAGGGTGGTGCAGGGCAGTTTGCACCCAAGCAGAATTTAGCCCTGACCTAGGAAGCCAAGCAGGACTTGCCAGGCCAGGCTGACTGAGCAAGGGTTCCACGTTGCAGGACGTGCAAGGCTTTGGAGCTGGAATCCATCTTCTACCAAGAAGCATCTGTGAAAAAACCCGGCTTTTTTCTTCCAACAGCACTCAAGAAAGGTGACAGTATTTATTCTGTTAATTAAGAAATAAACAGGAAGGGTATAGCAGGAACCCAAGTATCCTCCTCCTGCCCTAAGTCTTCTGTGTAAAGTCATCTGCAATGAACCCCTCCCTCAAAAGCCCTTTTCAGAGTCAAGTTAGGTGCAAAGCCACAAATCAAACATCAGCAGAAAGCAGCTCTGGTAACACAGGATAAAAATGGGAAACTTCCACAGCTCACCCAAAATAACTATGCCTGGGTCTGTCTGCTCTCAGCATCTGCTCCTGCATGACTGTAACAGCATTGATGACCCTGCACATTGATTCTCAAAAAGAACCCTTCCTGCACCCCTCTGTCCCCACGCCAGCACCACCCAGAAGCTCACAGGATGGCCAGTGCAGGCTCCAGGAGGAGGGGGGCATGGCCACTGGCATCCACCCTGGGCCATGACAGTGATCCTCTGACTGGCCACAGGGTCCAGCCCTGCTCTGGTCAGCCAGGTGATCTGGCAGAACACACTTCAGGCACTCATGCCACCAAGAGCTTGTTTATTTGGAAAAGTCAGGGTGCCAGAAGACTACACCTTTCCCATCAAAGCAGGCACTCTGTTCTGTATTTGAGTCATTAAACCCAGCATGGTATATCCTTTGAAAGGTGACACCAGTGATGCAGTATGGTGAGGAGTGCTTTCCTCTTTCTGGACAAGTTTTGAGATGTCTGAACTGGTATTTTCTTTGCAAGAACGGAGTTCAATTTATTATTATTTTTAGCCAAATTCTGTGCTTGCAGAGGCTCTCTGGGTAAGGTACTTGTTTCTTAAATGATGACAGTAAAACAAGGTGCAACACAGGTACCGGTAAAACACATCTTCAGTAAATGACATTCTTGGTGCTCTGTCTCTACTAGGTTTCTCAAGCACATTACAGACAGCTTGCCACAGGACAAGCCACGTGGAGAAATGCATTTTTGGAAATTAAATGTCTGACTTCCAGATGAAACACACTGCTTGCATAAAATAGTAACAGAAAACAATCTCCTCAAATATAGCAGGACTGGGTTTTTCCTTTTTTTAGGCCCAGAAACATGACTAGTGCACGCCTCCTGCTTACAGGCACCACAGACCTGTGAAAGGAATGCTTTTTAGCCAGTTGTGGGGACGTGGCAATAGCTACCCTGACCAACCTGACCCAGTTCCATCTGCATTTATCCTTAGGCCCTGCCAAGCTGTGTGCCCAATGACACTCCAGCTGCCTTCATTCCTCCCAAAAAGCAAGGCTGTATGTATGGCATGCCTCCCCCTGTACCTCTCCTGCTGTGAGCCTGCACTCCCTTCAAGAGGAACTGGAGAGGAAGCAGTTGAGATGACTCGAGCGCTTTGCCACCGAATAAGGTGCCAAGCAAACACCAGAAGTGTAAAATTATTTTGACTGGACTATCAACTGTACTTTAGGGTGTCATTTACAGTAACAAGTTGAGAAAAGCCTCTTTCAACTCAGCCTCATTGCACAGCACCTCCTTCAAAATACAAAGCAGCAACAGCCGTGCCACTTTAAAAAAAAAAAAAAAGCAGCATTAATTTTGTTTTCATTTTAAATAAAAATAGGTTACAAAGGCTTGAGACAGAACACAACCTTTTATTAGTGTCTCAAAGCCTTCTCTTTAGTTCCTTGGTTCATTAGTTACATTTATAACTGTCCTTTCCAAACCCCTGCTTTAACATTTTGAAGCTGATGAAAAAGAAAGTGATAGAGTGGCTAGCTCCCTGTCATTGTTTAATCTGCATAAAAGCAGCACAAAGCAAAATCTTTTAAGTAATTACTTAATTACAGTAATTTTGATGTCAGGGCAAGAAGCTGCATGAATGCATTTCAGAAAGGTCCCATCTTCAATACAAATTCCCAACATACCATGTTTTCCATTCCAAACTTCTCTTTCTATGCTGCCAAGACAACAACTACTGATAGAACGGAACTACTGAATCATTCCACATTTGAAAAAAAATAGAAAGAGGGGGAAAAAAACCTACCAACCAACACACAGGGTAAACACCCCCACTAAATCTGGCAAAATGCTGGCATGGCAACTCCCTGCCCACACCAGGCAGAAGAGATCTGAACAGCACCAAAGGTTTTCAGCCAAAGTTCCTTGACCAAAGGAGGTATCTGTATTTTTAACTGTCAGAGAAGTAAAGTTATTCAATGTTAGCAATTTTTAGGATGGAGGAGTAAAACACTAATTAAATAATTGAGCTATTTATTTTCTTGTTCTTTAAACTTACTTTTGGTTTAACATCCCAATCTCTCACTGTCGTGGTTTCCCCCCGGCTGTGGGCTGAGATCCACGCAGCTGCCTGCTCCTTAAAGGAAAAGAGCAGGGGAAAAGGGAAAAAGGGGGGAAACAAGGGAAGGGAAAAGGAAGGGGAAATAACTCCAAACCCAAGAAACTGAGAGGCCTGTGGGTTGGGATAAGGAGAGTTTCCTAAGAGAACAGAAAGATCAAATATCCCAATGCTAACAGGACTTGAGAGCAAAAGAAGATGAAACTCTCGATCCCCAATGCAGTTTCTCCCCGACCCACACAACTCAGGTACCACCCAGAGCTGTCCCGCAACCCGACCGTCCCCCCAAGCAGCACGCGTCCCACCACCGCCCCTCTTCTTCCTCCCCTCAGCCCCCCGTTCTCCTGGGCAGGACGTCATTGCCATGGAATACTCTCTTTGGCCCAGCTGGGGCACCTGTCCTGGCTTCGCCCCTCCTTTCTCCTGAATAGAGAAATAGGAAGAAGCTGAGAAAGTCCTTGACTGTCTGACTGCAACTAAGAACATCAGGGTGTTCTCAGCACTGCTTTCATTGTAACTCCCAAACACAGCATCCCATCAGCTGCTACAGATGGAGTTAACTCTCTCCTGACTGAAACCAGGACACTCATGGAACATATCTCACTACCTACAAAGCAGACCCTCCCTTTGCTGTAACATTTTAGCGCTGAAAGACAGAAAACCAAACCACGAACACAAAGCCTATGATTTCTAGTAGACCACACTTAAGTGTTCCTCAAACCAGTTCTTCCTTGGTAACTCCCAAACATGTCTTCCAGAGCATGGTAACTTCCTGCTCCCACAGAGTTTAACAAAAAAAACAACCCCAGAATTTTCATAACGTGGAATACTCTGGAGTTCCAAAACTGACAAACTGCCCTTGCTCACACTTTCCAAAAGTGAAATCCACTTTTGGCAGCACTTAGGCTGAGGGGGAAAAAAAAAACCAAAACAAAACAATTAAAAATCAGTTCAAAAGCCAGGAGTTTGGAAAAAAAAACCAAACCCAGGGAGTTACAAAGCAGAGGTAGAGATTGGAAACTTGTGCAGCCAGTGCTGGTGAAGCTGCTGGCCTCTGACTTCAGCAAAAACCAGCAGACCTTGGATTCTATGTTGAAGGAATCTGTGACTGCTGGGAGAGCAAATGCTCCAGTAAACAAGTATCTGTCTGAGAGGAAGAAGTTTGTATTTGACATCATCCCTGACGAGTGGCCAACACAGAGCAGCACCCTGTGAGCAGGCACAGAGGCACAGACATGAAAAGTGACTTGAATAGATTTAAATCTGGATCCCTTCACCATTCAGAGATTATTTTATATTATTTTATTTTGGTGCACTTTAGTGGTCTTCCTAATGGGAAAAACAAACAAACAAACAAACATTGCTCATCTTTTGGCAAATTACACCAAAAAAAAAGCCAATCAGCAACACAACAGACTGAGCAGACATACCCAGACTTGTTATATCCGTTCTTCCCCAGAAAGGCACAAACACTTCAGGGAGGTCAGAGCTCTGTTTATCCACAGCTCTCCTGGGATGTGTTAGATCTCTGGCCAAGTGCAGTGCAATACATAAAAAACACCTTCACAACCCCATATTAATAACTATCATTAATGGCATGCATAAACAAAAGCTGCATGTATGAATGCAGGGTGTATGTTTCAAGCATATTTGTTATAAAGAGGGAAATAGCATAAGGAATACCATTTGTTAACTTTTTGTTTTCAAGGCTAAAACAAGACAACCACGTGGCTCTTTATCTAGTTTTTAATCTGCAGGCTGGAAGAGTGAAAAACACTTTCTTAGTTTCTTCAATTTGGATTGGAAGAACTAACTCAAATGAAACCAGTGCCTGCTTCCCCCTCAAAAATGAGTGCCTACTAACAACACATGTATCAAACCCTGGTTCCACATGCCCAGCCAAATATTGCTTAAATCCCTAGCAGCTTCAATTATTTAAATTTTTCTTTTAATACTTTGTGAAGAAACCCAAATTTTAAATGCATGTGTTTTATTAATTCTTTAATAAGAATACCCACAGGTGGCCTTCCTACCACCAGCAAGGGTTCACAGTGCATTTAGCCACTGCGGAGCGGCAGATGCACAGCCAGCCTGTGATGTCAGGGGTTTGATTATCTCATACAGGGTCCACCCTGCTGCTTCCCACCACCCCAGTCTCAACCTGAAGCCAACAATCCTGACAACTTCTCCGATTAAGTCGAGACCTACAGTGGTCAACCCAGGACACATATACAGTTGGTGCAATTACTTTTGATTTTCTACCTCACATTTGTCCACCCAAGGGGCTGGGTCCAGCTGCCAGCACAGGCCAGCTACCAGCACCTCCCAGCCCACCCTGAGGATGCTGAGCTGTCGTGGTTTCCCCCCGGCTGTGGGCTGAGATCCACGCAGCTGCCTGCTCCTTAAAGGAAAAGAGCAGGGGAAGAGGGAAAAAGGGGGAAACAAGGGAAGGGAAAAGGAAGGGGAAATAACTCCAAACCCAAGAAACTGAGAGGCCCGTGGGTTGGGATAAGGAGAGTTTCCTAAGAGAACAGAAAGATCAAATATCCCAATGCTAACAGGACTTTAGAGCAAAAGAAGATGAAACTCTTGATCCCCAATGCAGTTTCTCCCCGACCCACACAACTCAGGTACCACCCAGAGCTGTCCCGGAACCCGACCGTCCCCCCAAGCAGCACGCGTCCCGCCACCGCCCCTCTTCTTCCTCCCCTCAGCCCCCCGTTCTCCTGGGCAGGACGTCATTGCCATGGAATACTCTCTTTGGCCCATCTGGGGCACCTGTCCTGGCTTCGCCCCTCCTTTCTCCTGAATAGAGAAATAGGAAGAAGCTGAGAAAGTCCTTGACTGTCTGACTGCAACTAAGAACATCAGGGTGTTCTCAGCACTGCTTTCATTGTAACTCCCAAACACAGCATCCCATCAGCTGCTACAAATGGAGTGAACTCTGTCCTGACTGAAACCAGGACATGAGCCCATCACCAGACCTCACTCCCCAGGCTGCCCAGCCCCCGGATGCCGTGAAGCGCTGCTGTCGACCCCATCTGCCCCGAGCCACAGCCTTGTGGCATTTCCCATTTCACTGTCACAAACTGAGCTCTGGGAATACACTGCCACCTTGAAAATGATTTCCTAGACTCTTCACAAACCAGTAACCTGCATTTTCACCTTGAAAACGTACTACTTTGTTTAAATACTTGTGTCAGTATTTCCATATAGCATTGAAATAAAACTCATTCCAACACAGAAGCTGCAAAAGCCAAATACAAATTTCTGTGCTATTTTAAGTGACATTACTGCACTGCATCTTGGCCATAATATTTTTTCTTTTTAAAAAAATTCTAAGATTTTTAAGGTTTCAGTGGATCTGTTTGTTGTTGTTTTCTTGGTAGGTTTGGTTTTCATTAAATAAAAAAAAATACCCACCAAAAAAACAACCCAGATTCAACAGCCAGACAAATTATTCTAGAAGTGTAAGCCTCTGGCTCATTTAATTAAGGTTAGCTTTAAATCCTGTCATCATTTGATGGTTCAAGCACTTCACTGCCAAAGGAACCAGCTCTACCCAACAAACATGCTTTTCCAGAGTGGCTAGACTTGCTGGATGCCTGAAAGCAGGAAAACAATAATTTACTGACATGGGAAAAGATCCCCAAGAGGGAGGGAATTGTGTGAACGAGATTGAGAAATGAATACTTAGGTAGATAGCATGTAGAGACAAAGAATGGTCCCAAGTTCCAGAAGTGTTCTCATAGTGAAATACTTGGAGCACTTGAAACAAAACAGTGTACTCAGAGAGAAATGAGCATTCATGGTCCCCAGACTATATACAACCAACATGTGGAAGAGCCACATTAAGACTACCAGGTATCCAGCACAAATTCTCAGCCACTTTCATCACCTGGAAAGAGAAATATAAACATGCACCCCCAAAACCCCTGCTTCAGATGCTGCTCTGGAGCACCTGAGGATGAGGTAAGTCATCCAAATTGAAACCCTGGCCCACATCACTGGAAAGTGTGTTCACAGGCCACTGCTGCTTGACAGTTTGTCACCAGAGTTGATGCTTGCTGATAATTAAACATTCAGAGGACAGCAGCAACTGTGTCAGGGAAAGCAGCTGCTTTGGAGTGACTGTTCCCACACTGAGGAGAAGATGAAACGCCAGAAAATGGCACTGAAGGCAATGCTGGGGCGGTTTTTACACCATGTACTATGTCAATTAATTTGCAGTGCTACACCAACAGGCCTCCTCAAACACAGAGCGCACACCTGAAAGGAGCTCAGCCCTCAGATATTAAATATCTGCACTATTTCAAGCCTTTAAACAACTTGCTGGCTGAAATAACCACAGACAGACACAAGTTACCAGAATGGCCAGATCTGCAAACAGAGTGTGTGTTGTTGTAAGCCAGTCCCAAAACCCACCTCTTTCCACTTCAAGACATGAAGGTTCACGACAGAATCTCTAAGCACCTACTTCATTCATAGGAGCTGTAAAAGAAGCATAATAAAGCCAAGAAACTAGAGGTCAGGAGACCAATGATCTCAATCTTTTGCCCCTTGAACTCAGGCTGTACACACTTGTGCAAAGCACTGCACACCTTCTTACACCCATGACCTCACCGCTCCTGGCCACTTCATCCACTTATAGACTGTATGCACTCTAGGAACATGCACAGCATTATTTCATTTGTGTGCCTATGTATATAACTATGTTTTAAAGTAGCTTTAAACACAGACATTACTTGCTTCCCTTTATTCACAAAGATTACTAAAATTGCTAGGTTTTTCACTGTTAATTATGCTTTAGCCTCAATGCCATCATCCACGCTTACATCAACCAGATAGGATGTGAGCTTCCACTACAAGAAGTGCTCCTGGTTGGCAAGTCACTCAAGGAATTATAGAATCATAGAATTGTCAGGGTTGGAAGGGACCTCCAGAGCCCATGGTGTCCAACCCCCTGCCAAAGCAGCTCCCTAGGACAGGGCACACAGGGCGGTGTCCAGACGGGGCTGGAATCTCTCCAGAGAAGGAGACTCCACACCCCCTGGGCAGCCTGGCCCAGGGCTCCCTCACCCTCCCTGGGGAAAAGTTCTTCCCCAGGTTGCTGGGGAACTCCCTGGGCTCCAACTTGCAGCCATTGCCCCTTGTCCTGTCCCCACAGGCACTGAGAAGGGGCTGCCCATTTCCCCCTGCAGCCCATGCTTAAGATAATGATAAACATTAATTAGGTCCCCCTTAGTCTTCTCTTCTCCAGGCTGAACAGCTCCAGCTCCCTCAGCCTTTCCTCACAGGGGAGATGCTCCAGGCCCTTCAGCATCTCCACAGCCTCCTCTGGACTCTCTCCAGGAGATCCCTGTCCCTGTCTGTCTGATCCCAGGGAGCCCAGCACTGGGCACAACACTCCAGGTGGGGCCTGAGCAGGGCAGAGCAGAGGGGCAGGATCCCCTCCTGTGACCTGCTGCCCACACTCCTCCTGATGCCCCCCAGGATCCCATTGGCTCTCTCAGCCCCAGGACACACTGCTGGCTCATGGCCACCCTGTCATCTACCAGGACCCCCAGGTCCTTCTCCCCAGAGCTCCTCTCCAGCAGGTCACCCCCAGCCTGTCCTGATAGGAAGGGTTGTTCCTTCCCAGGTGCCAGACTCTCCACTTGCTTTTGTTGAACCTCATCTGGTCTCTCCCTGCCCAGCTCTCCAGCCTGGCCAGGTCTCTCTGGGTGGCAGAGGAAGGAAGCCTGCCTGAAGGAGACAGTTTATGACATTACAGAAATAAGCAGCTGTGACAGTCACCTTTACACAAAGTAGGTATTTCTATGGGAAGGGCCAAGATTATTTTGTGCAAAACTGAAATTGTACCAGCTGTCCTAACATCACTCACTACTGTACTTTGAGCAGAGCTTTGGCACCATGGCGATGGGTTAATAAATACCTACAGGCCAGATTAGATAAGGACAAAGCTTTGTTAACTTCCCCTTTCCATCAGGTGTCTACACCTCTGGCTTGGGGCTAGCTGCCCAAGAAGTGGGCTGAAGGGCATGGATGATCAACCTTCACAATTTCAGATGAAGTACATGTCAGACAGCAGTAACAGTCTCTACAAAGTCCACTCTTTTTTCTTTTTTTTTTTTTTTTTTGGACCTAGTATGGATATTTTACCACTCCCAAGTTGTGCTAAGGCTCCACAAATGCTGAGCCCAAACCTTCTGCCAGGGGCAGTGGGAGAAGAGCAGCAGCACAGGTTGCAGGGGTGTCAAACACATCAGCCTGGATCTCACTTCTGGGAAAGCAGGCCAGCAGCTGAGTTCCCACCCTTTGTCTTGTTTCAGCAGTGAGGAACCACTAATAGTTAAAATACTTCATCTCCTGTTCCTCTGTCATGAGGTTAGAAAGAAATGACTTTCTAAGTGATGTTTTCAAACCTGTTTGCACCCTCATCAGAATGCTCCAAAACACAGGCCTGTGCAAAACCCAAGCCTGGTGCTACCAACGTGTCAGAAAGGCCTCCCAAGTTCTACTGCAAGTGGAATGGGATTACTGAAGAAGAGTGGACTCCTACTGGAAGGGCCAACGTGTTTCCCAGCCGCATTTCTACTGCACCACTCAGGGCAGGGCAGCAGCAACACATGCAGAAGCTGTTCAAAGACTTTAAGGAGTGTCTCTAAATTCACTATACAGATTACTTGGCAGCTCATTTATCACCCCCTCTTCCTTCCTTCCCCCCACTCCTCCCACTCCTCCCCTGCTTTTAAACTTGAATAAGTCAGACAGACAGGTTTCCCCTCCTCCACATCCAATATCACAGTCTCAAAAAGTAAGTCTCTTTACACCAGGCATCACCCCCACTGCAGAGTTTTCTTAAATATTCAATTTACAAAGTCTCCCTCTTACACAAGCAGGCACCTCTGGCCTTGCCAGAAACGCATTTGGTTGCAAGAAGGAACAGGTGACACACAGGTATGCTTTTGCAACCCTCTTCATTGAAATCCATTTTCACAAGGCTGTGCTTCTCCAAACCTAGCCAGGTACCAAGAGACATCAGCCTTGCTCAACATCAAGTCCTTTTTTTCAGTAGGCACCCAACCCAAAACTTCTCTAACTGCCTCTTAGCAATTCTGTAGCTGCATTTAGCTGACTGTGGGCTGTGCCTTGGCTTGGGGTTGTTTGGGTTTTTCCCTTTCAGGCTCTATACATTTTACAGAATTATCCATCTGTGGAAGTAGCTTCAAATGTCACCCACACCCAGCAGGCTTCCAGAGGATGACTGTTCCCTGTCCCCTGCCCCTTAAATACAGTAATTCTTACTTGTTATTTTGATAGAATGGCATAATATCAATTTCAGTTGATTTTGACAATCCTCCCTTACTAAATTGTGGGGAAAAGAAAGAAGTTAACACGTGGTTGTGACTTCAGGGGGCACCTAAATGGAATTAAGTCCAAGAATTGCACCTCTCCACGTATGCCAAGACCATTAAGTTATGTATTGGGTTACTTTATCAGATCTCATCCAGACAGAACAATTACAGGCAGAAAGTTCTTGGGATCCTCCCAATGAATTAGAGAGAGCTTAAAAAGAGTTCAGCTTTACATCAACTCAATGGTAAGCTAAGTCAGTGTGGCTCTCATTGCTCCTCAATTCACTCTTCTGAACACGTGCAAGAGAACCTTGTCATCTCTGCACATCACATGGAAACAAGCACTTGCTGCAGTGTATCACAGCCACACAGTGAGGAATTTCATCTATCACATCTGTATTTTACACAGGAATATTCAGATTGTTTCCCCTTTCCTGCAGTACACCTCAATATGTTCTTACATAATGGCCCCACCTAATATTCACAGAAATTTGAAGTAGTAAATTGTTTTTATAATACAAGTTCAAATCTTCCCTTAAACCCAAACAAGCCTACCCATACACACCTCCCAAATGCCTGTCAGTAAAATGGCTGTGGTTTTACCTTTCCCCACCCAATACCACATTCCTACATAGCATCAAAAAAAGTGAAGCCCCCAAACACAAAATAACAGGTTTTAAAAATGTATCATAGAATCAAACAGTACACAAACTGCAAAGCTTCAATTACTTTCTTTTTAAACCCTGTAATAACTTCAAATTTTCAATAGTGAATTACTAACTTTCTCTCCTGAGGTCAGACAAAAATAAGTCCTGAGGCAGCTTATTTGCCATATTTAGGAGAGTCGAACCAGAGCAATGACAAACATCTGGCTATGATTCTTTCTGGAATTTTGACTATTTCTTCCCAGCCAGGGAAGAAAAACACTGAGCTGACTAACACAGTATCTTGATTCCTTCAGCATAGTGCTTAATAGGATTCAGAAGCAGCCTGTCCTCCCACTTCCCACATATTTAAGCTGTTAATACTTTTACAGCACAGAGGGGAGAAAAAAAAAAAAAGCCTTTATGAAAAGAAGATCTAAGCAGGAGAAGGGAGAGCAAGGGAGAGACAGGAGGGCAGCTCATGGCAGAGCCTGGCTCAGGGCTCACCAGGGCCCACAGCAAGGACAGCCTGGCTGAAACATGATTGCAGAGGATACATTTTTAGGACCCACAGCAGGCTTTCCATCTATACCAGCTGCATATCCTTAAAACATCAATAACAGCATTTTAAGTTGTGTAACTTCTGCTTCAGCCTCAGTGAAGTTCTTAGGGTATTAATGCTGCCATCAGGAGTTACTAAGCAGCAGCATTTTTCAGCTTGCTTGGGCTGAAAACACTCCCTCCAAACCACAGGAGGTCCACGAGGCACATACAGGCTGTCAGGCTGCTGCCTCAGAAACCTCCTGTGGTCCCAGCCCTGATTTCAGGGCCCCCAACTGCAGCAATACACGGCTGTGGGCTCCAACAGCCAGTTGGAACCAAGGTGCCATCTTCACGACCCCTTTCAGTTACAGATGCCCACGAGCCACACAGAAACCAGAATCCCAGAATCCCAGGGGTTGGAAGGGACCTCAAGAGCTCATCAGGTCCAACCCCCTGCCAAGGCAGGGTCCCTAGGACAGGTCACACAGGGCGGTGTCCAGATGGGTCTTGAGTATCTCCTTCAGAGAAGGATTAAACTTCTTCCAGCCTATCTAAACACAGAAACAGAAGTAATTTTGCACTTTTAATAATGCTCTTTGTCATTTTAAACAGACCAAAGAAGAATCTCAAAGGTGAGCAGCAAAATCACTATTGGACAGAGTAATCACCAGGTAGCCACTTTCAACTTAGAATAGAACAAACCACTTAAATTTTGTGGTAATGTAAGTCTCACAGGGTACATAAGTAAACTCCAAAACAGACACAAGCAGTGAGGGGACAACACCTCATAAGAAAATACAGCTTGTTGTCATGAAGAGTAGTGGAGTCAAGTGTTCCCTCCCAGGCAGCCCCATGGAGTGAGATGGGGAGGGCCACACCACACAGCCCCCGGGGATGCCCAACATACCCAGGCTTGTACTTGGTAAGAGGAGAAAAGATACAACAACCTTCAAGAAGCTGAGTTACATGTGAGGAAACAGCAGGCCTGGGAGAAAGCCAGAAAACAGGAAAAACCCTAACAAAATGGAAAAGTGCTTTCCTGAGGCCTGGTTTCACACTCCCAAGCACCAGAATGCTTGCACTGCCTGACCGAGAACAGCTTCAGAACAAGGCAAAGCTGTAGGATGAAACCAAAATCTAAGGCAAATTGACACCAACACAAAGGTAACTCCTGTTTCCTTGAGAAGCAAGTTACTTTGTTGTAATTAAAAGGGAAAGAAGAGATTTGTGTGCTTAAAGCAACCTGCCAAAGAGCAGCATGAAAGAAACAAATCCAGCTGAAGTTTGCCCATTGAGTAAAGCAGGCAGGCAGACCCACCTGGCTTTGCCAGGCACTAAGAACCATGCCATGATTTTATGATGGATATGGCAGCTCTACAGGATTCATTCTCCAGGTGGTAAAAACAGAGACAAATTCAACTATAATACAATAAATAAGCATTTGTCACTCCCAAGTTTTGTTTTACATTCAAGCAAGAGATGAGGAAGTACACCCAACCAAAGAGGTGCCAAGCTCTCCCCAAACAGTTTGGTAAACTTGAAGCATAACAACCTACACTTTTTTTCCAGGGCACTTCCTTATAGCATAGAGTGTAATTCACATAAGAAAGCAAGCACATGAGGAACAACAAACACACAGACCAAATATTAAACAGCACATTGTGACAGCAACACGATTACATGTCTTATAAAGTGTAAGAGTGGGTTTCACAGGCAGACCTTACAGCCTGTGTGTCTACAGACTCCCCAAAAAAGTTCTGCACCACAGAAAGCAGCTGGAAGATGTGGCAAGCCAGACCCCTTGCTTGTTGACTAAACCTGCTACTTCACTTACTGGGTTTTTAAGAGTGCACCAGACTCTCCCTGCCATCAGCATCACTGCTCTTCCAACCATGCCATGCCAAAAGATCCCAAGTTTCCTCCACACATGCGGTACTCCAAGTCTTCAACAGCCCATACACCCGTGTCCTGGTTTCAGTCAGGACAGAGTTAACTCCATTTGTAGCAGCTGATGGGATGCTGTGTTTGGGAGTTACAATGAAAGCAGTGCTGAGAACACCCTGATGTTCTTAGTTGCAGTCAGACAGTCAAGGACTTTCTCAGCTTCTTCCTATTTCTCTCTTCAGGAGAAAGGAGGGGCGAAGCCAGGACAGGTGCCCCAGACGGGCCAAAGAGAGTATTCCATGGCAATGACGTCCTGCCCAGGAGAACGGGGGCTGAGGGGAGGAAGAAGAGGGGCGGTGGCGGGACGCGTGCTGCTTGGGGGACGGTCGGGTTGCGGGACAGCTCTGGGTGGTACCTGAGTTGTGTGGGTCGGGGAGAAACTGCATTGGGGATCCAGAGTTTCATCTTCTTTTGCTCTAAAGTCCTGTTAGCATTGGGATATTTGATCTTTCTGTTCTCTTAGGAAACTCTCCTTATCCCAACCCACGGGCCTCTCAGTTTCTTGGTTTGGAGTTATTTCCCCTTCCTTTTCCCTTCCCTTGTTTCCCCCTTTTTCCCTCTTCCCCTGCTCTTTTCCTTTAAGGAGCAGGCAGCTGTGTGGATCTCAGCCCACAGCCGGGGGGAAACCACCACACCCCATCACTTTAACACTCCACTTCCAACTCTGCCTCAAATCAACACAAAAGCTTTCCGCAAGGATAAATCACACTTTCCTACACCATGAACTCCTATAGTCTAAGGTGGCTGTGGTTGCAGGACATTGTACTGACCTCCATACAGCACCAGACAAGTGTCATTTCACTGAGCATTCATTTTGATCAGTTAAGCCCAGCCTGGCCCCTTCTACTCAAGTCTGCTGTATTTTTATGCTGATCAAAGACCTCCAAGTTTAATCTCTTAAGAAAAATCAGGAAAGCTGGCAGAACTTCTATTGTAAAACCCTGAATACTTTGAACTATGCCCACAGTCTGAATTAAAGTACATTTTCTGATCGTTCAGCTAACAGTCTGGAGAATAAGCCATTTGAACTGGAGAGAGGAGGAGACCTACCCCTGACACAGCACTCTCAAGGTCTGAATTGACTCAATAAGCTGGCTGCAAATAAGGGGGGAAAAAACCCACTACTCATCAAAATAATATTCCAGCCTAGCTTTCATTCACTTTTCTGGTTTGGGAGGGGATAAAGAGTACCTATAAATCTGTCACTGTCATGTTTTTAAAGTCTAGAAAACATCTGAGCATTTCTCCATCCCCTAACAGTCAGAAAACAGATTCCCCAGAGAGGAGCGCTGCCCCAGCAGACTTTAAAGAACAGCTCCCTCTTACTGATGGGCTGAATTCAGAGTTAGTAAGCAAACCTAACAGTACAGATTGTGCAAATAGACAGAGATATTGGACTTTAGATAAAAGGCTCTGCAGCTATACCAAACTTGCATCACACTGTTCTAGATTCAGTAACGTGAAGGAAAGGCTGTCCTTTCTCATGGGACTTTGTCAGCCTCCTTCCTTGCTTCCTGGCAAGTTAAAAGACCCAAGCGATGGGGGAGAGCTACCAAAGGAGAGTATCCACCAGCACCTGCCAGGAGAGAAGAGTTTTAAATGCAGCTGGGAGAAGGAAGGGGATTGTCCCTCTCTGCTCTGCCCTCAGGAGGCCCCATCTGGAGTCCTGTGTCCAGACCTGGGGCCCCCAATACAAGAAGGATGTAAAACTGTTGGAGAGGGGTCAGAGGAGGGCCACAAAAATGCTCAGAGGGCTGGAGCAGCTCCCCTATGAAGAGAGGCTGAGAGAGCTGGGCTTGTTCAGCCTGAAGAGAAGGCTGTGGGGGGACCTCATTGCAGCCTGCCAGTCCCTGAAGGGAGCAGAGAAACAGGAGGAGTATCAACTTTTTAAAAGGGTAGATAATGGCAGGACAAGGGGGATGGAGTGAAGCTGAAGGAAGGAAGGTTTAAATTAGATATTAGGGGGAAGTTGTTTCCAGAGAGAGTGGTGAGGGGCTGGAACAGGCTGCCCAGAGAGGGTAGATGTCCCATCCCTGGAGGTGTTCAGGGCCAGGTTGGCTGGGGCCCTGGGCAACCTTGTGTAGCTCCAGGCCTGGAGGTTGGTGTCCCTGCCTGTGGCAGGGGGTTGGAGCTCTGTGATCCTTGGGGTCCCTCCCAACTCAGACCTTTCTATGATAAGGGTGTGGGTAACAAGGAAAAGACAAGGATTAATTCGTTACTGTTGCTTCTCTTTATCCTATACAGATCAAGTTGCCAATGTGGCTCATTTTAGGCAACTTCACAAGAGAGGCAGCACAGAGGGCTCCTGCATCAGCTTTCCTGCCACAGTAGAGTGCAGACTGATCTCCAGAAGCTGGCTGCTCTGCCTACTCAGTCTCTTCTGGCAACACACCACTGTCCTCAGTAAAATGTTAGGTGCCATAGCTCTTCAAGACAGAAGGGAACATGGTTTAAAGAATGCCTTTTGCCATAAGGTGCCTTTCCACTAGAAAGCAGCACCAGCACTGCCTGTTTATGAGAAAGGCCCCCATGTCCCACCACACTGAGAAACTCCTGATGACCTGAATCAACAAACACAAACCTCATGAAGCAGTTAACAAACCCAACACTGCATCTCATTTCCACACCCTATGAAAAAGAATCATTGCAAAAGCAAAGAGGAGAGGGCAAGCTGCACTGCAACCAGAGCCTCAGTCCCTCCAGGACAGCTGCTTAATCATTAATTGTTCTCCTTGCTTTTTAACAACAAAATAAAACCACCCCACTCAGTGCCAGCCCACATCAGCTACTCAGCAAGTGTGGTAGATTTTTACTAATTCTTGCCCTCAACCCCCAAGTGAAAACCTTCAATTTTCCATCATAAACAGCAGTCAGCAATTACTGCTGTTCCCCCAGCAAACAAATTAGGAAGCAGAGGGTTACAATTTAACACCTCATCCCCGTTTTCAATCATTTGCAACCTCATTTAGACTAAAATGAAAGGAGAAGTAGACAGTGTATTAGTAGGACTCTGTAGTTACTGAGTACAGATCTTTTTGTGCTCAGTACTCTCCTGATGAAGAATGGACAAGCTCTTCTTCTCACCACTTACACCAGGCAAAGTTTCAAAGTTTCTCAGTTCTGACTGACCTCATAAAGAAGAGGAGTACAACATTAACTATGGCATCAGCAATCCAGCTGCTCAAATTCAGGTGTTTCTGTGGATGTCATAACCAGAGAAAGCTTTCCAGGTGTAAAGAAAGAATCCAGAAAGTTCCCAATAGGAAAGAGAAACTACAATGTTGGGCAGACAGGTGAGACTGAACTATGACTCAGAGTGGTAAAAAAGAAGTGTAAGGAATTTATGGTTTTTACATGTGAAGCTGGTGTTGACACTTAAGTATCAGAACTACGTTTCTTCAGGAAAAGGGTGGTTTTATTTACAGCTGAGACACAACCAAGAGTCAGGACATCGTGAAGACCTGAGCTGCAGTTGAATTTGAAAGTGCTGTAGGACAGGACAAGGGTTGAGGGTGGAGTTAAACTGGACTCAAAGTGGAAGCCAGAGAGCAACAGAGATAACTGGAGGGATATACAGTCCAGGCTGTTGCAGCAGCTGAAGGAGAACCAGGCCAAGATGGTCTCAAAAACTCAAGCATGGGGAAAGCAGTGAACCATTACTGTCAAGCACAGGTGAGAACCAAGGGAGCATACTCAGAGGTCAGACAGCAGAGAAGCCAGCAGAGCTCCAGGACAGGACCACAGGGCCACCTGAGCGCCACCAAGTCTGAAGATGAAAAAAGATTCTGAGGTTGTATGAGAGGCAAGTACAGTCACAGAACCAATGGAGTTGGGAAAAAACCTCTAAGATCATCGAATCCAAGTATCAAAACATCACCACACCCACTAAAGCATGTCACACAGTGCCACGTCGGCACACATTTGAATGTCTCCAGGGATGGTGACTCTACCACTTCCCTGGACAGCCTGTTTCAATGCCTGACCGCTCTTTCAGGAAAGAAGTATTTCCTAATACCCAATCTAAGTCAAAGGATTTCCCTTCAGCAGCACGACAAAGACAACAGAACCACCTCTGACTCCTTCTGCTTGCATGTAAAATACCATTTGGGACTGAAAGAGCCAGGTAAGAGTTATGAAGTAAGATGAAGTGTCAAGTTATTGAGGGAAGTGGAGGATTTGCATGAGAAGATCAGAGTTGGTACAAATCTGACAAGGAAGATACATAAAGCATCTATGCTATTATACAGTAGATTTCTAGTCACCAACTTCAAGCAATAAAGCAGGAACTAGGAGCTGTAAATTCTTTCTTGATTTTAAGAGCATAGAGACAACTAGCACTGCTTTCCAAAATTACAGGGTTGGGGGTTGCTTGGTTGTTTGGGTTTTTTTCTTCTTTTTTTAAGAATCAAAGCACAAAAACACCAGCATCTACACCAACTTGATACTCATGTAGAGTACCTGATAGCTGAGTATCTTCACTACAACAGAGCTGTTTTCTAACAACAGATCTTCAGGCAAGCTAAAATTAAAGCCTGAGTTTAATGCTGAGAATGAAACAAGAATTTGAAGAACAAAAATTTCTGCCTGATTCAAAACACAACGACCCCAGTTTGATCATGGCTTGTATTTCTTCAAGCAGATTTCCCTGACTGCTAAGCAAGCAGCATTTCAAATACACATTTTCAGAAACATTCTCTCAGAAAGTGTGGTAACAAGCAAAAAACTTTCAAATAGGAGCAAGTTTACTCAAATAGAAACCATATCAAATAATTAATAAAGAGTAGCAACTAAAAAAAAGCTCTTCTGCTCTCCCAGCTGCTAAGTCAACAAAGCTGCATGGGGCTCAGGAGCAGTTTGACAGCAGATAGCTGGTGTTCCCCCAAAGCATGTAACAGTTAAAGGTTCTTGTTACAGTGTGTGCTTACAGTCTGTTAAAAAACACAAAACATCCCTTATACTTAGACAAAACAAGAGGTGTTACTCATTTAACTACTTCTAAGTAAGTAAAATCCCTACAGGAATCTTTATTTGGATGTTGCCTCAAAGCATCCCAGCTCTCTAGAGGAGCACACCCTGTGAGCTTTACCTTATCAGAGTCTAAGTGTCCTTGAAATCAGGTTCAAAACTCTCTTACCTCAACATTAAGTGTTTCCTCTGTGTTGTCCAACATCTTTATTCTGATTGACAGGTCCCGCTCATGTGTTTTGGCAGGGTTTGATGCCATTGCAGTAGAGAGGTTCTGTCCTGGCTCCAAGGTACTAACTCCTGTGGTCTTCTGGACACCCAAACGAGAGCCAGGAGTCTGCAGGACTCTGTATGTCCCTTCAATCTCTCCCATCTTTCAACAGCAAGCAGAATCTAATGAAACATGGAAGAAAATAGAGAATTACAGCCTAAAAGATGCTTTTGCACCAATATCCCATATGAAAATACCACCCACTGAAGCACAATCACAATGTCTTTCTTTAATGCTCTTCATTCCTCTATCAAAACCAGCAATAAAGGTGATGAAATTGTGGTCAAAAATCCAGTTGCTGGGGAAAACAAAACAAAAAATACCAGTGGCAAAAAAATTCCCTATTCCAAAACATGGTTAGAAAATAGGATACTCAAACCTGTGCCCTCTGCCCTCCTACACACTGACATTTTAATCTCACATCGATTTTTTTTGCTGATTTAGCTCCCTTAAGCCCGTTCATCAGAAGCAGCATGGGTACTGCTGACAGCACAAGAGAAGTCACAGGCAGCACAGGGCAGGGCAGGGCTCCCTTTGACTGGTCCCTAGCCACCCCATTGGCTCTGCTACAAGATCCCCTACAACGATGACTAACACAAAACCCTAACTGCTCCAAGGCTGGCAGCTCAGAGCCTTCAGAATGCAGATTCCTGCTGGAGATAACAGTTCTCTGCCTTATTTACAAACCTGTGCCATGCCCAGATTAAGTCAGTGGGGGGAAAGAAATTCAATTACAGAAATCTGCATGAGTTCCAAGTCAAGCAACTCCCACACTGGGATCCCTCCTCCTTCCATGGTTCAGTGGCAGCTGCTGCCCAGGAAATGTTTCATTTGACATGAGGGAAAACCCAAAAAACTCGTGTGGCCCTTCCCCACCAAGGGCAGTGTTTGCACTGGGATCACAGAGGGGTCTGTGCAAACACAGGGATGCAACGTGCCCATCAAAGCCACCGCCCCACGCTCACCACTGGCAGGAAGCATTTGGGAAGGGGCTCAGCAGAAAAGCAGGTGGAGATCGATAGGCTCCTCAGTGCTTTTGGTTGCATTTCCCAAATACCAGGCTGTGCCTGAACAATCAGAAGTATGTGCAGGCTGGTGCCGGGACATCAGCCCTCGCGTGGCCACCACACCACAAAAAATTCAAAGCAGCATTAGATTGTTGTCTCCTAAGAAACGGGTTTTGTCTGGAAAGGAGAGAGAGGCAGATCATGAAAACACTCCTTTGTCTCTCCACGCTATGAGTAGGTAGGCAGCCCGCTCTGGGGAGCTCAATGGAGCCAGCCTTACATGTTGTTAAAAACTAGTGGGAGGTTATAACCCTTGCACACATGAAGACTGGTCAAACATCTTCCTAGCCTGCAGATCAGTGGTTTTCAATGGTTTGTTCTGGTTGGGTTTGCTTTTTTATACTTGCAGACCCCTGCACAGATGAAGTTACTGCAAGAGAGGGACTGGTGTTAGTTAATTACACCTACCACAAGGCTCATTTGGCTTAGCAGTCCCTCAGAGCCCTGCCAAGATGACAGCAGAGATGCTGCCAGCCTCCCCACTGCTAACACATATGACAAGAAAGGACAAGGAACCCCAAACTTAAAAGCATGTGTATGCTGTCCAGCACCCAGCCTACCAGTGGGAGAAACTCACTGCTGCTTCGTGCCCATCCTTTCACCCACCTTCACAGTTTGTGTGGCTGCACAGCCAAGGAGAACAACCTTCAGGTCACAAATTTGAAAACCACCACAACAGCAAGTATCACCAGAGACAGGTGACCAGGTTACACTTCTAAGTGCCAATCTGAAGAGAAATCATAGCTTGGTGTCTTGATCATAGAATCATAGGGATTGGAAGGGACCTCAAGAGATCGGGTCCAACCCCCTGCCAAAGCAGCTCCCCAGCTCATACTGCACAGGGAGGCATCCAGATGGGTCATGAATCTCTCCAGAGAAGAACAGTGACTCCATCACCTCCCTGGGCAGCCTGTCCCAGGGCTCTGTCACCCTCCCTGGGGAAAAGTTCTTCCCCAGGTTGGTGTGGAAATTCCTGTGCTCCAACTTGCAGCCATTGCCCCTTGTCCTGTCCCCACAGACACTGAAAAGGGGCTGCCCATTTCCCCCTGCAGCCCATGCTTAAGATAATGATAAACATTAATTAGGTCCCCCCTTAGTCTTCTCTTCTCCAGGCTGAACAGCCCCAGCTCCCTCAGCCTTTCCTCACAGGGGAGATGCTCCAGGCCCTTCAGCATCTCCACAGCCTCCTCTGGACTCTCTCCAGGAGATCCCTGTCCTTTCTATCCCAGGGAGCCCAGCACTGGACACAACACTCCAGGTGGGGCCTGAGCAGGGCAGAGCAGAGGGGGAGGATCCCCTCCTGTGACCTGCTGCCCACACTCCTCCTGATGCCCCCAGGATCCCATTGTCTCTCTCAGCCCCCAGGGCACACTGCTGGCTCATAGCCAACCTGTCATCAACCAGGACCCCCAGTGTCTTGATACTGTCACTATATTCCCTTGGTAATGTGTCCCTTACAACTTTACTGTATGGTAAGATTTTGCTGGTGCCATTCAGAAGGTCAGGAGCAATTGAAGTGGCCCAGAATGAGTTTTACTCCTCACAAGGCTACTGATTAAACAGCTGCTCTTAAAGCCAGCACTCCACAAACACATTCATCCCATTCCAAATAAACAAGCTACTGGAAGCAGCAGCCACTGCAGTTACTCTAAAGGAAAGAGACACGAGCAGCTATAGCTGAGGCAATGCATGGAAGAAGTCCCATGGCAAAGAGGCCAGCCAGTTGCCAAAGGCAAGAGGCAGGCTACCCAGCTCTGGACTGAACCAGAAGCTCCCAGATACTTTCACTACACTTTAAAGGTCTAATAAGCATCTCAGCAGAAGACATGATGCAGAGAAGCAAAGCCAGATTTCCCTAGAAAAGCAGTGCCCAGACATCTCCCCAGCCACATCCAGCCACATCCTGGCACACACAACTAATGCCATTACAATTACTAAACATCCCCAAGACAGCCTAGCCTGCTCCAACCACCTCAAAACCAGAAAGCATGAGGAGTATTAACGAAACTAAGCACAATTTCCAACGTCACCACCAACCACAGCCAGGTACCAAACTTCACATAAGCTGACTACATATGACATTCCTTAACAACAAACGTTGTGCCATGATTTAGGAAATGCTTTGGTTAAAAGGGCTGACTAAATGAAAGGTGGAGGAAAATGCAAGAGGGAAGCCTGAGCCAGGCTCCAAGCCCTGGGAAGCAAGAGCAGCTCTACAGGACAAGCAGAGAAAGCATCCAACAGCACTGAGAGCCTCCCACCCCAAACAAGCCAGAACAAGGTCTCATTTGCCTCCTCATCAATGCAAAACTAAAATGTTACCACGGTATTAGTGGTTTTAAGAAAGGAAAAAAAAAAAAAAGTTAAATCTTTCTTACATTTACCCATCCTCAACTTGTTTGCACTGAGTGCTTACCTTGATCATGTCCTACACAGGGAACAGGCAAAGCTAACCCAGTTCCCTGAAGCACAGTGACAGAATCACTGTTGCTCTCAGCCCCAAGTGACTTACATAATTTACATACTTTTTGTGGCCTTTCTGAAATAGCTTTGAAGTCATAACAAGTTTTTTGTCTTCTACTTGGTTAGAATAAACTTATTTTTCAGAAGCAAGCCAGCATTTTTTAGCTGGCAGCAAATCTGAAAAGGCAACTTCCAGCAGAGGACATGCCAATGCAAGATACCAATGGCTTTCAAAGGAACAACTCTGAATCCGGTGTCTGCGTTAGCAACAGTCACTACAATGCTCTATCCCTCACCTATTCAGGGGGCTGGTCTGAAGTAACATCCGTTTCCCAGCTCCCCTGTGTGAGCAGGTCAATCCCTGCCTCCATAGGAAGGGATCCCCAACCACCTTCCTGCAGTGGGAGCCTACGTAAAGCAGCAAGGAAAATCTTTCAGCAGGAGCTCTCAAATCAGGACCCTTTGAGGCCAACAGAGGCAAATTTTCCTCTTTTACCTTTTTCTGGCTTAAAACAACCAGCAACCCAACAGCATCACCGCACCCAAGAGATGCATCAGGCATCCCACAACGGCAGCAAGAGAGATGAAGACTCCGGGCGCCCCATCCGCACCAGGAGATGCCTCTCCCTGAGACAGGGAGCTCTCGCTCTCGTTACCAACGCCAGCCCCCGTGGTGATCGCACGAGGAGTTTCGCGGCCCAGCCCTCCGGCTGGCGGCACACGGTGCCGGTGCCCACACCTGCCTGGAAGGAGATGGGCGCGCAGCGAGGCCGGGGAAGGACCGCAGCCGGTCCCCGCCAGATGAGCGGGGCCTCAGGAACGCTTCTTCAAATGCTGCCGGGGAAGCGGCGGGGCGGCGCGGCACTACCCCTCGCAGGGCGGGATGGGACAGGCCGCAGGTGATCGAACACTCCCCTGCAAAGCCGCCCAGACCGGGCCCCCGGCGGCATGCAGGGGAAGGCGCTCCCCAGTCCCCGGCAGCCAGTGCCCCCGCCCTCAGGGCCGGAGGAGCGAGGCCGGCAGACCCCTCCACCGCTCAGGGCCGGGCCGGGCCCCCTCCCCGGCCGGGCTACCACGCTGGAGCCTCTGCGGGGCCGCAGCGCGCCACAGAAGCCGCGGGCGGCGGAAGCGCCTGGCAGGCAGGCCGAGCCGCGAGCCGGGCCGAGCCGGGGACGCCGCTCGCCGGCAGCCCCGCTCCAGAGCCTGCCCGGAGGATCCCTCAGCTCCCGCCCCGCCGCCCGCCCTGCCCGACCGAGCGGTGCCGGCTGTCAGGATGCCCCAGGGCCTCCCGCCGCCCCGCGCCTCTCCTCACCTCAGCGCCCGGGCCCAGCCGCCCCGCGCGCCGTCCCGCTGCGCGCCGCCGCAGCAGCCCCGGCCCCGCGCGCACCGGGCGCGCACACGCCCCACCCCTCCCCGCCCGCCGCGCTCCGCGATTGGCCGGCCGGGGCGGGGCTGAGGCTGCCGGGAGCGGCCGTCCGGCCCGGTCCGGGGGCGGCGCCGGGGTGCCCTCGGCTCCTGCGGCTCCTGTCGCTAGAGAAATGGGGTGCGGGAGGCTCGGGGGAACCTGGGCCGCTGCGTGCGGGGGAGCGAGACCGGGCTCGTCCTTCGGGCAGCAGCGGCTCTTGTGCCCTTCCCCTTCCCCCGTTCCCCTTTCCTCCTCCTCCCATTCCCCATCCCTTTACCCTTTCGCCCTTCCCCTTTTCCCCTTCCCTTTTACTTTCCCTTTTCGTTTCCACGTTTCTTCTTTCCCCCTTTCCTCTCCCCTTTTTACCCTTTTCCCTCCCTTTACCTTTCTTTTCCCCTTCTCCCTTGATTTCTTCCCCCCACCGCCCCCCGTGCCTTTCCTTGGCAGCAGGAAAGGCTTAGCCGTCTTTCCGTGTGTGGGGCGCTCAGGAGTGGAGATAAGGGCAGGGAGAGATCATTCATTGCTGGGCAGAACAGACTCAGCACAGAATGAAGGAGACACAACTCTGGAATTGATGGCCCTGCCCTGCCCCCCCAGTGACACCAGAGTCGGATGATGAGAAGTGTGGCCAGAGCTTAAAGCAGCTCCCCCCACCCCTCCCTCCTTAACAGACTGATCTTCAGTCAGGATTTTGCTCCCTTCTGCCCCATTGTGGCACGGGGAGGGGCAGGGACTGGGGGAAGGGGGGTTTGGGTCAGTTCCTCACCAGTTGGTTTCCTTCTTAGCCTGAGGGGGGGCATTCATTCCTCACCCCCTCCCCCTGCTGCACCCTGGGGTCCCACCCACAGCAGACAGTCCTCCATGAGCTTCTCCAGTGTGAGTCCTTCCCCATGGGGCCTCAGCTCTTCCCCAGCTGTCCCAGTGCGGGTCACTGCTATGGGGGTAGTCATAAATCACAATGTCTCTCAGTCCCTCAGGCCCAGACTGCCCCAGCCTGGTCCCCACGGGGTCACAAGTCATCCCCCCCATCACCCCTGCTCCAGCACAGATCTCTCTCTCTCATCTCTGTGTCTCTCTCCACGTGCTGTAAGTGCTGGCAGGGCCTTGCTCCAACATGGGTCACAGCATCTCCTGTCTGTCTCCCCCTGCTCCAGCGTGGGGCCTCCCCACGGACTGCAGGTGGGGTCTGGGCCTTGTCCATGGGCTGTGGAGGGACACCCGCTCTACCATGGGTTTCTCCAGGGGCCCAGGGGCATCTTTCTCTGCAGCACCTGTGATGCCTCCTCCCCCTTCCCTGGCCTTGGTGCCTGCAGAGCTCCTCACATCTTCTCACTCCCTTCTCTGGGGGCACAAAGCTGCTGCTGGCACGTTTGTTTCTGTTAAATGTGACTCCCAGAGGCGCTGTGACCATTGCTGATGTTGAGCTGGCTGGTGTTTGTTCTGTGGGGCCTGCAGAGAGCTTCTGGTTGCTTCTTGCAGAAGCCACCCCTGAAGCTCCCCCTCCTCCACCAGAACCCCACCACACAAAACTACAACACCCACACAACCAGGATCCAGCACTAGGTTTTGTGGGTGACCAGAATATCCTCCTCCTCCTTGCTCCCCAACCAGCAATTCCATCCCTCAGCAGCATGGCCAAGAGCCAATGCATTGGCAAGTCAGCACAGGGTGAAGAGAGCTGGACCCTGATAGACCTTTGCACCTCCTGCATCCCAGTCTCCTCAAAAGCAGATGTGGAGGCTGATGGCTCAGTATCTATAAAGTAGCACTTTATAGGTGGGAAGTGGTGCTCAGACACTGTTTAATTTAGGGTTCAGTGTACCATCTCACTGTGCTAATGACTCTACCCATGAAGAAGAGCCCAGGGACTGATAAAGAGCATCCTCTACTGAAAAGCATCCTTGGGAAAGAGCTGAAGGATGGATGAAGAGGAAACCTCCTGCCCCTGCTGGTGTGAGAGCTGAGGATGACCAGAGGAATGAAAGCAGCAGAAATGGGCAGGGACTGGGGCAGGGAAAGGTAGCAGGAGGAGTTTGTGAATACCCACCCAATTAAAGGACTGTGCAAAAGACACCCCCCCACACACACATAAGGAGCATTGGAATATGCTTGACCAGTAGTAGATGATGTGGTGATTACAAACCAAATAGTGTAAATGTGGGCAGAGTTTTCTAACCCTGTACCAAGATGTTGTAGGTGCTCTGCATGGTGTGTCAGCTCCATGGAAATACCAGCAGCACCCATCGCATGGCAGACATGGAGTTAAATCACACAGCTCTGCCCTGGGTATGTGTGGGGGTACTGCACCCCCAGTAATGACCCCACTGACCCCACTTTGGGGATGACAGGGCAGCCAGGAAAACCATGTGGCTGGTGACAAACACCCTGAGGGACTGTGTCTGGGTGGATCCGCTCTGTGAGGTGAGAAGTGACAGAGCCCAGAGAAGCATTCAGGGGTTCTGTAGGGTAGAGCCCATGGCTGCTAGCCCAGGGACTGCAAAGACCTTGCTGAGAACCTGGCCTTTTTACAGCAGCTTGAGAATTGGGATAGTAGCGTGGCCTGTGACCTTGATACATGAACAGCCCTCTGAACCTGGGCAGCTTCCCCGCTCTCACCCACGGAAAGAGCCAGCTCTCAGGTTTAATGAGTAATTCCTGACTAGCAACATTCTCCTCTCTGGAAAGCAAAACCAGACACCAGGTTTTAAAAATACATCCCATCATTTATTCTCCTTAGGAAATGAAGCAGGGCTGGAGAATTCCAGGCATACAAAACCAGGTAGGAAAGTTGCAGGAGTAGACACAGCATTTCAGACAGGAGGATTTGAAAGCAGCTGAAGTGCTTTCATATCAGAGGTGGATGTTTAAGTACCCTGCTCAGCCCCTGATTTGCATCACGGTTCCATAGGTGATGGATGAAATGGAGTGGTCCCAATTTCATCTGCAGCTTAAGTGCTCATGCTGCTTCACATCATTCCAAGCGCTGGCCCTTGGGAGTCACCTCCATTTCAATCCCTTTAACATCTTCAGAGAGCACAAAAAGTTCCCCAGTGCCAAAATGCAGCTGTTTGCTAGGCTGTAGAGCTTGAAAAGCACCGTGCCACAACAGTGCTTGGAGAAGGGATGCAGTGATTACCAGGGTAGTAACCAACACCCTGCTATTGGTTGTGCACTGGTAACTGATCACTCACACAGATGATGGGTGATGTCCTGCACTGGAAGCACCCAGCAATGGAAAGGCACCCAAGGTACTGTGTGCTGAGTGTCAGTGTACCCAGCACCTCTGCTCCTACATGAGGCTCATTTCCAGCCTTTCTACTCACCACAGGCAAAATACTACTCTCCAGCACAGCATGGGGAGTTTAGCAGGATGGGCAAGTGTTCTGCTGTGAATCTGGGCCTTAAGCAGTTGCTGCTTTCCATACTGGCATTCCCAGCACCATCCTTGCTGGTATTGCTGCCCAGACACCAACACCTTCCTAGAACAGGTTTTCTCATGTGTACATGTGTCTATAATAAAAGTGTAACACACATCCCAGGCACTGTGACAGCGCCTGTTCCCTGCTGGAGAAGCCACCACTCGTCTTCACACTTCTACCTGATGGCACATGCCTCGCTCTGCTGGCAGCAGGAAGATGCCAGGGGTCCTCAGCATCAGCAGTGCCTGGCTGAACTGACTGCAAAAACTCGTTTCCACATCACAGCAATTTGAAGACTCTTTGGGAGGGGTGTGTGTGGGTGTGTATGTCCCCCTACTTCCAACCTTACATACTTCTGCCTCCCGCACTGCAGGGATGCTACAGAATTTCTCAGGGGGAATCCTTTGGGCTGCCCAGGCTGCTTCCCTAGAGGTGTTTCTCAGGAGCCCTCCTTACGTGCTCTACCTAACAACTCCACCATCCTTCAGAAAGCACAGAGCCCCCTGAGACCTAAACCCTCGCTACTAACTGATTCTTTAGACAATGTTGGGGCCCTTATGTCTTGGAAAACAGCTCTGCCAGCCCACAGGCAGGAAGAACTGAATGGCTGCAATCCTTTTCTCTTTGCCTTTCAGAATGGTATCTGTGTGTTAACTGAGCAATGACAGCAGCCGAGCTCAGCGTAGCAGATGTTGGTACCCGTGCAGGTACCTTCTCTGATGATGTGAAAGAAGATGATTAGAGGGCTGGAGCAGCTCCCCTACGAAGAGAGGCTGAAGGAGCTGGGATGGTTCAGCCTGGAGAAGAGAAGGCTGTGGGGGGACCTCATTGCAGCCTGCCAGTCCCTGAAGGGAGCAGAGGAACAGGAGGGGAATCAGCTTGTTAAAGGGTAGAAAATAGCAGGACAAGGGGAATGGGTTAAAGCTAAAGGAAGGAAGGTTCAGATTAGATCTTGGGGGGAAGTTTTTTTACAGAGAGAGTGGTAAGGGGCTGGAACAGGCTGCCCAGAGAGGGGGTGGGTGCCCCGTCCCTGGGGGTGTTGAAGGCCAGGTTGGATGGGGCCCTGGGCAACCTTGTGTAGCTCCAGACCTGGAGGTTGGTGTCCCTGCCTGTGGCAGGGGGGTTGGAGCTCTGTGATCCTTGGGGTCCCTTCCAACTCAGACCAGTCTATGATTCTATGATTCTATGATTCTCTGAACTAGCTATGGTAGTCCCCCTTCATTTTGTTATAGAAAGCCTTGGACTCCCCAGTGTTAGCTGCTAGAATGAGATGTTTGTCCAGTACATCCAGAAGGTCACAACAGATTAACTTCAGTTCAGTCTCAACCATTTGCTGATATTCCTGAATCATTGTTAATTTATCTTCTCCACCTTTTTTTTCTTCTTTCTGTTCAATGCTGCTGATTATTCTCCAGAAACCTCTCCTGGCTCCAATCCCATTTTTACATGCAACAGAAAGCAGGTTTCTTTCTTCCACTGTCAACTCCACATCCATTCCAGCCACTTTCTTCATTGATTCAATCATTTCATTGGCTCGGCCTGTTCAGCCAACTTGGTTGACAGATGAGGTCCTCCCGTGCTGAAGCACATCCTCCTGACCCAGGAGGTTCAGGCTGAGGTCTGCAGCAGCCCTGCATGGACAGGACAAAAATCCAGAGTTTGCCTAAAGGATGTAAAGGAACCGTCCCATCACTTACTGCCCCCACATGGGCCATCTGTCCTGCTGTTGGGAGAGCCCAAATATTCCCAGAATCCTCCTAAATTTGCTTTAAGCTAAACCCCAAGATTTTTTGGTAGATTTTTTTACCAGCCTTTTCCTTAATGCCACAATTTCTTTCCCTGTTTTACCTAACAAAACCTGCACGGTGAGGTCAGCCCAGCATGTCTGCAGAAACAGTGAGACCTCATCCCATCCCACCACGCACCAACGACCCTCAGAAAACTCCCCTCCTTTCTTATTTCTTCTTCTAAATCTCACTGACATTCCTCTAATTCTCCTATCTGTGACTTATTGCCTGGAGGGAAATCACTTCGATGATGTTATTGGAGAGCACGCAGTTATGAGCCCACGATTGTTACAGAAGACTATGCACAAGGGTTCCTAAAGAGCAGCATCATTTCTGCTTCCAGGGAGGCAAATTTACCTGTGTGCCCCAAAAACTTCCTGCAGCTCCCCAACAAGACCGAGTTTTGGGGACCTCATTAATGTTTATCAATATCTTGATACAGAGGTGGTTAAGAGCCTGGAGCATCTCCCCTGTGAGGAAAGGCTGAGGGAGCTGGGACTGTTCAGCCTGGAGAAGAGAAGACTAAGGGGGGACCTAATTAATGTTTATAATTATCTGAAGCAGGGGATGCAGGGGGAAATGGGCAGCCCCTTTTCAGTGTCTGTGGGGACAGGACAAGGGGCAATGGCTGCAAGTTGGAGCCCAGGGAGTTCCCCAGCAACCTGGGGAAGAACTTTTCCCCAGGGAGGGTGAGGGAGCCCTGGGCCAGGCTGCCCAGGGGGTGTGGAGTCTCCTTCTCTGGAGAGATTCCAGCCCCGTCTGGACACCGCCCTGTGTGCCCTGTCCTAGGGAGCTGCTCTGGCAGGGGGTTGGACCCCATGGGCTCTGGAGGTCCCTTCCAACCCCTATGATTCTATTCTTTTCTAAGGCAGGCAGCTTGGGACTATTTGCTGGGCCTGAAGGAGGATTGAATCCTGATTTCTTGCTCTCCCAAAGAGAGCACTAGTTAGTGAGCTACATGCTGCCCCAGGGATCCAGTCCCCATGGTCTTTTTGGGGGAACAGCTCCGAACACAAATCAAGTACCACTGTGGGAACAGACTCATGCGGGGTTCAGGCTCTCCCCTGTGGAAAAGCTTCTTAAAAGGACAAATAAATGAATCAAAAATATGACAACAACAGTGGAAATGACATTACAAGGCAGAGGAGGGGGTGTGTTCTGAGCAAAGCGTTTTGTCTTCAGTAACTTTCCCTTTTTTTAATCAATCTGCTGTGGAAGCAGCACAGTGTCTGTCTTAATGAGTGGTTTGCATGAGCTCTGGGGGTGTGTTTATTTACTCATTCTCTACAACACGCTGAGTTCTCTTCACAGAACCTGGGAGTTCCTCTGTCACCTACACAGGAATTTTCCCATGAATTTTTGGCTTCTGCTCATACAAATGAGGCTACTCCTCCTCTTTGCCCAACCAGCCTCAATTCGTTTCTCAATCAAACCCAGGAGGACAGCCAGCTTGAGGCGTGATACCTCCATGCACCAAAGCTGCAAATGGCTGGTGGGCCTAAAACTCAAATATCTCCAACCTTTTTTTTTTCTTTTTTTGCCAAAACTACCTTTATTTGAGCCAAAATTTGAAGACCTCTCCTGAAAATTTGCTGCCAGACCTTAAATCTGCTGCGCTGAGTGCTGGTTACATCACCACAGAACATACACACAATGCTGAAGATCCTGGGAGGGCTGAGCACGCACAACTCATTGCATGGGTCTGACAAACCAGTTTGTACTGGGTGCTGGACAAAGGGGCAGGAATAAGCCCTGGGTTCAGTGGAGTTAGTAAGTCATCCTCATGGTTTTCCTATTGTGGAGCTCAGGCTTTCCCAGCACAGCCAAAGCGCTGCGCTCTGGGCTTGGCGGGACACGGTTCGCACAGCCAGGCAGGCTGTCTGCAGGGCTGCCTGTCTCCAGCCACAGGTTGTTCCCGAGAAGCACGTTGTTCCTGCTGGATTTACAGGCTCCCGTTGGGCCTGGGGGTGGAATGAGCTTCGTTTGCCTGCTGTGCTTGGAGCACTGAAACTGGACTTGCAGATGTGGAGCTCCATCAGATCATGGCTCACTGAGTGCTGCAGAAACACCCCAGCAGACCTGAAACTCTGACACACCCTGGCAGGGCTGCGAGCCAGGCTCAGGAGATCCTATCGGGCCTGGGACACGCTGCTGGAGCCAGCCAGCAAAATGACTTCTCCCACAACCAACTTCTCTGTCCCTCCATTCCCCATCTCCAGGCTTCACCCACGTTCACACCAAATCCTACGTCAGCGCTCCTGTGAGAACAGGCCGGTTTCAGCACCGCTCGTGCCTGTCACGTCAAATGACACGTGTGACAGCACAGGACGCGGGGTGATGCTGCTGTGATGAGGAAAGCTCACCTGGTAGGACACAGCTCTAAGCCCAGTGGCCTCTCCGGGGCAGGGGAACACCTGCTGGCACTGCCAGCCTCCACCAGCCACCAGGATGTGGGTGACACGCAGCGGGCACAGAACCCTGCAACAGCAAATGCTTCATTGCCAGTCCCCCAGGAAACACACAGGACTTCTCAGCTCTGCAAAACTCTCTCCAGCAAATCGAATTATTAAGGGGGAAAGGCCCCCAATGCCCCCTACCCCCACCGTGGGCAGGGCCACCCCCCATCAGCCCAAGGTGCCCCAAGCCCCATCCAACCCGGCCTTGAACCCTGCCAGGGATCCCAGGGCAGCCCCAGCTGCCAGGGCCACCCCCTCCCCACGAAGGATTTCTGCCTCCCAGCCCCTCTCCAGCTGCCCTTCTGCAGCTGAAGGCCGTTCCCCTGGGCCTGGCCCTCCCTGCCCTGGGCACCAGCCCCTCTCCAGCTTTCCTGGAGCCCCTTGAGAGCTCCGAGCTCCTTCCCATCCCTCCCCAGAAGCAGCCTTCTCTTCTCCAGGCTGAGCCAGCCCAGTTCTCCCAGCCTGGCTCCAGAGCAGAGGGGCTCCAACCCTCAGATTATCTCCGTGACTCCTGGGGACTCACTCTAACAGTTCTATGTCCTCCTTGTCCTGGGGACCCCTGAGCTGGAGGCAGCACTGCAGGGGGGTCTCCCCAGAGCAGAGCAGAGGGGCAGAATCCCCCCACCTCAACCTGCCCATCCCGCTGCTGGGGATGCAGCCCAGGACACAGGTGGCTTTCCAGGCTGCCAGTGCATGGTGCTGGGTCAAGTTGGGCTTCTCACCCCCCACCTGCCAAATCCTCCTCAGGGCTGTTTTGCATCCCCCTTCCCCAGCCTGTTGCTGTACCAGACACTGCCCTGACCCACGGGCAGGACCTTGGCTTGGCCATGTTGAACTCCATACACTTCACCATCCCACCAGGTCCCTCAGGATGCCATCCCTTCCCCTTCCAACCCACCACACAGCTCAGTGTCATCAACAAACAGCTGAGGGTGCCCTCAATCCCCCCATCCATGCCTCTGACAGAGATGTTAAACAGCACTGATTCCATTACCAGCCCTGGGGAACACCACTCCTCAGTGCTCAGAGAGGAGTCAACTGGCATCAGAGTTACAATTCCCAAGTCTGAACTTCTTTCCTTTCAGAGCCCTGTGATGACATCCCAATTCCCAGCTTTAGTAGAAGATAAAGCAATTAAACCTCCAGGCCTTTGCACTGCCCTTTTTGGTCGTGGCCCAGGATGGAAAGCTGCAAGGAGTTAATTAATGGAATGCCAAACATTCTTTCCTTCCAGCATCACAGGACAGCTTTCTCCTCAGTCAGGTCATCAGAGTCCTTATGAAGAGAGGTATGACTAACTCATCCACAGGTGCCAGCAAGTGGAAAGGTTGGGAGCAAGTGATGTAAATTTGACCTCCAGCCTAGCCCTCCTGCTATCACAGTGACCTGACACAAGGTCCACAAGCTGATCTCCTTCCTCATTCCTTGCCCAAGAGCCAAGGAGTCAGCTCCAGCTCTCTGTTTAGGGAAGGTGACACGATGGGAAGGAAAATCAATCCTAAGGATGTTGAAGAATGGGGAAAACGACTGGAAAAAAAATGCTTTCCAAAGAAGTGCAGGCATAAATTGGGTGAGAAAATAGTCCAGAGAAAAATGTTACAAAAGAGATGCATGCAAACACCCAGAAAACTGGGATCCAAAACTGTGTGGCTGTGTTGTGCTAAAGCCCATGGGTTTGTCTGCACAGCCGTGTAACAAGGCACTGCAACCCCTCCAGAGTAAGGCCACAGTTTGGGTTTGTTATGCAGATCTGAAGTAAAATAAAGCTTGTACCAGCACGTGAGCACAGAACCACAAGGTTGGAAAAGCCCTTTGAGATCATGAGTCCACATGGGAGCCAAAACACTGCCAGAAAAGGCATTAGCATCAGGTGCCTTTGAGCACTGCCTGTGGCACATCCACATCCCACGGGTGGTTTCCACACGGATAGTTCTGTTTATCATGATTTTCATCATATTTTACTAAAATGCCTTGTAATTCTTCCCCCCAGCACAGTCTTCCTGTCTCTTCCTCCACACAGGTATTCTAAGCAGCAGGTTTGAGCTCTGACACCATCAGCTCTGACACCATCCCAGACCCTGCCCACAGGTACCATTCTTTTCCCCTGCACAGACCTAACACATTATCAAAACCCAGAAATCTTCCAGATTAAGTTTTCCAGTAATTATTTAATTGTGCAACTCTCAAGGCAATTCTTTCCCAGCCCTCCTCTCCAGAGCTGGAGCCCACAGAAGTCCCTCTTCCACACCAGACAGGAGGGAAACGCACAAGTCAGGCCATACCAAAGGCTTAGGTGGGCGTGCACAGAACTGCTCCTTGCTGCTTCTCTCTATACCCTCAAGATGATCTTCCTTTAACATGCCAGTTCCACATGAAATACTTCAATAAATGAAACATCAGCAGACTTTAAAACCAGGAAGGCTGACACACATACCATTGTTACCCTGCATCGTGCTTTGGGTTTGGGTGGTAAGGGGTTTGGTGGGGGGAGGCTGTAGGGGCAGCTTCTGGGAGAGCTGCCAGGAGCTTCCCCCAGGCCCCACAGCGCCAACACCAGAGGCCTGACTGTCTGCAGTGGGAGGGACCCCACGCTGGAGCAGGGGAGGAGTGTGAGGAGTCCTCCCCTGAGGAGGAAGGAGCAGCAGGGACAGCCTGTGATGGGCTGACCCCAACCCCCATCCTCTTCCCCCTGTGCTGCTGGGGGCGGGGGCGGTGGGGAGAGAAGTGGGGACTGAGGTTGAGCCTGGGAAGGAGGAAGGGTGGTGGAGGGGGTAAGATTTGCATTTATTTCTCATTATCCTGCCCTGGTTCCACTGGGCAATAAATTAGATGCATTTTTCTCTGTGTTGAGTCTGGTTTTCCCGTGACAGTAATTGCTGAGGGATCTCTCCTGCCCTTATCTTGACCCATAACCCTCCCATTAGATATTTTCTCCCCTGCCCAGCTGAGGAGAGGGTGACAGAGAGGCTTTGAGGGCATCTGGCCCCCACACTGGAGAACGTGTGCCCCCCAGCAGCACAAAGCAATCCAATACAGGAACCCAAAGCAAGCTCTCCAAACCAGGGCAGCTGCAGAAGTGACACCTTCCACATTTAAAGTGCTGGTTTAAAATCCTCTGGTTTTAACAGCACGAGAACCAAAAGCCAAGGGCCCAGCCTGGTGCTCTTAATCTGCAACAGCCACAGTGTTCACTGAGGTAATTTTGCAGGAAGATGATCCCTAAATTATCTTGGAATATCTAGAACAAAGACCCATCACCCTTTCATTCACTACAGAGATGAAGCATGACTCCCTAGAGACAGCAATGACCCCAAACACATAAAGCACCTCCTAACAAGTACCTACAGTAATAACTGAGGGATGCACAAGTTTGGTGACAGCTACTGAAAGCTCAAGGTGCCAAAGCTGGACTTGAGCAGCTCTGGGAACACCTGTAAGGAAACACCATGTACCAATACAGCTGGAGCATACAATACTTTTAATGACTGTGTTTGATAAGAGTTCATCCATGTGTCCTCTTTAAACCTCATCTGCATTTCTCCCTTGTGTCACCACAAAGAAATTAATATTGACAGGGTTGATTATAATAAAGAATTGTAACAAATCAAAACAAGAGTGTACTTTGCATTTTTTATTATAGTCTTGGCTACTGGCTGTAAATAAACCAGGATAGAACAAGATTTTTGTACCAAAAGCAAGTCATTTTTGCTACCAACTATAAAGCCCTGCAAATGTAGAAGTATTTTGACTACTAAAATAAACACTGTAATAACGTAAGAGAGTTGTGGCTAGCTCTGCAAGCCACCAAAAAACATGTACCTTTTGTCTCTGAGTCTTTCTTCTACCCAAGTCTTCTACCAGCAGTAGAGTTTGGCTGAAATAGAATCTGAGCAAGGTAGTCTCACTTCTCATGTCTTAGCAAGAAGCCATTAATTGTGTGAAAAGGGAAGGGGAAAAGACTTTGGAAGAAGGAGCCACCAGCCTTCTTAAAGTATTGCTGTTACAATGGTGAGAGCTGTAAATTTTCCTATTAAAAAAAGAAAACCCAACCCAAAAAAAAACCTATATATGAAAATATTTCTCCTGCTAGAATTATAGATCAAAAATAAGCAAACATAATACTAAATAAAATGTTTTAACAGATAGATCATACTGCAAAGACATTGCCTAAAAGAACTCCACAGGTCATGACCAAACAGCCCACATGGACACCCTGCTTTTGTTGCCATGTCAGAAAACCCAGGGCAAAAAACCCTCTCAAGCCTACACACACAGAGCTCCACATGCAACCAGTCCCCCTTTGCATCCATCTGAGGTTTCACAGGTTTTCATCAAGTTCATAGTACTGCTGCAGCCAAGCTTACAGGTGAGCACACCGGCATCCCAGGGCTGCTCTCCCTGGCATAGCAGGCAGCATGCTGCCTTCAAAGCATTTCACAGAGATGCCAAACAGCTGCATCAGCAGGGAAAAACCCCACCCCAAACCCCCAGATTTGTGGCAGTGGAAGCACAGCATGGGACTCCACAAAGCTACCTGGTGAATAACTTTGTAGTTAAGTTATTTTGGTAAGTTCATGACAAGCAATTCACACAAATACATCAAAAATATTTTGATATAAATAAGGTATAAAGAAGGCTACAATGCAATGGTTTATTTCACATTTTTTAGAAAGATTCAAATATTAAAAAATTCATCAACAGTAGTTTCAGGCAGGTAAAAAGTTGAGCTGCTTAACAGGTTTATAGTTAATCTAGCCACTGAAGTACCCCTGGAATTATCCATTAGCTGTAGAAATCCTACAAAGAAATATTATAAAAGCCATAGCTGCACTTGACCTTGGAGAAGAGAAGAAAGTTGCAATCCTCCCTATTAATTAGCTGCTCAGATAACATCATTTTCTAACAGATCAGATGAGGAAATCTGCTTGCTGGCTTAATCAGTAGTAGAAAAAACAACCACAGTGTCTTACTGCTCACCCCATGAGCTGCCACCTGTGTGGCTGTGCACTACAGCTGTTACTACAGGCTGCAAGTCCAGTAACAGGTGTGATATGAGTAGAAATCCAGCCAAGCTAACAAATGGTCTCCTCTCCTTATCAGTGTTAAGGAAAGTGACTTTAGCCCCAAAAAAACCCCAAAGAAGTGTAAGTTATCAGTCACTTCTGAAGTAATACTGCTCGCTCTGTCTCAGAGCAAGGCCTTAACGTATACTTTGCACTGATCCCCTCAGGCAGAGAGCATTTAAAGCCAGAGAAGTGTGTCAGTACATACTTCATGCTACGATTAACTCTTTGCAATGCCCTGAAAATTGTATGAAAAGACTCACTAGGAATTGTAGAATTATTTATGTATTTAGATACAGAAAACTAGCCTTTGAGGTTTGCTTCATTTAACAGCATCAGTATTGTTTGGGTTTATTTGCTTGCAGTAATCCTAGAAAGTAGCAGGACTGATTTGTGCTAACCTACAATGATCTGCAGATAGAGTAAGAGATTTTAGGCAAACACAAAGAGTGTGTGTCCCTCAAGGTTAAATCTGGGGGCAATCATGGCTATCATACAAAATGGAGTGTGCCTCTTAAAGAGGCATTTCCTTTCTTTCATTAAGACACAAGGCATGCTTCTATTTTAATTTGATACTTGCAGAGGCCAAGAAAATCCTCTGCACTGAGCAGAGACAGAAAAAGGGCCAATGGTCTCACAGACACACCCCTGGAAACACAGCAAAACAAAGAAAATGAACCTTCTGGGGTTGCCTGGTGAGGTGACTGCTATACCCTACTGAACAAGAGCTGTTGGTGTTAGAGTTAAAAGCAAGGAGCTAATAAGTAAGCCATATTATTATTATTTTTAAAAATGTTGTTATCTAATGCCCTATACAAGTAGAAAAGTTTAAATGTCTATTTCATATCCCTAATACAATGGGAAATTAAAAATAAGCTCAATACAAGAATTACTAAAGAAAAGAGAAAGCCAAGTGTGTGTAATGTGTAGAATACTGAGTGTGTGTTAGAAAGTACACATCTCAGGAGTTACCACGATTCATTTCCACTTTAATGCAAATGCCAAGTCACTTGCTGAACAACAGGCATCCTTTCTGGTGCAACCCCACCGCAGTTCAACTTCAGAACATCACCTTGATGTCCAAGTAAACCTAAAACCAAGACAGAGACAACATGATTTGAGATGGGCTATCTTCTTGGAGCCAGAAACCTGGAAAAGCTGCAAAAGTTTTAAAAGTCCCAATGAAATGATGGCCTCAGCATAAGTTAGCAAATCACCTGTTCACACCATTTCAAAGACTCCTTCCATGATTCTTGCCAGCATATATTGCACTGACTTTTTGGGAAAAATTGAAAAAATATATATATATTTACATATATATAAGTAAAAATAAAAATACATAGACACACATAGACAACCACATTAATGTTTAGTTTGGCCCCAAGCCATCCACTCCACAAACAGGAGTTAAACCTTACCAGTGAGAAGGGAGGTTGAAACTTATGAAAACCCTTGTAAACATTTTTTCCAGACCTTCTCAGTACCAACCACAATAACAAGTGGTGAAAAAACCCAGCCTGTAAGTGGTTATCTGCCCATCTTACCCAAGGCTTTACACATGGTGTCCTTGAACTGCACTGCCATCTCCTTCTCCACTCTGCATCTGCATCTGCATCTGCGCCTGCATTCTTGCAATCATCTCCTGCATGCGACGAAGCTGGAAGTGGAGCACAGAAGCCTTTAGCTTAATCTCACCCCAGACTATGGCTCTCTGCTGCTGCCACACTATTAATTAGGAATATTAAAGAGGGGAGGCATATCTGCATTATCTTTATCTGATGGGTAACTGTCTTAGGTTCTGGTAAGCTTTTCTTCATCCCTTGAGATGTTGGGAATACGCTGATGGAAATAAGCAGGCTTTATTAGTGTCATTTGGGATGATATTTTAAGCATCCTTAATTGTAAGGATGAGGACTGAGGATCTGCTTGTGGCAGAGCAGACTGGAAAGTCCATCTAACTCAGCCTTCTCTCCAACACCAGCAAGTGCACGGAAGAGACCAACAGCTGGGTGTGCACACCCAGTCTTTCCTGACATGTCTTTCAAACTCCTAACATCTGTCAATCTGAAATCTGAACTCGCTAAACCAAAAATATTCTACCTTTGTGTTTAGGGAGTAAGGTCATGGAGAAAGAAAAAGCCTTTTCTGAACTTATCTGCACCCTTGCTACACACATTCCATGCTAGCAAGTTGTGTATTCATAGGCTACCTTTTAGCTCTGTACAGGACCTGCCTCATGCTGTCTGCAGCCTTCTGCCCACTATTTGCTACTTCACTGTACTTTTCAGGGTCTTGGCTCCAGCCTTTTTGGGCCAGGGGACAATGAAGTCAGTGTCTGTGCTGTGCATTATGGATTGATCATAGTGGCAGCAGGAGATCTTCTCTTCCGTTCTTTATTCCTGACAATTCCTATCATTGTTCTCTTCTTTGCTGCAGAACTGAACTGACTTTTTCCCCCTCTGCAGCCTTGGGTCCTGTGAGGATGGCTCTCCCTCTGCACCCACTGCTGACTACTGCAACAGAGATGGGCATTTTACCACGTTCCACAGGCTTCAGTAAGGCAGGATCCTGAGACTCCTCTACACCCCTTCACATTCTGTTACTGCACCTTGAATAAACTCTGCTTCCCTTTACAAATTACCAAGATCATCTAAATCATCTGACAAAGTAGTGATACAAGAATAAAAATTCTCCCATCACGAGAGCATGGAGGTTCTGGCATCTTACTTCAGCTTCTTTTTCAAGCAGAATCTGGTCTTTATTTACTTCTTCATCTTCTATTTTCCTAAAAATAAGAGGAATATTGTTCAGTAACATGCATACATTCCAGATTTTGAACTTCTAGAGAATGCTTTGTTGACAAAAATCAAGGCTCTTCAAACACATCTTACATGGTAGAGTTTCATAATACAAACACAGTTCATGAAACTTGGTCTCCACACAGCTGCCATTCAGAGTTTTACTTTTAAAGTCCTTTCAAGACATCAGTTTAGCCCCTATTCCTTCATAAAGTTATGCCCAGAACAAGTGCAAACTGTTCTAGCTATGACTTTAAAACATGACAGATCTTTTCATGTAGATAACAACAAAGACTATTTCTGAGCAGGGTTCAAATGTGGCAGTTTATCAGAGCATAACATTATCTGAACTGACTGCAATCTGAGTTCCAAACAGATACAGGTAACTCAGAAACACTGCAAACACCTAGTCGATTATTCTCTTTCCCTGGTGCAATAAATCAATACAACTACATCAAAATAGAAGTTCAAGGTCATGCTGGACAAGATAAATGGAATAAAAATAAATGGAAGTGACATGTAAAATAACCAATGCTCTGAGAGCTTCTGTCTCTGGAAGCTGGCTCCCTCCAGGCAGGACCTTCCTCTGATGCAGGTCTATCCCAGCCCTAACTTCCTGAGCCATGTTTGCTACCAAACATCTAAAAGGGTTACAGCCAAACCCACAGAAGTAACACAGCCAACCACATGAATCTGGAATCCACCCAACTGGAGGAACCCTTTATCTAATGCTCCACTTAAGATGTTGAAGTTTGATTATTTTTCTAGCATTTTCATTTCTATTTTAACAAGTCCGAAAGGTTTCTTTTGTATGACAAGTTCAGACCATAGTACAAGCATTGATTACACCTGTCAGAATTAAGCAGTCAACAGTGTGCCCGGGTGGCCAGGAAGGCCAATGGCATCCTGGCTTGTATCAGAAATAGTGTGGCCAGTAGGTCTGGGGAGGGGATTGTGCCCCTGGACTGGGCACTGATGAGGCCACACCTCAAGTGCTGGGTCCAGTTCTGGGCTCCTCACCATCAGAAGGACATGGAGGTCCTGGAGTGAGTCCAGGGAAGGGCAACCAGGCTGGGGAAGGGGCTGGAGGGCAAATCCTCTGAGGAGCAGCTGAGGGAGCTGGGGGTGTTGAGCCTGGAGAAGAGGAGGCTGAGGGGGAGACCTTCTCCCCACCTCCCCTGCCCTGCCAGGAGGGTGCAGAGAGGGGGGCGCTGATCTCTTCAGCCAGGGGACAGGAGCTGGGACAAGGGGCACTGGGCTCAAGCTGCCCCAGGGCAGGGTCAGCTCAGCTGGGAGGGAAAAGTTCTTCCCTGGCAGAGTTGTCAGGGCCTGGCCCAGGCTGCCCAGGGAGGGGCTGAGTCCCCAGCCCTGGGTGTGTTTAACAGAGGGGAGATGAGGTGCTCAGGGATCTGGGTCAGCACAGGACAGGGACAGTTGGACTCGATGGTCTTAAAGGTCTTTCCCAACCCAGTGAGCCTGTGGTTCTGTAACTCAGTATCTTTCTTAACTGGGACATTCCAGTTTTACAGTGAGTAAACCAACCATACATTTTTATGTACTATAGTTTGAATACTACCTACTGCTTTGCTAACAGGTTGCTCCTCTCCCATGAGGCAGTGGGGAAGATCTGCTAACAGGTCTAATCGTACAAGTGCCACCAAGAGTGAACAAATTGATGCTCATTAAAAGGCCAACAGAGAAATTGATTGGCAAATAATCCTCTGTGCCCAAAAGGCTCCAAGAACATTGGTGGGTACAGCCAACAAGTACTAACTGGCAAGCACTGCAGCACAGTAGGTGCAAGTTGGAACAAACACACATGTACAAGCAGCCCTCACTTCTTTTCAGCTTGACTATCAGACAACAGGATTTAAAAGGCAGGGCAGAAGAACATGTCATCTTGCCTGAAAGGGAAAACTGGACTTGTAGCTCAGTGCTACAGGCAGTGACAAACTCCTTTTCCTGAAAGGTGAGTAGGCATTTGACAAAACCTGTGTCAACAGCATGACAGGAAAAGCTTTGCACAGTATCTCAAACCCGATGAAACATGCAATTCTGAAACCCTCTGGTGGCTGAAGTAAGAGAAGCAGTAGGAAACAAACCAGGAAACACAAACTCTGCTTTCCAAACCCTGCTATTTTCATGTAAAATGGGGTGTTCTGCCCATCTCTCTCACCAGGAAAGCCATATCCCACCTACCACAGCACGAAATAGGGTTGAAAGACATTATCCTGTTTATTTATCTAGATGATACCCTGTCCCTGGAGACGTTCAAGGCCAGGCTGGATGGGGCCCTGGGAAACCTTGTGTAGATCCAGCCCTGGAGGTTGGTGGCCCTGCCTGTGGCAGGGGGTTGGAGCTCTGTGATCCTTGGGGTCCCTTCCAACCCCAACGATTCTATGATTCTATAGTGTTTAATAAAGCAGAAGGACTTGAGTTTCTCTTTCCAGTAGTTAATTCACAAAAAAACCCCCGTTTTTTAACATATCAGCACTGACCTAAACTGCAGAGTTTTTTAAGACAACATTTACCACAGACATCTGCCCTTCTTACTTACCTCCAGTGTTACAATCTGACTGTGCTCAAGCCTTAGAGCAAAGCAGAGGTCTAACTATACCCTTTTAATGATACAACTGTCTCATCAGGTTTACAGAATACTGTTTTCTTACATTCAGTGTAAACTGGTCAACTGAACATGGTGCTTCCTGGAGTTAGACTGTCCATGATCTACGAAATCCTAGCAAAGAAATGGTAGGGGTGACACAGAGAGAGACCAAGAACTCAATTCAGGAGAGGGAAAACCAGCATGTAACTGTAAGTTGACAACCTGCCGCCTCGTTTGAGTCTCTCAGAGCGGAAGTTCTCATAGTGAAGGTCCTGGGTCACCTCCTGAAGATCTTGCATATGGGTGCTGGTGGAAGGAAAATGATTAAAATATACCTGTGTCATGTCAGCTTGCTTAACCAACTCTAACATGCAGTGCTATATGAGGTCAGGGGGTTCAGCACATATACCCAGTTAATATGCTAATTTAAAAGCTAATTTAAGTTCATTTGGTGCAATAAAAGACAGAGAGAGGTGACATCTGACCTGGAGGCAGCCCTGAAATAAGCTGTCCTCCTGGGTGAAGGTGTTTAATGAACACCTAGGCAGGGGAAGCAGAGTGGCAAAGCCTGAAAAAAGTCATCCAGTGGGCTTTTGATGTCTATTGCTTTGCAGATATCTATCCACATACAGACATCATCAAAGGTGTGACACAACCTGCTCTGTGTTCTTGGGGATCTGAAGCCATACAACACTCTTCAACAAAATAATTGGACAAAAAGCATTGTTTTCTAGAATCACTTGGTAATTCTTATTGGAAAGACACTGTAGAGCTTATGTGGTACAATCCTAGTCTAGGCCAGCTAGGTCAAGGTTGCTCATGGCCTTCTCCAGACACATGCCTCCAAGGATCCCCCAACTGCTTCAGACCCCCATTACAGTTTTAAGAGTATCTTCCTGGTGATTGTTTTTTAACCTACCATTTAATTGGGATTTTCTAACTTACATTAACATGGTCCTCAGCTTCAGGAAGTCATTATGTTCTGGATTCTCCACTTCAACTACACCCCATGGGTAGAGTCGACCTCTAACCTTTTTACCTTTGGCTTCAATGAGTTGATTTGATCCCACTACACAAAATGGAATGCTGGTCTGAAAGCCAAAAATGCAAAAATTACTAAAAATGAACAAAACCAAACAACTCCTGTTCTGCTGAGTGCTGCATATTAAGGTATTAAGTTTGTAAAGCTTTTAATTTGAAGCTATTAAACAAAAAAAACCCCAACAAGTTGTTGTTAATACCTTTATCTTCCAGATAGAGCCTGAGCACAGAGACACTGACTCACTCAAGGTCTCATCACTTATTCTAAAGCCATCTGAGCAGTCCAACAATACAGGATATTATGCATGTAAGTAACCTAGAGAGCCAGTCATACCTTCAGGAGTCTGGTCTGCTCCTTAAAATCTTCATCCTCATCCGATTCAGCATCAGGCAGGTGATAAATCTTGATGCCATGCTCTTCTATTTCATCCAGAATCTGAAATAGAGATAACAGTAGTCAGTACTTTTAAATCTTAAAGTAAAATTACTTCATTAGTTATAAACCACCTCATTAGAACTGTGGGCCTATCTTACTGGTATTTGTTTCTAAACACCGTATTTCTTCATGATATTCAACACCTACTTGCCACAGACCTTCATACAAACAGGAGCATTCAAACAAGCATGTAAGAATCAGAGCTCTCTTTAAAACTGTGCAATTTTTTTAACTTTTAAAGCATTGACTTACAAGTCATAATTGCTTTGGACAGCCTAAAACTCCTTCTTCTTGCCTCTGAATTACTATTCAGGAGGTAGGGGTGGGAGTGTTTAAAAACCTGAGCTACTAACACAACAAATGCTTGTTTCTGTCTTCATGACTGCTAAGAATGGCATCTGCAGCTGGAATCCATTTGCCATAAACCTGTATTTTGCTCTTTAAAGAAATTACATTTTTTCAAAAAACCCCTTTATTTCTACCCCAACATATATCTATCAAAGTAAAGCTTACTTCTCTTTTTATTGCAAGTTGGGGAAAGGTATTCAGAATAACTGAAAGAAATCATAGATGAAGTTTTAAATATAACACCTAAGACTTGATCAAGTGTGCCTTCTGCCAAGGTAGCTCTAACACTGATTTCTAAAGGTCATAGTTGTTATTAACTCATAATGTTTTGTCACTTTGTCTTGTCGCTTTGTCCCCTGCCCTCATCAAATACAGCATCAAGTCCTGCAAGACTGAATGCATTAAGGGGTCTTGTGGAAGAGAGAACTGGTGACATTGGAGCAGAAAAACAATTCCAAATTATAAAAATCTCAAAAAATTAAAAAAAAATATATGCCCATTACAGATGCAGAAAGTCTCTGCTTTGGGACAGTGAAGATATCAAACTACATATAAGATAATATTAGATAATTAGGGCTACAAAGATGATTAAAGGAGTGGAGCATCTCTTCTGGGAGGAAAGGCAGAAAGAACTGGGGCTGTTCAGCCTGGAGAAAAGAAGCCTGAGAGGGGATCTGATCAATGGTTATCAATATCTGAAGGGTGGGACACAGGGGAACATGGCCAGCCTCTTCTCAGTGTCTGTGGGGACAGGACAGGGGGTGATGGCCTCAAGTTGGAGCACAGGGAGTTCCACAGCAACCTGGGGAAGAACTTTTCCCCAGGGAGGGTGAGGGAGCCCTGGGCCAGGCTGCCCAGGGGGTGTGGAGTCTCCTTCTCTGGAGAGATTCCAGCCCCGTCTGGACACCGCCCTGTGTGCCCTGTCCTAGGGACCCTGCTTTGGGAGGGGGTTGGACCCCATGGGCTCTGGAGGGCCCTTCCCACCCCTGGGATTCTGTGATAATGTTACACTGTAGGTGAGATGATGTTTTCCTTGCCTAGGCCAGAGTAAGGCTGAATGAGAATGCCCCACCTTTCAGCAGCCACGCTGCCATAACCAAACCCTTTGCAGCAAGCCAGAATACTTACCCTTTTCTTTAGCCTTTCTCTCTCTTTCAGAGAAAGAGTATCAGCCTTTGCAATCACTGGCACAATATTTACTTTGTTGTGTATGGCCTTCATAAACTCAACATCCAGAGGCTTAAGGCTAAAATTGAAAGATGGAAAGGGTTACATTTATTTTTAGCCTAAATTACCAATTTGTAAAGTTTTTTTACACCAATGTTGATCTTTCAGAAAAGAAACTACCCCATTAATTCCAGCAGTTGTAGTACTTCCTTAAGTCACAGCAATCTGATTGGGAAAATTTAAGTCAACAGGCACAAACCAATTCCCCTGTCGTGGTTTCCCCCCGGCTGTGGGCTGAGATCCACGCAGCTGCCTGCTTCTTAAAGGAAAAGAGCAGGGGAAGAGGGAAAAAGGGGGAAACAAGGGAAGGGAAAAGGAAGGGGAAATAGCTCCAAACCCAAGAAACTGAGAGGCCCGTGGGTTGGGATAAGGAGAGTTTCCTAAGAGAACAGAAAGATCAAATATCCCAATGCTAACAGGACTTTAGAGCAAAAGAAGATGAAACTCTTGATCCCCAATGCAGTTTCTCCCCGACCCACACAACTCAGGTACCACCCAGAGCTGTCCCGCAACCCGACCGTCCCCCCAAGCAGCACGCGTCCCGCCACCGCCCCTCTTCTTCCTCCCCTCAGCCCCCCGTTCTCCTGGGCAGGACGTCATTGCCATGGAATACTCTCTTTGGCCCAGCTGGGGCACCTGTCCTGGCTTCGCCCCTCCTTTCTCCTGAATAGAGAAATAGGAAGAAGCTGAGAAAGTCCTTGACTGTCTGACTGCAACTAAGAACATCAGGGTGTTCTCAGCACTGCTTTCATTGTAACTCCCAAACACAGCATCCCATCAGCTGCTACAAATGGAGTTAACTCTATCCTGACTGGAACCAGGACATCCCCAAAGTGAAAAGAGCAGTAAGAACCACTTACCCATGACCAAAGGGTGAAATGAAATAGAAGCAGCAATGAACCCGGTTATCTATGATGTGCCTTCTGTTCAAACCACTCTCATCGTGCAGATAGCGCTCAAACTGCTCATCAATGTAAGAGATTATGGTCTTAAAACTGTAAAACAAATCTGGATTTGAGACTCACCTAAAGACAGACTGTTTCTTGCACTAAAGACTACATGAATTATTTTTGCAAAGTATTGTTTAGTTTCTTGTGCCCCAGCGGTTCCATTGCTTGCTGACTACGAAAAAGAAGCCAGAGTCGCCGGGGAGTTAAAACTGTTCCAAACTTAAAGTTAACTAAGAACAATAAAGAGAGGGGCCACAAAGGTGGGGGGAGGGTGCAAAGTGGGGGGGCTGGGCTGACTAAGGGGGGATGGACAATAAGGGGGGGGGAAGGCGGGCAATAAGGGGGGGAAGGCGGGCAATAAGGGGGGGAAGGCGGGCAATAAGGGGGGGGGAAGGCGGGCAATAAGGGGGGGGGGAGGCGGACAATAAGGGGGGGGGAGGCAGACAATAAGGGGGGGGGGAGGCGGACAATAAGGGGGGGAGGCGGACAATAAGGGGGGGAGGCAGACAATATGGTGGGGGGAGGCAGACAATATGGGAGGGGGAGGCAGACAATATGGGGGGGGGGAGGCAGACAATATGGGGGGGGGGAGGCAGACAATATGGGGGGGGGGAGGCAGACAATATGGGGGGGGAGGCAGACAATATGGGGGGGGAGGCAGACAATATGGGGGGGGGAGGCAGACAATATGGGGGGGGGGAGGCAGACAATATGGGGGGGAGGCAGACAATATGGGGGGGGAGGCAGACAATATGGGGGGGGGAGGCAGACAATATGGGGGGGGGGAGGCAGACAATATGGGGGGGGGGAGGCAGACAATATGGGGGGGGGGGGGAGGCAGACAATATGGGGGGGGGGGGGAGGCAGACAATATGGGGGGGGGGGAGGGAGGCAGACAATATGGGGACACACACACACAGAGACCCACAAAATTTGTGTCCCAAAATTTATTTCCTGCTGTGTGGAAATTCCTGATATATCTTCCCATATATCTGAACGCACTCATGACACTTAACTTAAGCTTCTACACAACTAGAAAGCACACCCAGCATTCAAAAAAAAATAATAATCAGACTTCAAATTGAGCACTTTGCATAACACACCAAAAAGTGATGACTCTGAATCCCCTTTGAAGTGGAAGTATTCAGAACAGCTAGGTCTGCCCCCTGGGCTATCCTACTTTGAACTGCCTATCATTATTAATATAGCCCTATTTCAGTTACTTGTTCCCTCACAGCCCCCAACAAATATGAACTGGCCCTCAGTCTTCACACACAGGTCAACACACACTCTGTGTACACACCAGTCTCGGCAGTTGATTGCATCCCCATATCCCGGTGTATCTACCACCGTCAGGCGCAGTTTCACACCCCGCTCTTCAATTTCAACCGTGGAGGCTTCAATCTGCACAGTGCGCTCGATCTTCTCTGAAAGAAAAGAGACTGGATCTGCCAGAGCTGAATTTATACCATGATGCATAGAATAGAGTCACAGAATCACAGGGGTTGGAAGGGAGCCCCAGAGCCCATGGGGTCCAACCCCCTGCCAGAGCAGGGTCCCTAGGACAGGTTGCACAGGTCAGCGTCCAGACGGGGCTGGAATCTCTCCAGAGAAGGAGACTCCACACCCCCTGGGCAGCCTATTCCAGTGCTCTGTCACCCTCACTGGGTAAAAGTTCTTCCCCATATTGGTGTGGAACTTCCTATGCTCCAACTTGAGGCCATTGCCCCTTGTCCTGTCTCCACAGACACTGAGAAGGGGCTGCCCATTTCCCCCTGCAGCCCATCCTTCAGATATTTATAAACATTCATAAGGTCCCCCCTTAGTCTTCTTTCCTCCAGGCTGAACAGCCCCAGCTCACTCAGCCTTTCCTCATAGGGGAGATGTTCCAGGCCCTTCATCACCTTCGTAGCCTCCTCTGGACTCTCTCCAGGAGATCCCTGGCTTTTTTATACCAGGAAGCCCAGAACTGGACACAAAATTAATTGGCAAATGCAAACATGTAAATGTTATTCATAGATTACCTTCTAAGGCCTGATAGCTCAAGAGCAAGACCCAGTACTTAAATTCTTCAGGTTTTGTTGGAAGATTGAGATTTCAGACTGGTGTTAAAGAGAAACTGAGGCAAAAGTGACCAAGAAAGAAAACCTGAATGTCATCAGCAACCTGGAGAACAATGCTAAATTATACACAATGGATTGTTTCCTAACGTTCAAAGTGGTAAGTAACTGTCAGCTAATGAGAGGTCCTGAGTTTGGCTAAGGTAAGTTTTATGTTCACCAGAACCTGGGGAGGGACACAGCCAAGACAGGTGACCCAGACAACCCAAAGGGCTATTGCAAACTATATGATATCATGCTCAATAAAAAAAGGGGGCTACTTGAGATGGGGCAGCAAGGCTCCAGGATGCATAGCTCAGGTTTTGGGATGGGGCTGAGCTGCAGGGTTCAGTGAGAAACAGCCTCATCCATCGCCAGCTTTGTATATTTTGTTAAGTCCTGTTGTGCTGCCCAAATTACCCATCCTTATCCCAACCCATGAGGTTTGCCTTTGCAAAGAGGGGAAAAACCAGCACCTTTCTTCTTTCAATATCCTCTTCCACTGCATTAATGGATTAATGTATGCCTTGGTTAACACATAATAGAAAAGGGACACCAGGACTGAAGCAGGTGAACTTCACATTCACTAAATATCAATCCAAAACAAAGGAATCAAGTTGCAAGTCCCAACAGGCATAAACAATGCACAAATTTAGAAGTGCAATAAATTAAAAATTAAAGAAAGCACCTGGTTTGTTCAGTTGGTTGTTTATCTTAGTGTGCCATTATTTTAAGCAAAAGAAGGGATTGACTTTGTCTGTGCCAATATGGGTAACCTGAGGATGAAATAACAAAGACCCCACAAACACCCCAGGTACAGAGGGAGCCAATGCTACTGAACAGTTCCATGGTAAGGAAGTAGATTAGAAATTACTACAGCTAGCAATTATTACTGGCTGTTACTAAAATCCAAAGATAAAAGCATTCAACTCCAAAAATCATTGAGAACAGAGAAACTAGATCCAAAGTGTGTTTACCAGCAGCTCCTGGGATTATCCTTTCTGGGTAGAGATCTGTCAAGAAGAGGCTGTTTATTAATGTAGATTTTCCCAGTCCAGATTCACCTGTGATTCAATATAAAGATAATGTCAGCATATTTACAGAATTAATTAAATACAGATGATACTGTATCCAGACAGTATCATCTACCTATAGATTTTTGCAATGTTAAATGTAAATATTTTCATTTAAAAATTTACATCATCTTATTTTGTATTAGAAAACTTTGCACAAGAAGGTTGAGCAGCAATTTTTGTATCTCACCTTTACAATGCACTTTCTCAGAGCTTTCACTGATGATTTCTAATTAAATCTGCTAGGTAAGTAAACTTCTGATCAATTTAGACTTAAAATATCCCCATGACATGTCTCCTGAATGTTTAACACGTGCTTTTCTGCTATCCCTCCAGCATGTGAGGGATCACACAGAGTGAGAAGCTACCTCCTGCCTGGGTTGTACCACCAATTTAAACAAGGAAAAAAGGCATTGCTTAACTTCTGCACAGCCAGACACCACAAAGCACAACCTATTTCTGGCCTTTGTGCTAATAAGATAAAAGCCTTCCCACCCCTGAAGGGAGCAGAGAAACAGGAAGGGAATCAACTTTTTGAAAGGGTAGACAATGGCAGGACAAGGGGGGATGGATTGAAGCTAAAGGAAGGAAGGTTTAAATTAGGTATTAGGGGGAAGTTTTTTCCAGAGAGAGTGGTGAGGGGCTGGAACAGGCTGCCCAAAGAGGGGGTGGGTGCCCCGTCCCTGGGGGTGTTCAAGGCCAGGTTGGATGGGGCCCTGGGCAACCTTGTGTAGCTCCAGGCCTGGAGGTTGGTGGCCCTGCCTGTGACAGGGGGGTTGGAGCTCTGTGCTCCTTGGGGTCCCTTCCAGCCCAGACCAGTCTGGGATTCTATGACAAACCCAAGGGAAGAGGAATATGTCATTTCTTTCACTGATGGTACAGTTTTACTGGGTGTACCATAAATATATTTTTGTTCTAGGGCTACTGACAGCCATAAGGAAAGTTCAAAAGCCAACTAATTAGCTAAAGATCTTAATCAGGACAAACATCCCTAGCACGCAAAAAGACCAGCAACTCAGCACTTCAATTCACTGAACAATTTATTTTCTAGAATTCTGGCTTCAATTCAGGTGTTGACAGAATTTTTATTTTTTTTTAAAGTGATGTTAAAAGCAATGGGGCACACAATCCCTCTGAGTACCACAAGCTATTCTGCAATACAAGTCTGACAAAAAATACCCAAACAAAAGAAAAAATAGATGGAATTCATTTAAAAATTAGGATTTGACTAGGAGCTGACAGTTTTTAATGCCTTATAGAATGCACCTCTCAAGATTTCATTATACCAGTGCAGTCTTCACCAGGGAGCTCAACAGTCACATCACATCACTTCAGCAAAACCAAACAGTGTGATTTTTAACCAGTGGCACGTTCCATACTTTCAGTCCAAAGTAAACATTACATGTTAAAACGATTAGTTTTCACAGTCACTGTCTAGGATTAACAGGAAGAGAAGTTTCTAGCTATTGGTCACAGCAGTTGGACTTTGGTGACTCTCACATGAAATAATTTAGATGATGTCATAGCTTAATAATGAGAAGGAACATGAAATTGTTAATAAAACACAAGTGGTTAGGATTTCTGTGGAAGCACCACCATCAAGCAGCCAAACTATTCTAAAGCTCAGCTTGTATTTTCATAAACCACAGGAAACAAGAGCAGGAAAGCCAATGCAAAGTAGAAAACTCATTGATTAGGACTCTGTCAGTGAAGACAGCTTTTAAAGAAACATTCTCCTGCTCAGAAATTAAGAAGCATGGCAACTTAATCATAGAATGGCATGGGTTGGAAGGGATCCCAAGGAGCACAGAGTTCCAACCCCCTGCCACAGGCAGGGACACCAACCTCCAGGCCTGGAGCTGCACAGGCTTGCCCAGGGCCCCATCCAACCTGGCCTTCAACACCCCCAGGGATGGGGCACCCACCCACTCTCTGGGCAGCCCCTTCCAGCCCCTCACCACTCTCTCTGGGCAGCCCCTTCCAGCCCCTCACCACTCTCTCTGTGAAAAACTTCCCCCTAATATCTAATCTAAACCTTCCTTCCTTCAGCTTTAATCCATCCCCCTTGTCCTGCCATTGTCTACTCTTTAAAAAAGTTGATTCCTCTCCTAATGAAGAGTAATAGTTCAGCCCAGGCACTGTGATATAGCCCAAAAGAGAACATGCTTAACCCCACGAGCATCTCAAGAGAAAGAATTCACATTCCAAGCTGCTGAAATAATCAACAATTTAAAGCCTAGTTTATTTTATCTTACATCAGCTGCCTCCCTCCACTAGTGTGTCTTAAAATATCATTCCAAATTTTCAATAAAATGACTCTTCTCCAAGTTCTCTTCCTGTAGTTCTCATTTATCACTTAGAACGCTGGCAAGCAGCAACTGTAAAGTGAATTTTTTCTCTGAGACATGGGTGGGGTTAAGTGCATTTCTGTCACTCTGACACCATGTAATTTCCCCTCTGTTTTTATTTTTACAAGCAACTAGAAACAACTATTTGGTCTATAGAATTTTACATTGCTTTCTGCCAGACCCATTTCACAGAGCACTATTTGCAGTTAATCTCAGAGATCTGGAAATTGAGTTTAGCTGCAGCAGAGAAAGCACATCTTTTGCTTCTCAGAACTGTTTAGGAATCTTAGAATCACTGAACAGTAAATTCTAAAGAGCTGCAGTAGATCCCATAATGTGAAACATCTGCTTATAGTTTGGCTTCACTCTTAGAATTTTTAAGATATCCCTAGTGATACTATCCTCAGCAAATCCAACAAACAGTACAGTGAACAACTACCATAAAATTCTAGGAATGCAAAAATAAAAGCTGACTCTGTCCAACATTAAACTACAGAAGATGGAAACATGATAGGTCTGCCATCAGGCAAAACTAATGAAAGGTGTGAGGGCAGTCTCTTTCTGTAACTGCTGGAATCCAGAACAATTAAGAACTTAAAACACCTCCTATCATGTACCACCTGGCCTCTCCTGCTCATTTCCACTGTGATCTCTGTTGGACAAATCTAACAGGCAAATGGGATTTACTTCTTGTGATGCCAAGCAATAAAGGACCTCATTCTATTAGGGTAGTTTTTGCAAAAGCCTATCTTAAAAGCCAGAATTAACAGTGTTCAAACACCACAACTCAGAATTCAGCTCCTAAGCAGTGTGGCCCGGAGAGGGATAGAAGACACCCAAGCCTGAAACAGGAGTTTACTTCATTTGCAAAAATTACCATCAACTTCTAAGAGGATCAAGGTATTTTTTCTGCAGACACACTAAAATTCTCTTTCCATTCCAGATACGACACATGCTTGATGAAATACCAAACAGAATTCAAGAAATTAGGATTGCTAACAGAAAATCAAGCTCAACTTTACAAGTAACAGCTCACATCAAAGCCAATTTATCTAATGTTCATTCTTTTCTTACCTGAGCATTTAGAAGAGGTAGAAAGACCAGAGTTCAGATGCTTTTGAGCAACAAAAGCATAAAGAGCGTTTTCAAAAGAATACTCTGCTTAACACTATTCTCTTAATCAAAACACACACCCCATTTTAAATTGAAAGGTTGAATCCCATTAAGAGCAGAAAGGGCAGAAGTAATAATCACTAGTGTGCACAGTTTTCTTAATTATTTCTTATTAACCTATTCAAACATTATTTGTAGTGTGGAAAACAACTGCTGCATCAATTAATAAACTATAACAGGAAGTTAAATGCTACTGCACAAAAAGGTTTCTGAAGGAAGGTGAAGCCCTGTGATACTGAAAGTGGTATTAATTTTAATTACCAACTCCCCAGAGTAAATGCTAATTTGGAGAAAGACAACAAAATGTTTCCTTACCAACCACCATGAGAGTAAATTCAAAGCCCTTTTTCACCGACTTGCGGTGAACCTGATTGGGAAGGTTTGCAAATCCAACATATCCAGGGATTTCAGGGTTGTTAAACTGAGCAGGTTGTTGCTAAAAAGAAAATAGAAGACAATAGTAAGTAACCATTCCAAACATACTTGTGATTTAAACGGCTTTTCTCAATTCTTTCCAATGGTTTGAAGCTGTCTGACATACTTCACAGGTGTTCCTACTACTCAACAGTTTCACAGTGAAGTACAGATTAATTACACTCACCTAGAATTAAAAAAAACCACCCCAAAGTTTCATTTATTCAGCCATCCAGCCAAGATCACCTTAAGTAAAAGCAAAACTAACCCCCAAACGTTTATTTATTGCAGCATGAAGCCCATTCACTAATCAGACTTTTTAAACAGTGTTTTCACACACATTTAGAATAAGAAAGTTTTAGGTCCATGAACACTGGACACAAAAGATGAGCATTTCTAGCCTGGTTTTAGCACATCCAAACACAAATACTCATCCACTAGTGAAGTCACAGCCAAGCCACCTGCTGGAAGGCCTCCTTAGAGATGGTGGGGGGTTTTTGGGTTTTCTTGGGGCAGGGGTGTGCAATTGACACAAAATGTACAAAACAGTGTTTCCCCCAGTCCCACCCCCGGCTGTTTTTTCCTCTTAATTCTGATTCCCCTATGACCATCGCTGATGGGCTCAGCCTTGGTCAGCAGAGACTCCGGCCTTGAGCCCGGCCGGTGTTTGCTCCGTCAGGCCTGGGGGAAACCTCTAGCTGCTTCTTGCAGAAGCCACCCCTGCAGCCCTCCCCACCCCCCAACATCCTCCCCACCAGAACCTTGCCATGCAAACCCACAACACATTTTACTCTAGTCAGCTAACATGGATGTTCCATCCATTATACCAAATGCAGGAGACCAAGAGATCAAGAGGAGATCAAGATTTTAAGTTACCACGTGGTTTATGAAGAATTTTTCAAGATCAGTTGACTATAATAGTAAATGAAGAAATTAAATCTAAGAACAACCTTTTCTTAAATGAATCCTGCTCAAACTACCATAGTAGAATGGGAGTTTCAATAAAAATGCACTAGGGAGCTTGTATGCAACTCTGTCACCAAAATGAAATCCTTCCAGGAGCATTAGTTAACTGTACTTCTAGGAAACTACTTTTGTGTTTGCTTTATGTGGCTCAATATTACAATATTATGCCTTCTAAATGTGAATTCTCTCTTATTTATGACCCATAAATTGAGCATTTACATCAGAGTCAAACACAATATGAGTTACACATTCTGCCCTTGCAGATTAATAGGAAAAATAAATAATAAATCTGGTTTACATTGGAAGACAGACATGTTATTCTTACCTTGGACATCTTTATAGAAGCTCAGGAACAAATCTGGAAAAATAATAATGCTTTTCAGTTTATTAAAACTCGTACAAGTAAAACCACAGAACTAACCACACAGAAAATTTAAAATTCTTGATTTTGAATTCTTGATTAAAATTCTTGATTTTGAATTAAAATTCTTGATTAAAATTCTTGATTTTGAAGCAGTGTCAGTTGCTTCGGAGTACAAACATTTGACTTGCTGGTATCAATGACAGGCAGAATTTTCAGCAACCACTGTTCCTCTTAACACCACTGGCCAATAAATGAAAGCAACATGAAGGTGGGTGCTGAAGGCACTAGATGTACAACAAACCATATTGAAGCCTGAAAAAAGAAAAGTTCACATCCTGTCCGGAAACTACCCAAACCAAACGCACTACTTAAAGACTTCTGACTATTTACAGGGCACAGCTCAAAAAAAAAAAACCCCAACTCGTGTATTTTTTTTTCTTTCTTTCTTTCTTTCTAGGCCTCCTTCCCCAAAACATTTCCTGTCATGCCTGAGTGCTCAGGAAAGAGCTGACAACTTCAAAATGAAACATTTCTCTCCTCCTCTTTCATCTGGATGCCTGCAAAAATCAGTCATTTTAACTTTTGTTGCCAAGATAAGACTTTTGCATGCAGCTGCACCACTTTAAGATACAAAGCAGACGGGGAGGGGAATCTTTCATCTAACTCCTCTGGGCAAAAAAGTCTCTTGACAAAGACAGACCTGTCACCAGAAAAGAACTTTTATCACACTTAACTTGCATGAGTTCAAGCGATTGTATCATTCACCATGGCAATATAAAAAAGTTAGCGCAGGCTGCATCTTTAAGTGATGAGCTTCCCAAGTACCCTTTCTGGTCCCTTCCCTGGATTGCCCTCTAACTGCAAAAGTGTCTGTTCCCACTCCCAAAGCCCTAACCACCTCTTGTCTATCTACCTCACTCCCTCTTTCATTCTACAGATCTGCAATTATCACTGTCTGATTCTTTCGTCTTCCTAGCAGATTTCTGTCAGTGAGTTCAGCACCTTATGAAATGACCCCAAACTGCTTCTGTGTACAGCACCCTTCAGTCTGTCTTTCCCAAGGAAAAGCCATCATCCTGCCAAGGAAGTCAAAGCAACCTGCCAAGCGTCAGACTGACAGGAGCCCAAGCAGAAGACAAAGTTGCTTTCAAATTGGCTGCGGTTTCCGGCAGCTAGGGCATTTCCTTCTTAAAGCTACTGTATATGTATATATAAACCTCCTCTAGGTTTATTAAGATGCAACTTTATAGCTCACCTCAGTTACTTCCCTTTTAAGAGCTACCAAGCCACTTTCCCACCCCGCTCCCAATAAGGAAGGGCTCAGTCCTGAGGCAGGCTTTTTGATGGAGGAGACAAACTAAAGGTGCCAAACACTGAGGCAACTTGGTGTCCTTTCATATGAAGCTGAACTTGATGACCAAAATCTGGCATCCCAATCACACACACAGAATAAAAACTGCATAACGTGCTTCTCAAGTGAAATTTCATGCTAAAAATAAAAGCCAGTGTCTGCAATTTCAGGCGTTAAGCTGGTCTATGGCCTACAAAGCATTCAACTACTGAAGCGGTTATCTGTGTGACTTATCATCATGCAAGACTGTTCTGATAGCAACTCTTAGAAGAGTGCTTCCTGCTGAGTGATGTCACTGATCCCTGCATAACCATTCTCCACGACAGGCTGTTCAATGCCAAACCAAACTTGATCCTGTTAGAACACAGACCATTCTTTTAACTCACGGGGCTTGTCTGTCACCCAACTATGTCTCAGAGGCCAGCTAAGAGCAGAGGGAAGTTTCTCACAGCTCCCAGGAAACGAAGGAGAACCACACATGCAGATGGCTGCAGTCACGTTACAGTTTAATACAGGGACCAAGCACAGAAATCCTTCCCAGAGATTCCCCCCTGCCCCCCCAGCACCCTCCTCAGGGCAGCAGCTGAGTGCTCCCACGCAGGCAGCAGCACCCAATCTCGGAGCAGACAAGAGCTTCCTCTGGAGCTGGGCGATCGCGACCTTTCCCCTCCCGCTTCAACAACCCGGCGGGAGTTTTCTACAAGCATCTTCCCAAGTGCGAACGGCCCTGGAGCCAGCGCCTCGCCGCTCCGGAAGAAGGGGACCGCGCCTCCGAGGTCCTCCCGCCGGCGGGGACTTCGGGCGGCCCCCAGGCCCCGCGCCCGGCGGCGGCAGCGGGGCGCTCCCTTACTCCTCCGACACCCCCTCAAAGCAGTCGGCGGCTCTACAGCCGGAGCAATAGTCCCGCTTCCTCCTCACCAGCCTCTCCCCCGCATCTCTCCAGGCCGCCTCAGCCCTTTCCTCCCTCGGCCCCGGCCCGCCCTGCGCTGTCCCACGGGAGCGCCCGCAGAGGGGACTGCCGGGGCTGAGAGAGGGGCCATCCTTTACCGGCCTCCCAGGGAGGGCCCTGCAGGCGGCCCGGCAGTCCCCCGGCCCCCACCGAGGGCAGCGTTGGGCAGCGTTCCGCAGCGACCCTGCATCGCGCCTCGCTTCGCCTCACCTCCAGCCCACGGCGCTCCCAGCCCACGACCCCAATCGCCGCTCGCACGCGCGCGCTCCCAGAAGGGGAAGGGGAGGAGCGGAGGAGACACCCCCCCCCTCCAGACCACACCTCTCCCCCAGGCTCCGCCCTTGAGGCGTTGTGGGGCGGCCGGGAGCAGGCACGCATGCGCTCGCCCCATTCCCATAGCAACCCGCCGGCTAAGGGTACGTGGGGGAGGGATCAGCCGTATGTTGGGAGGTCACGCACAGACCTCTTTTTTACCAAGATGGCGGCCGGCCCCTCGGCCTCGTACCCAGCATAGGCTTCGCTGCGGGCCTACTAGAGGTAAAGCCGGCCCTGCGCTCGGTGGCGCAGGCCGCGCGGGAGGGCGGCGGGGGGTGGGGAGCGCTTCAGGTAAGTGGGAGGAGGAGGGCGCGGTCTCGGCCCCGGCCCCGCGGCTGAGCGGGTTCCGCTGCCTCCAACAAGATGGCGGCAGCAGAGAGACGGGCTCCGCGGGTGGAATGTCTAGCGACCGCCCGGCACCGCTCTATGGTCTCGGCCTCTCCCATTGGCGCGGGGTGGGCCACGTGCTGCCAGAGCGGCCCCCAGCTCTTTCCCGCCGCCGAGACGGGACGCGGAGGGGGCTCGAGCCGAAATCCGCCCCCCCCCCGCGCCCGCCCGCCCGCCCCGGGCGGCTACTGGCGCGCGCCGCCGTGCCGGCCAGGGAGTGGGAAAAAGCCTGAGTCATGGCCCGCGCCCCTCCCTGCGGCGGCCGCCCGCCGCGCCGCGAGCCCTCCTCCCTGAGGGAGCGGGGATGCGGAGGGCTCATCCGCCTTCCGCCGCCGCAGGCACGGGTGTGCGGTCGCCTTCGCTCCGCTCCCCGCCTTTTCCGGCTCTGTGGCAGAGCCCGTCGGGTGACCCGGGACCCGGGCTGCCGCGGACGCCGATCATGTGTGTAATGGGCTCCTCTCGTACTGCTAGTGGGGAGACTCGGCTCAGGGGCTGCTCTGGAGAAGGATTTCTGCCTCTCCTGTGGCTCCTGGAGTAGGGTCAACAGGCCCTGCATGCCAGAGGGGAAATCCTGCCTCTTTCCTGACCTGTTCTCTAGTCCTGTAGTGTGGGCTGTTGGTTGGTTTGCAGGGTATTTATAGAACAGGGCGATCCAGCAGTTGAGCAGGACTGAAGAGGTTTAAGTGTGGGGACTGCATGATTCTTCGGCCCAGCCTGGCGATAGCTGAAGTGGTTTGACACTTGATAAGTTATGCTTCCTGTGCTGGCCTTCTCCACACAGTAGGAAGGATTCCCAACTGGCAAAAGCGATTCCTTTCACTGAAAGATGAGATGCAAGAGAGCAGGTCACGCTGGGAACATTAGTTACAGCAGCAGCAGTTCACTCATAACTGATGGAATGAGCCAAGGTCCTTGAACTCAGAGTTCTAGTCTAGAATTTGAGTCCAAATTCACAACTCTGTGGCCAGGAAGCAAAAATCAGAGACATTTGCAGTCCCAAGGAGTTTGGAGGAGCCAGTTCTTTTCCTATGCTGTTGTGTAATGACAGAGAAAATCCTGCGTGGTGCTGTGAGCTGTATAGCCTTGTTGCATGTTTTTCTATTTAGTAAGACAAGTGAAGCTGCTGCTCAATGATTTAGTCTCCATTTTTCCTGTTGTTGCTATCCAAATCCTATGCAATAGCTTTCAGTTAGAATACAATTTAACACATTGTAAAATGGCTTTTTGTTTTGTTTTTCCCCTCCCAAACTATCCTGGAAAGTGGTGTTTCAGGTATTGTTTCCTAGGTGGATTGGGTATCCCTATCTAGGTGGTACAGGAATATCTATTGGAGACAAGGCAGGAAAGGAAGCAGTAACACAGTGCGTAGCTGTGTGTTTGCCAGAGCTCTGTCTCTCCAACCCCTTTGCCTGTTTAGATTTAAGCTGTTGGAAAAAACAGCCTTCCTGTTTGTACGTGGATTTTCATGCAGCATAGTCCAGCTCATAGGCAGGGCCACCCACATACTCCAGCCACAAAAAAAAACCCTCTTCCTTCCAGAAAAGTCCACAGAGGTGTAGTTTTTCACGGATCAGAATGACAGGCACAAGAAAAGCTCTCTTTAAATGTGGAGGTAACAGTATCTGGAGGCCTGTAAATGTAGAGCGGAAGAGTCAGTGTAACCATGTAGACTGAGCTTTGCCACCGCAGCAAGATACAGTAAGCCTAGAGCATTCTCAAATGATGGGTTTTCTAAGAAGCAGTTGAGAAGGATCTCTCTGTGTTTGTCCTATATAAATTGTTCTGGTGTTTCACTACTGGTAATGATATGTACTCCTGTCTCCTCCATCGTTGAAAATTAAGCTCATTTCTTGTTGACATCTTTCCCTCCTCTCCCCCAATTCTGTCTGAAAAGGTGAGAAAATTGTGTTGCTGTTTCTTATGTGTTCCTCATGTCTAGTCTGGGATGATCAAGGAAGAGGTGGGGTGAAAGATTTCCTCTTGATTTGGAACTGGATCCTAACACCATTATATTAGGTAGCACAGTGGTAACAATAGTCACTTATTTTTGGGAAGATAAGCAGCTCTTAGTCAAGTACCTGATGTTTTTTCCAATTTGTGTTCTGAAGACAGTACAGTCTGTCAGATCAAAGTCTGTAACCTTGGATCTGGTAGCTGTTATCAGCATTGAGAGCCATCCCAGACCCACCAGCCTGTGCAGTTCACACCTCTTCCAGATATTCTATTGGTTGCAGTCATTCATCTGATACTGCTTTTCCCAAAAGATGTTCTTCCCTTCACAGATAGAAGCATGTTAAGCTGGTACAAATGCATTTAGGATTGTACTTCTGTGAGAATTGAGGTATTTTGCCCAGGTCACTACAGGTCAGTGATTAGAGCAGTCAGTGTTGAGGCCAGTCCAGAGTGTTCAAACTGAATGTGTGGGTGTGATTGAAAAAAAATCCACTGTGACTAGGAAGGTATAGGACAATTTGAGCCACAGGTTTCTGTAGAATGCCAGACTTATGTTATCTCTCTCTTTCTAAAAAAAAGAGTCTCTCAACAACAGTTCAACTGGTTTGTATTCAAGAATTCTACAGAAGGTAATTCTTGAGCCTTTACCATGCAGAGCTTATAAAATAAACGTTGAAGGAAGGTTCTGGCAAGTGTCCTCATGGGTGTTTAGAAGCTGGCAAGCGGTAAAGACAGGGTGTGGAATGCTGCCTTTGTGCTTTCCTTGCTGCCAGACAGAGGGAAGTTACAGATCAGTTGGTCTCATCCTTAGCAGGAGTAGGTATCTGAGCATCAGCTGGCAAGGCACCATAACAAGAAGTAGAAGCCTTTTGGTGACCTGTGGATAAAGCACAATAACAGCCTCCTCTCTGTAGCATTACCCCTGTGGAAACGCTGTTACAGTCTCCACAGAAGAGATGCACCACTGAAGTTGCAACAGAAGTTTTTAAAGTGGGCTGAGAAAGGCATGTTCACCCAGGATGTAATGAGTCTGACTTGCCCAAAAACATGTTACCCAGTCCCAGAGCCTGTGAAACTTTTGCAACATGGGTCTATGCAAGAATTGAGTAGGTGTTATCTGTTTTAAAATGTGAAAACAGATAAAGAGATAGGAAAGTAAAACCCAGCTGCAGGATTAGGTCTCTCTTCCTCTTCCTAATTACCCTAACCTTGAGAGAAGAGAGTGCTAGGCTGTCTTGTGTGGTAGGGTTTGCTGGTGGGTTTTTGGTTTGCTTTCTGCTTTTTCTGGGTCTTTGGTCTAGAAGCTGATTCAGGGGAGTCCTTGTTACCAAGAGGCTGTGGTATTTATTGTGGGATGTGAGACTGCCTTTGGAGTAGTCCTGATCGGGAGAGATGTCAGAGGAGCCTGAGAGGCAGCTCATCATAGGCTAGGAATTTAAGCAAGGGTGTAGTGTCCTGAGATCAGGGTTTGTTTGAAGAGCTTTCTTCACTTTAGAAATTCATAGTTTTAAAATAATAATTTTGGATTATAGGCTGACCCTGGGTGTGGAATTATACCTGGGAGGATTTAGCATATGGCTTTATATTTAGCTCTCCTTTGGCTTTAAAAGAGCGGGTGTTTATGTCCTCAGAATCTGCTATTAAATTCTCATTGTTTACATTACTAGCTTAAATGGAAAAGCCCTGCATGCTTAATAATTCCAGTGAATTTTTTCACCATTTTCCTTCTGTGAACTAACATAGCCCTGTAGCTCTCATGGTGCGACTTCAGTGGAAGAGAATTAGGGAGTTGGGATGAAATAAGGTGTATAAATTAAAAGGGAGGAAAAGTTCTTGCCAAAGTTGGGGTGGGGGAAAGCTTCTTATTTAGAAAACTTGATGTGTATAGTAGACTTTGTTGCTAGAAGATTTATGAGTTTAAGCACCTCCCCTATGAAGAGAGGCTAAGGGAACTGGGCTTCTTCAGAGAAGAGAAGGCTGCAGGGGGACCTCATTGCAGCCCTCCAGTACCTGAAGGGAGCAGAAAAACAGGAGGGGAATCAGCTTATTAAAAGGGTAGACAATGGCAGGACAAGGGGGATGGATTAAAGTTAAAGGAAGGAAGGTTTAGATGAGATATTAGGGGAAAGTTTTTTACAGAGAGAGTGGTGAGGGGCTGGAACAGGCTGCCCAGAGAGGAGGTGGGTGCCCTGTCCCTGGAGGTGTTCAAGGCCAGGTTGGCTGGGGCCCTGGGCAACCTTGTGTAGCTCCAGGCCTGGAGGTTGGTGGCCCTGCCTGTAGCAGGGGGTTGGAGCTCTGTGATCCTTGGGGTCCCTTCCAACCCAGACCAGTCTGTGAGTCTAAGGCTTTAGTTCTGATGAGGAAAAGTAGTCGGGCTGTGATGCGTGTTTGGGATTTATTTTTGTTTCAAAAGGAACTTATGTATGTTAAATCCAAACTAGTTCTTTCTTTCATTCATTCAGGTTATTTTTGGTGGTTTTACTTACACAAGTTCTGCAGTGTAAGTAAAGTCTCTCACAAATACAATTATCCTTGTATCCAAGCTCCCATATCCTGCAGATACTTCTCTTTGGACTTACTGGTAGACATCACTTGTCTCTAAGGACTGACTCAGTTTTGTTGAATCTTGTCTTTCAAGCTTTTTAGGTATCTACTAATATTTTGCAAATTATTGCTATGTATATTAGCATTTACAGGTGCATATATACCTCACAGTGCTAACCTCTTAACTTTAGCTGATTCAGGAAAAAAAACCCATTTAGTTTAATCTGGGTGTACTGTAACCTTGTTTTGTGTCTGTGCATCCCTGCAGGCTGAATAGGTAGTTTCTGCAAGGAAGCAGGGGCTGAATGTTGACATACATGTCTGTCTGTAAGAAAGCCAGAGGGATTTCTGCTGACTGCTCTAAATAAAGCAAAATGGGAGTGATATTGGGAGGGTGTGGAGGAAGACTCATCGTTATACCTGTGGTCCTAGCAATGATCTCCCCTCAGTGACGTCTCTTTACTTGCATTTTCAGCAGTTGTTGGACTTGGGAAGAGACATCTGGCTCTGGTGCTGGGAGCAGCACATGGCCTCGGTGCTGGCAGTGAGTTCCTGGGCAGCGTGGCAGGAGCAGGATGGCCTCATCCAGCGGCCATGTGGGTGTGGAGGGCTGACCTTGGCCAGGGCTGCCTGCCCCGGGGGAGCTAGCTGTCTTGCTGCAGCAGGATGGAAGCATATCGCTCCTTGGTGAGGAGCAGGGCTTGAGGCTGGAGTCACGAGAGGTGCTTGGAAAGCAACAGGCAGAAATAACAGGAGGAAACCTGAGAGGAGAAAGGATGGACCACAGAAGGCTTGTTTAGAGGAAATCATGATGAGTTTAACTGCAGTGGAAAAACAGCTCTGGCAGGGAAGGGATTGGTTCAGTAGCTGTAAGACACCAAGAAATGATTCACAGGAAAAGTTTTGTTTTTGAGAGGATTGAATAGCACAGTAATATTCATGTGACCTTGCTTAAACAGCACTGTTTAATTTAATTGTGAAGTGAAATGGATTTCCTTATTGATGCACAATGGAAGTGGTACCAGATTCTCTTTGATTCAGCAGCAGTGTCTGGAACTTTTCCAGCACTGGTTTTGCCCTCTTTATCTAAAGATTTTTCCTTGATAAGAAAGAGCCATTTGGGAAGAGTTTGGGGGTGGAACCCAAACCAAACAAAACCAATTCCACATAGATCCCAGATTGGGGGGATTCTGGTAGAGAATACCATACCTTTAAATTGTTTGAACACCAAGCCTTTTGCCTGCACAAGAAATATCTGTGAATGAGAATTTCTGGAAGCAGCTGCTGTTATGACAGCCAATACTCATGTGCACTTAGTAGTTTGATATCCCAACAACAAACTGAATTTTAAGGAGGAAAGACTCCGACCCCTGTAGTGTCTTTAACTATTGCTATTCAGCTCAGAGGTGGCAGGGCACAGCCTTGTCCTTGCATTATTAAGCTGATAATTACTTGGTGGGGTCTCTATCAAAGACTGACCCAGCCATACCAGACTCTGGTTTTAAAGGAAGGTTACTGGTGGTGTATCTTGCAGTAAATATTATGAGAGGCATGGCTAGGTTTTGTAAAGCAAACCTCAGGCATACTTTTCATGGGGGATTGGATAACTTGGAATAATCTCAACTCATTCAAGTGTCAAGCTTGGTTTAGAGTGTTAGCAGTAGTGTGGGCATCACTCCCCTGTGCCTTTTTTCCACACCTCTGCTAGTTTTGTGTGGTATTTCAAAGGTTTTACAATAGGCTGTCTGAAAAATGGGTGAAGGCCTTGTTTTAGAGGAGCGCTGAGCACCTCGATGGCCATCGCTCAGTTTGGGTGGTATGACCTACAGCAGTCAGTACCACTTTCTGGTTCTCATTCTGTTGTTTCTGGTACTGTGTTTCTGCCTGTACCTGCTTTTTGGGCACTGAGAATTAAACTGTATATTTCACAAACTAAACTGGGTATGTGTCAGAGAGGAGTGAAAAACAAAGCCGTGGGCTAGGCCGTGTGACCGAACACAGATGTTGGGCATGGGATGCATAACTGGTGGAGATAGGAAAGAGCATAAGGGTCAGGGTTGATACGAGGAAGGTGGCAGGGACAGAGGTGAAGCAGAGAAAGCCCCAGCCAGGAGCGATTGAGATGGTCCTGCTCCAGCCCTGGGTGAGGAGTCGGGGTGTCTGTGCCTCTCCAGTGAGGAATCGGGGTGTCCATGTGTCTCCAGTGGTCACTGTAGATGGTGTCAGCTCTCCAGCCTCCTCTGCCCTCCCCAGATTGGGGAGTGTGGCTCTGCTCGTTGCAGACCAGGCCCTGGTTGTTTTCACTGCACAGTAGAAAGTTTGTTGTTATCTCTCCTCAACTGATAACACTGAATGTAAACCTGTGTTGGAGCAGTTGGAAGGGAAGCTGGGAAGTACAGCTCAGCAGGCAGGGTGAATGGATGGGAATATGTTATGCTTAGTCTGTTGTTGCATCTGCTTTTGTTTTCAAAACAAATACTTCAGCACTTGGTGCAGCCTGCTGAGATTTAGGTGTGTGGCCGTCCAAGGGCCCTTGAAATCTCTGGAGAGTAGCAAGTTGCAGGTATGTGACTGCTGCTTAAAAGCAGAGCTGGTGAAGAAGCGTTGAGGAAACTTGAAAGTAAGGTTTTACACCTGTTCTTGGAAAAAGTTTCATGAAATTAAAACACTGGGTTAATGGCTCTGATTGTAGCTAAAAGGGTGAGTGAGCAGTGATTTAGAGATGTGTTAGAGGCTCTTGGAAACTTAAGAGATGTTAACCCCTCTGTTTTATTTGGAAACTCTTATTGCACAGGGCACTAGTCTGTGATCTCAGGCAGTAACTGTGTGAGGTGGAGGACTCCAAGCAAATGTATTCATGCAAAAGGTTTGCATCTGTGGCACATGTACCCCACTAGCCCAGCCCAAAGGTGAGAAGGGTGGGACTGGAAATGCTTCTCCTTATGAAAAGAAGGGTTTTAAGCATAAAATAATGTTATTTATAACTATTAGTGGAAGTAGTTTTACTGTGAGTTCTTGTTCTCTCTCCTTTCATAGCAGGCCTAGAGTGGCCTTGCAGGTTTGGAAGAGAAGACTGTTTTTTTCACTGTCAGTTTAGATCACTGTGATGTAATTCTGTCTAACACATGAAGAGCCTTTTGCTTGGCCTAGTAGAGATTAGGAATTAGTGCTTGTGTGTGGATATGTTGAGCCCCTGTTGCATGGGCTATGAATAGGACGAAGGGAAGGCTGTGCATAAATAGCAAGGATCCTATCATTGCTTTTAAAAACTGACAGTTGGAATTGATCTTCAGTGCTATTGTAGAGGAACTGTTGCCAAAATGAAGATATTTAAAGAAGAAAAGTTTGAATTGTCCCTTCCCTCTCCAAACAAAGCACTAGCCTCCCTGCAAGTTGCATTATTTTTCTGAGGTTTCTGTTTGCCACAACAGTTTGAATTTTTCTGGGCTGTGTTTTCAAACTGCTTATTGTAACTGAAAGGTAGAAATGAAAACCTACAAGGTTGTGTGAGTCTTGTGAAGCCATGTGACTTGGGGGCTGGGAGGAAAACATAGGAGAGCACATCATCAAAAGCTTGTAAAAGGGAGCTCCAGCATCCTCATAAGTCTTTATTTTCCAATAAGCATTAATAACTGAGGAGTCTTTCAAGGAGCTATGAGCAACCTTGCTCACATTTTTCTGTGCAATATCTAGAATTGCTGTAGCTAAGCTAAGACTAAAAAACCCCAAAACCCTCAAACAAAACAGACAAAAATAAATGTCTATTTACAGTTTCCATGCTTAAGTTGTAAATTGTGCCCCTGCTCCCCTTGAAAAGTGTCATTTGGGGTGTTTCATTTTGCCACTTGTCTTAATTTTTTGTTTTCCTTTGCTATATATATTTGCCTAATTGAGTCTCTGTGAAAAGAAGTGGTTGTCATCTTTATATACTGTTCTAAGCACGTCCTTAAATTCTGCCCAGAAAACACTGACCCAAGAGTACCTGTAGGAGGGTCTCTGGGACTGTGGTGACACCTTCAAGCTACAGCACACGGTCAGTCTGAATTTCCTGAATATATCATAGTTAATGTGAAAAAGGGTAAGTTCAGGGTTTGCAAGTCCCTTGTCTTTCCAAGTGATGTGATACGTAGTGTGTGAGAACTTCTGGCAACATCTCTTAGAAATAAAAGTAAATTAAAAATTGCCACATGTTCATTTTATATTGCTATTGCCATAGGAGAGGGATTTTTTTATTGCCATAGGAGAGGGAACAGGGGACACTGGAAATGTAAACAAAAAGCTCTGCAACCCAAAGCCAAAAGGACTGTGAGGTGAAACTTTCCTTTTGAAAAACAGAAGGGAAATACTGTGCACTTTGTTCTGCAGTATCTCTGCAGCCCTCAGCCCTTCTGGGGTAACCGTGATACGTAGCTGCAGCTATCGAAGTGCAATTTGGGAAGTAGCTATCAGCTAATTATTTGTGGAAGGTTATTTTTTTTTTCCCTTCTGCAGCACAGGTTGCAGAGGGAGCACTGCTGCAGCACCTCTGTGTGAGGAGCAAGCAGTGTGGTGGTGATTTAAATTCAAAAGCAAGTTCAGATCAGCATAAAGAGGTAAAATTGAAATGAAAGGTTCCGACTGCGAAGTGAGAGAGTTTGCTGTTAGGATAGTCGGGGCTTGGAATAGGTTGGTTGCTCAGAAAGTTTGTAGAGCTTTGAAGATTTTCAAGACCTGACTGAAGAAGGCCCTGAATGTCATGGTCTGACCCAGCCTTCAAGCAGGAGGTAGGACTGGAGACCTCAAAGACTGGACCTCTGCTGTCTAGCGTTCTGAATTTCTGTTGGTTTCCTTCGCTTCCCCTGCTCTGTGCAATTGCTCCTTTCCCAGCAATACATCAGGAATTTGTTTTCTGGATCTCTTCCCCCATTCTGGAGTCAAGTCAGTGTGTTCCTTCACTGTGAAACTCCCAAGCAACACAGGAGGACACCTTGTCCCTCATTTTTAAAAAGTATTCCTCTTCAAAGTGTTTATTGGCTCCCCAAGGCCAAGAACCTGAAATTTGCTTCTACTTTGACAACCTTTTGAATTCCTAAATTTGCTTACAAGTATTTGAGATACAGGTGGGAAATTCACCTCAGTCATTCTTTGTAAGAACATGTTACTTATGTTTTCATCCCCATTTTACCTTATTTAACATCATAACTTCTGAAAGTGAAGTTTGGGGTAAGTGACTTCCGTGGCCTCCTTTTGCTTTGCTTTTGGATTGATTTTACTAAACTACCCATTGGCTTTTCCCCTAGTCCCTGAAATTACATTTGTTTTGTCATAGCATCTGGCACCCAAGGACCACGGTGTTCTGAACAACCTGAAATGAACTAACGAGTCCACAGAGTAAATTAAGACTACAGTGTGTGTACCAGGGTGACCTGGAGAACCTCACCAGTTGGTTCACTACATCAGCAGCTAAACTAAGAGCTAGAGCTCAACTCTCTTGTCTGCGTTAACCACTACATAGTTGTCTCACAGTGATCTTGTGTGAAACCTACATATCTACACCTTAACCAACAGCTTGTCCTCCCTGCAGTCATGGGACTCGAACCTACATCTTCCCACTAGAGCTCTGTCCACACTGGTAAGCTGTTCCTGTGTTTCCTACCTGTTTTGCTTGCCCCTTTTTAAAGAGCACCTGGTGATAGTCTAGGAAGAGCAGTGTATATATATATTGTTTGCTAGCTGGCAGTTGCATAATCTTATTGTCAGGCTGCCCAGGAAATAAATAAGTCTTTTAAAACATCCAATCTAGCCTGAAAGGCCTGCTGCAATTAGTTACCTTCCTTCAATGTCTGGTCAGCTCTTCTGCTTGTGCAAGAGACTTGCTCTCAATAAGCAATGCAGGTTTATCAAGAGAAAGGCAAGTGGTGGTGTGCTCCCCTGGGACCCCTTATTTATAGCAGCTAGGTCTTGTGTGAGACAAACATGTGGAGTTGCTTGTTCTCCTTCCACCTCCCTCTCTTCTCTGCAGTGTGACTAAAAGGTTGGAGTTGGGATTAGTGGATAGGTTTGGGTAGATAGGGTTTTTTTCTCTCTTTCTCTGCTTGGGTATTTGCAGTGGTCCTCTGATGATGGTGAGCATGCATTGAGTGCAGCTGAGGGGCAGAATTTAGCCTAAGGAATCATTTCATCCTTGTACTGATGTGTGAAAGGGAACAAGAGGTGCCTGACTTGCATGTCCTTGGGAGTTTACCCTCTCCTGGCAAACCAAGAAAATCTGGTCTTGGAGTCACTGAGATGTAGCAACATAGACTTGTATTCAGTGCTCTGTTACGATGTTATGATTTTTTTTCATCCTCTTAGCAGAAGAATCTATAGAATTTGACCCTTAATTTCAGTTTCCTAGACCTTTTCCTGTAGAATTAGGAATATTCTCTTGGAAGATCCAGTGGCAAGCCATAGCTGTAGCTTCAGCTCTTAAAGGCATATCTTGTTATTTTGGCCAAGAACCCAAGTGCTCTCTGGCATATAAGTGCCCTGTGTCCTGAATCCTCTTCTCCTTTTCTTTTTTCTTTTTCAGCCAAAGTATTCCCCCACCCCTTTTCATGCTCCTGGTGAGGAATGGACAGAGATATTTGAGAGCAGCTCTTTTGTGGTGGTCCCTGACTTCTGTGTGTGGGATAAGCACCGAGGCAGAGTACAAAAAGGGTGCTTATTTGTACAGTTCTGGAAATCTGGACTTATAACAGGAAATAAAATCACAGCACACACATTGGAGCATACTTGGGTTGCTTTCCAAGTAAGGCTTGCAGTTTCTGGCAGGAAAAATAGGGATCTCTTATAACAACAGAAAATAAGAACAGGCTAGAAGAAATCCTTTGAAAATCCTAGCTCAGCTGAGGGTGAATGTGCCAGGAAAGACCAACCTTTTTGTGGCTTTTGCTCCAGTGGTTTAAGGAGCTGAAAGTTTCCTCTCCCTTCCCCAAGAGTCCTGGGGAAAGCATCTTAATTCCTCAACCTCTCCTTTCACACTGTGTACACGTGTTCTAAAACACCAAACCCAAACCTGTTCAGGTTTATGTCTGTGTGCACTTCGTATTTTTGTTGGTCCCATTTCTGTGTCTTCCCTCAGCCTGGTGATGTGAGCTGCCAGTTTGATAAGCTGTGGAAACTCTTATCTTATCCATGCCTTTATCCTTTCTCTTGCACACTGGTGCTCTTTTGGGGAAGCTTCCTCCTTCTCAGTTGTTCTCACAAATCATGAAAACAGGGGCTGTCATAATGCTGCCAAAATAAGGGGTGCTGGAGGGAAATGGGCACGTTGGTGTTTGTCATGGTGTTGGGTACCATGATCTGTCTTCTTTCCCCTCAGTGAGCAAAGTTTCCTGCACCTGGCTTCTAGAGGAGTCATCTTACACATGTCCATGACAAGCATATTTATTTAATTTGTTTAATGTGAGGTTGCATTTGTGGGCTAGTAGAACAGACACCAAGCAGCCCCTGTGGGCCTCTTCTGCCTTATTGAAGGAGGAGAGGGATGGGGTGGGATGCAGATGGTCAGTGTTGCCCAGATTGAAATGGGCCTCTTAAAGTCCTCTCTGTGCAAGACTTTGTGGGAGGAAAGATGAGTTTCCTTCTCTTCCCCTATGGAAGATATTCCTCTAAGGAGAATAGCCCCTGTCAGGTTTCCTTCGCCCAAAACTGCTATTTGAGAGCAGCACACAGAGCAATGTGCTAAGCCTTCCAGTAACTTCTGGGCCTGGCATGCTTTCCTCCCACCACTGGCAGCTGCAAATAAAGGAAGAGCTACAGAAGCACATGGGGAAGATTCCCTCTTAAACAGTCCTGGAGAGGAAGCTGTATTGAAAGCCAGAAATCCATAATATCCTAGCAACACCGGGGGCTGCAGCAGTGCTGTGTGGAGCTGGACACACAGCTGTCCCACAGGCACAGGCATGTCCCCACAGCGGGTCTGTGCTGAGCCAGGTAATGAGGTGGAGTTGAGGGAGAAGTATGTTGATGTTTCCATAAGATGCTGTAGTCTGTGATGCTCCTGTGGTTCCTCAGCACAGGGGATCACAGTATTTACCCATGACACAGTTAATTGGATGCTGCAAAGTTGAAGCTTTGAAAGGAGACTGCTTGGTTTGTGCTGGTGAGAGAGACATGAGAGAGTGAAAGCACCAGAAAAGCATCGTAAGCCTTGAGTGAGGTTCAGAGTGCTGGGCTTCAAGTCCTAAGTTACAACCACCTGCACTCCTGGCTAATGCCTGGAAGCACGTGTGTCCAAAATCTGGAAGTGCTGTGGTTTGCCTGGGTCCCCAGAGCTCTGCTTTTGCATGAGCCACCTCTTTCTCAGTAGGCACCAGCCTCCTTGTGTGTCTTATGAGGCAGGGCTGCGGCAGGCAGGCAGGGGGCTGCGGGAGGCAGGCAGGCAGGCAGGCAGGGGGCTGCGGGAGGCAGGCAGGCAGGCAGGGGGCTGCGGGAGGCAGGCAGGCAGGCAGGCAGGGGGCTGCGGGAGGCAGGCAGGCAGGCAGGCAGGGGGCTGCGGGAGGCAGGCAGGCAGGCAGGCAGGGGGCTGCGGGAGGCAGGCAGGCAGGCAGGCAGGGGGCTGCGGGAGGCAGGCAGGCAGGCAGGCAGGGGGCTGCGGGAGGCAGGCAGGCAGGCAGGGGGCTGCGGGAGGCAGGCAGGCAGGCAGGGGGCTGCGGGAGGCAGGCAGGCAGGCAGGCAGGGGGCTGCGGGAGGCAGGCAGGCAGGCAGGCAGGGGGCTGCGGGAGGCAGGCAGGCAGGCAGGGGGCTGCGGGAGGCAGGCAGGCAGGCAGGGGGCTGCGGGAGGCAGGCAGGCAGGCAGGGGGCTGCGGGAGGCAGGCAGGCAGGCAGGGGGCTGCGGGAGGCAGGCAGGCAGGCAGGCAGGGGGCTGCGGGAGGCAGGCAGGCAGGCAGGGGGCTGCGGGAGGCAGGCAGGCAGGCAGGGGGCTGCGGGAGGCAGGCAGGCAGGCAGGGGGCTGCGGGAGGCAGGCAGGCAGGCAGGGGGCTGCGGGAGGCAGGCAGGCAGGCAGGGGGCTGCGGGAGGCAGGCAGGCAGGCAGGGGGCTGCGGGAGGCAGGCAGGCAGGCAGGGCTGCTGGCATCCATAGCCCAGACCTTTTTTTTTTTTTTTGCTCAGAGGAGCCTGAGCCAACTCTTGGAGCGTATATGACGTGGCAGCAGTGGTTGCTTGGAGCGGTATTGCTCTGTCCTCACAGAGACCGATGGGCTTTTTGAGGAGAGGCCAGGGTGGGGGAGATGGATCATCTTGGTGTCTGGGCAGGGTGTCAACTCGACTGTTTTCCTCCTTTTAGCATGCTTCCCAATTTCACCCACAAGTGTAATGTTATTTACAGTGATAAATTGTTTGTGTCAAAAAGTTCAGTGCTTTAATGATGTCCTTCCAGCCACAAAAAAAGACTGAAAGAGGAAAACTGGAGATGTCTCCTATTCTTGTACAATAATATTGAGTAATCTTAATTTTACTTAAGGCTAAATACCAGCTGTGTTTCCATAAATACATCACAAATATATCTAACAATTTCTGCGTGTAATCTAAAGCAGTTATTCTAAAGACCTCACATTTCTGTGGTCAGAGCTCTACAAAGCAGGTTCTTGGATTTATTTTGCCAGGATCTGAGAGAGAGCAGAGCGTGAATGAGGAAACCAGCTGCTGAGCACAAGTTCTGAATGATGAGGAGAATTAATCCTGTGTAGGAAAAAATGCAAAAATCAGTTCAAATTCCATGTATTTTCACATTGAGGGGACTTTTGGTTTTCCTCAGTTCCCTGAGGGTGCAGGGCTAATAATTAAAAACATCTATATTGCACAAACTTTAATAAACATCCTCTCCTCAGGAAAGGAGGGTAGTGTGCTTGCTGGCTTGCCTTCCCCTCCTTTGCTCTTCCCCGTTTCCGAATTAGGGATTGGAACAAGGAGAGGGGTGGTATTTTTACTTATTTTTAATCCTGCCCTTACCCCTCCTCTCTGCAGCCTCGGCGTGGAGGAGCTGCTGCTTTGACGCAGCCTGTGCAGGAGGAGGAGGGACTGGCGCGGCGGCTGGAGCCTCCGTGTCCCTCTCCACTCGTGCGCCGGGGGCAGGAGCCCCCGGAGTCCGCAGGTCTCCGGTGGCAGCCATGGCTCTAGCGCTTAGCAGAGCCCTCCTGAGCCGCTCCAGCACACTAACCCTGTGTGAAACCGGCCTCAGCCGAATACCTCGGTAATTCCCGGCTCGGGGGAGCCGAACCCGGCACCGCAGCGGCGCCCTGGCCAGCGCCGGGGACAGACAGCCGTGCGGGCTCGGTTCTGCGGCAGCAGCTCCAGCCCTCGCTGGGACGCGGCTGGGAGCTTTTTTCCCCGGGTGCAGGTCCGGGGCGCGGAGCCCCGCACGGCGCTCTGCTTATCGCCCTGAAGCCCCGCCAGAGCCAGGGGCAGCCGGGCCGCTGCTCCGCTCCGTCCGCGGCGGGCGGCGGGGCGCCCCCGGCTGTGCGGGGCACGCGTGGCGGGCCGGCCCCGCCGGGAAGGGGCATGTCCCGCTGACGTGCGGGCCCGGGATTGGCAGCGGCCCGGCCTATATAGGCGGCGGGGCGGGCGCCGCGCCGCTCTCCCAGGAGCGCTCCGGTTCTCCAGCAGCGCGGGCGAGCGGGCACCGGCCGGAGTGAGTCACGGGGGACGCGGGGCGGCCCTTCCGCCACAGCCGCGGAGCCGACGTGGAGGCTGGGGGGCGGGGGACCTCCCGGTCCGGTGCGGCCTCGCTGCCTCCGCTTGGTCAGCGACGTGTCAGCGCCGCCGGGGAAACTCCGGGCCAACTTCTCGGTGGCCGGGCCGGGCAAAGTCCGGCGGGGGGCGCTCGGGAAGGGGGCGCTTGGAGCGGCCGGCGGGAGGGCCGGGGTCTGGTGGCGCGGTCTCGGCCGGTGCCGATATGGCCGTGCCGGCCGCCAGCAGCTGTCGGGTAGCGCCGACGTACGGCGCCGTCCCGGGGCCGAGCTGGGGGGAGGGGGTGGAACGCTGGGCCCCGCGGGTGCGTAGGAGAGGGCGGCCCGGCTCGGGCCAAGGCGCGGACCCTTTCGCCGGGAGGAGAGAGGGGAAGCGGTACGAGTCGGTGCGGCTCCACGTCGTCCCCGGCCGTTGTAGGGTTTGCTCCCGGTCGGAGCCAAAGCGGTCGGCAACGGGCATTCGTCCAGCGCCGGATCAGCCGGGGGAGCGCCGACGGCGGGCAGCCTTCCCCCGGGTGGCGTGGCCAAGCGGCTGCGCTTCTGTCGTAACTAGAGGGGCGAGCGCCCGGGCCCCTTTCCCCGGGCCACCGTCAGGGCCGAACGGGCGCTGGGGAGGTGCTAGCGCCGGGATCGGGGTTGCCCGGCCCCGCGCCCTCCTTGCGGCCGCGACCGGCAGCTTTGCGGCGGCCGCGGAGCCGTGCTAGGGGGACTGTCACCGGGCCCGTCCCGTCCCGTCCCCCTTCCCCCGCGGGATCACCTTTCCCCCGCTTGCGTTACGCGTCCGCCCTCGGCCTGCAGCCCAGAGCACCGGTTTGGGGCTGCTGCTGCCCCTTCCCCTCGGCGCTCGCCGTGCTCTCTGTCCCGTTCCCGCATGGGCGCGACCCCCCACCGCCACCCCACTCCCGTTCAGTCCCGCGCGGGGGCGCCGGTGACAGCGCGGCCCGGCCGGGCCCTTTAAGGGCACCGCCCCGCCCCGCCGCCCCGCCCCCGGTGCCGGCAGTGCTGAGGTGGCGCTGCCGGCGCCGCCCGCCCCGGCCTGGCCTGGTGCGCGAGGCCCGGCCACCGCGGAGGTTTGGCGTGGCCGGCCACCGCGGAGGGGCGTCCGGCGGCCTGCCCTTGGCCTGGGCAAGGCGGGCGTTGCCCCAGGGGCGCCGTAGCGGGGCAGGCCCGGGCGAGGAGGCTCTCCCCGAGGCCGGCTGCCCCGCTTGGAGCGCGGCCTTGGAAGGCCCGCGGGCACACACACGCACACCCACCCTCCCCCGGCTCCAGTGAGAAGCACCGCGAGGCCTTACTGCGATGAGGGGTCGGCGCAGAACCTCCCGTCCGAGGGTAGTACGGTGGCTGCCACGGCGTTCCTGGCGGAGCGCTTAGGTCCGCTCTGAGCCTCGCAGCCTCGAAAGTACTGGGCGCATTGCACTCTAAGGTGCATTGCACTCTAAGGTGCAGTACTTGGGGATCAGCGGAGGGAAGGGACTCTGCCTGGGCACGCAGCAGCTGCCTGCCCGCACCTTCCCCTCGGAACCAAGGCCCCGCAGAGCCAGTCAGCTTTCAGACAGCAAGCGTGGGCCCGCTCCTCTGCCAGGCAGTGCTCTGCTATCTGCCACCATCTGAGGAGAGTTGTGGCAGCCCCAGCCAGCCCGGCCCTGCTCCTGCGCACAGCGCTGGCTGCAGCTCCTCTTAGTCACCTCGATTAACAAAATGCTGATATTTCTATTAAACACAGCTTTAAATGGCACGTAACTGGTGTTTCTGTCTGCAGGTACCGATCGTGCTGGAAGTGTAATTCGCGCCCTGGCTTTAGTTTCTCTTCATACCAATGTTTCCCATGCGACTCGGCCTGGCCCTTGTTGGGGGTTATTTTTAGGATTATTTCATTCTCTTTACTTTAAGTGCTCTCCAGACTTCTGAAACTTTATTTGGCGCGCTACAGAGGATGTAGAAACTAGGCAGTTTGAAACCTGTTGACCCAGTCAGCCACACGCCAGCATGAGGTAGCTGGAGCCTTAGATTCAAAACCTAAAGTGGGAAGTCAGTGAGGTGTAAGCTCCAAATGTGGTGCCTGAGCTGCTGGTTTTAACATTACATTGAAAATACCATTTGGATGGCCGCCTCTGGTTTTGGCTGGAGATGAATCCCTGAGGCCTGCAGTATTCCAGATGTTTGGGGTTACTGGAGATGAAGAGCATTTGTTCTTAGTGCGCTGTATGGGTGACAAAGCAGAAATTCATGTGGATAAACGTCACCCTTAGACTCTCCTTTGAATGTCTAGCTGTCCTCTGAGGGGGAGGCTGCAGGGAAGGTTTCTGCAGCTGGTGTAGACACAGTGAAACTAGCACCTGTGCTTTGAGGTTGTCATTTCCAGGCAAGCACTGCATTGGGTGCTGCTCACCAACTTGTCCTTACCCTTCTCTAAGGAACAGGGCACATAGGAGATGAGTTATGTGATGCTTTCTCAAGAAATGAGTGCTAAAAGTATAAAGAGAAATCTGGGCAGCAGGTCAGGGAGGTTCTCCTGCCCTTCTGCTCTGCCCTGGGGAGGCCTCATTGGGAACAGTGTGTGTGGTGCTGGGCTCCCCAGGTCAACAAGGACAGGGAGCTACTGGAGAGGGGACAGAAAAGGGCCATGGAGATGCTGAGGGGACAAGAACATCTCTCTGACAAAGAGAGGCTGAGGGACTTGGAACTTTTTAGCCTGGAGAAGAGGATCTTATCAGTGCCTATCGATAGTGGTGGGGTGGGGTCAGGAGGATGGGGTCAGTCTGTGTTCAGTGGTGCCCAGGGACAGGACAAGATGGGCACAAACTGGACTAGAGGAAGTTCCACCTGGACATGAGGAGGAACTTCTTTGCTGGGAGGGTGGCAGAGCCCTGGGCCAGGCTGCCCAGAGAGGTTGGGGAGTCTCCATCTCTGGAGCCATTCAAACCCTGTGATCCTGGACGCTGTCCTGTGCAGCCTGCTCGAGGGGACCCTGCTGTGGGGAAGGTTTGACTGGGTGATCTACAATCCCTGCCAACCCCAAGCATTCAGTGATAAACACATCTATGCAGTTAGCAAGGCTTTAGTCAGACATTAGTATCTGTTGGTGATGTCTAGGGTAACTTTTGCTCCCATCTTCCATCCTTCTTGAAGCTTGCCTTGAGGTGGTGGCACCTTTGATGGTGACCCATGAGCTGGAGGACCTGATGATGGAGTCTGCAGGCCTTGCCCAAACAGTCTGGGGACTGGTGCTGTGCCACTCACGTGCTTCCCTTGCTTCTCTGTCAGCTTGAGCCACGCAGCCTTGTACCAGGGGTGTGCAGCCACGTATTACACCATGGTGCAGCCATGGACAGTGAGGAGAGCTGTGGTATTTCTCTGAGATCAGGTTGCTAACCACCCTTTCCATATACCAGCAAACGCGTCGCAGAACCTCGTACTGCTGCCAGATGTGCTTCAGACAGCACAGCTGGCTGGTTAGCTTGGTAGCTGCTGCCTCTTAGTAGCAGATTGTTACAGGATTAATTGCGACACTGACTCTGCTGTGATAGTGCAGGTGGTGTTGCCTTGTGCCTGATAAGAGGCCAGTCAAAGAGGGGAAAATCACTCCAGCCTTCACTGATGTGGCCTGTTCTGCTCCCCTCCATCTTCCTTCCTTCCCTTCAGCCCCTTACTGTGTCACGACACAGGCATGATGCGCAGCACTGTGTCAGTGATGCCGTGGGTTTGGGAGCCTTTCCTGGCACGTTGGGAGGTCAGAGATGGCTTCTCTCAGTTTACTGAATGTGTCCAAGGTGCTGTGCAGGAGGTCCGAGCTGCACTGCAGGGTGGGGGGAAGAGGAGCTTCTCGCCCCCTGAGCGGGGGCACTGGACTTTAGGGGAGTGCAAGTCCTGCAAGAGCACCAAGGGTACTCTAGGGCTGGGGAGCTGGTCTTCTGGCAGGGGGTGTGCTGTACCAGCTTCTAAACACCTCTTTGGTAAATTTGCAGATCTGGATGCAGCAGCCATGAAGCTCCCACCAACAATGTATTTTTTCCTGGTTCCATCTTGTGAAGGTGGAACCTAAAACCGCCTGTGTCAAACAGCGTGGGGTTTGTTCTTCCAACCTGCAGCCTGGAGACAGGGTTCAGCGCCTGGTCCACTGTCTGACTGCAATAAAAACCAGGGGGGTGAACCAACCAGCAGCTGTGTGTGGATAGCCCTGAGCGTTTGCCTTACTTTGTGAGGATGCCTCTGTTGATTCACCCGAGCTCCACTGAACTACATTCCTAACTTCTGACTGATGGCAGTGGTGTTGGCAGGTTTTCAGGTTGTTAGTCTCCTCTGACTAGATATTGATGCTCTTGCTTGCAACCCGAAATTGTATGTCTCTCTTGTACATCTGTTACTAATTGACTGCATTTTTGCCTGATGCTGGATGGCTGGCTGCTCTTGCAGCCAGCGTGATGAAAGAATAGCTAACTCCAGGCTTCCTGTTGTGAGGTGTAAGTAGATAGGTGTTGCCTGTATCTCTAGTAAAACATGGTGAGATGTGACTCTGCATGAGAACATTTTGGGCAGGGTGTAAGCTTGAAACGCAGTGCAGACTGAGCTCTTTTGGAAAGTACAGTAATGGGGGGTCGTGTCTTCCTATTACATTGGAACAGTCTCATGCCTATTTTCTTCTTTTTGTTTTTTTTTTCTGTAAAGCAAAAGCTGGCAGGCTGACAGACGGGCAGTTTACAGGACGGACTCTCTGGCTACTGACCATTTAGCTGGTAAGTTCTTCTTTTGGGAGACTGTCGTGGTTTCCCCCCAGCTGTGGGCTGAGATCCACGCAGCTGCCTGCTCCTTAAAGTGAAAGAGCAGGGGAAGAGGGAAAAGGGGGAAACAAGGGAAGGGAAAAGGAAGGGGAAATAACTCCAAACCCAAGAAACTGAGAGGCCCGTGGGTTGGGATAAGGAGAGTTTCCTAAGAGAACAGAAAGATCAAATATCCCAATGCTAACAGGACTTTAGAGCAAAAGAAGATGAAACTCTTGATCCCCAATGCAGTTTCTCCCCGACCCACACAACTCAGGTACCACCCAGAGCTGTCCCGCAACCCGACCGTCCCCCCAAGCAGCACGCGTCCCGCCACCGCCCCTCTTCTTCCTCCCCTCAGCCCCCCGTTCTCCTGGGCAGGACGTCATTGCCATGGAATACTCTCTTTGGACCAGGTGTCTATGAGAGCATTTCGGAAATGAGTCCCGTTGTCTGACTCGATTCTTTCTGGGGTGCCGTGTCGCCACAGGACTTGTGTTTCAAGGCCCAGGATTGTATTCCGGGCAGTGGCATGGGATACAGGATATGTTTCTAGCCAGCCGGTGGTTGCCTCCACCATGGTAAGCACGTAGCGTTTGCCATGGCGGGTTTGTGGGAGGGTGATGTAATCGACCTGCCAGGCCTCCCCATATTTATATTTCATCCACCGTCCTCCGTACCAAAGCGGCTTCAACCGCTTCGCTTGCTTAATTGCGGCACACGTCTCACATTCATGGATAACTTGGGCAATAGCATCCATGGTTAAGTCCACCCCTCCATCTGGAGCCCATCTATATGTTGCTGTTGCTGAGGTTGATTACTAGCACAGCTTTCGGAGCATATCCCTCGAGCAGTGGGAGTTCAGGCACTTCGGTAAGCCTTTTTCAGGAAGAGGCAGTATCCTGTGCCCATTTTGGTTTCTCTCCAGGGTTACACAATGGTCTTAGACCGACTATTCAGACCTTTGGATACTCATTTAAAAATTGCATGCCATTAATAATTGATAGATTCATTAGAGTATTCTTTAACAACTTTTGGTGTCCCCCTTTCCAGCAACCTTCTTAGGTTGCACATCTTCTGCCTTTTTGATGAGGAGCTCTGGTTTTAGTGACCACTGAGCTGTGAGGAAATATCCCCCTGAGTTTCTGTCTGGTTTGGCAAGAGAACTGGGCAACTGACTGGCACTGTAGATGCTTTTTGAAAGGGTGACTGGGAAGGTGCCTGGTAACACATGCTTTGTCTTCCTGGAGTGACTTGGGTGCATCTTGAGTAGTCTTGTAGTAGTGTTGCCACCTCTGTCTCTTCCAGTGGCATACCCGGATTGTGTGTGGGTGGGAAGTCAACAATGAGCTCCGTGGCAGTTTTGACCCAGGAGAGCTTCGCTGAACACCGCAGCGGCCTGGCTCAGCAGCAGGTGAAAGGTGAGAAAACACGGTTTGAGTCCTTGTGATGTGCATCAAGCTGCACAGGCAAGGTTCCTTGCTGTTACCCAAGCTGGTTCCCCACAAGTGTGCAGACATTGCACTCTGTTCCTAGGCTGGTGGCCTGCCAAACTGTCTTTCCCCCACCAGCAGCCCGATGGTGATGCTGCACAGTGCTGGGCCAGGAGGTGACAAACCTCAGACCTTGGTAGAGCTCCAGCTACTAGTGCTGTCAGCTGTGGGACAGGGCACAGGCAGGAGTGGGATGCTGGGCTACAAGAGAGCCTCATGGGATTGGTGTCTGGGCTGTCACTTCCCTTGCACAGCCGGGTGCTGAGGAGAGTCAGTGTAACTGTACTAACTGCCTGTGTGATGTGTTTCACACTCATCCTCAGCTGCCAGCTGGCCCCTTGGCACAGCCCCACACGCAGCTGAGTGCAACGTAAGGTACCCGCTTTCCCTGGGCTCTTCCCTAACTATAGCTTTTCTCTCTGCCCTTCTCCTGGGTGTATGTTTTTTCTTACCCCGTTCTGACCTGCAGCCTTGCTCTGTTTCCCGTTTGCTCAATCTGTTCTCCCTTAATTAAGCCCCTCTTGATGAATTTGGTGGTAACCTGCTGTTTGCTGCCACCATTCACTTGCATGTTCACTTCCCTCATCCCTAGTGCCAGCTCAGACAAGGGTGGTTGTTCGTGGCATCTGCTGCAGTTTATGCTGTGCTCAGTTGTGTTCCAGACTTGGCTGCTCCACAAGCATAACTGTGATGGGATTAATAGTAGCACACAAGTAATTTGCTCTCCCTTGATAGTGGTGCCTAAATACAATTGTCCTGCCTAGGAATAGGAGCATTTCTGCAGGGAGAGAGTCTCATTTACCTCGTTTGCTTCACCCCAGTTACAGCTTTAAACTCCGAAGAAGAAAATGATCCTCCAACCTACAAGGAAGCCTTCCCTCCGCTCCCTGAGAAAGCACCATGTTTAGAAGCTGCCCAGGAACCTGCTGGGCCCTGGAGCAAAATCCGACCGATAAAGGCTTCTGTCATCACTCAGGTTGGTGGGAGGGGGTGTCATCTCCCTCCTCTCTGCCTTCCAAAAAGTGTGTGAAGTGAAGCTTTCCCTGGAGGATAAAATCCTTAGTGTGTCACATTGACAACCTCTTTGCTGTACTTTACCCTGGGGCATGAGGAGGGCTGCAGCTGGTCCACAGCTTATCCAGAGGAGGGATATGTTGGAGAACCATCCAGGAGAAGCTCTGGATCCGTGTTGCACACACAGCTGGAGCAGGCCTGGAGGGAGGGTTGCAGCAGTCAGGCAGCGAGCGCTGACCCGCTCAGGCACTTGCCCCATAGCACGTGCTTCGGGCAGACGCCCGGTGCGGGCCAGGCTGTGCTCTCACACTGCAGTGCTCTCACACGTCCCCTGCTCACAGCTGGTGTCACCACTGGAAGGGCCGGTGGGTTGCACAAACCTGGGAACTTAGCATACAGGTCCTGTATGGCAATAAGAGAGGGAGGCTCTGGCAATCAGAGGCGTACTGACTGCTGCTGTGCCCTTCTTTTGTCCTGTGGCTGGGCAGGTGTTTCATGTGCCACTGGAGGAGAGGAAATACAAGGACATGAATCAGTTCGGAGAAGGTGAGCAGGCCAAGATCTGCCTTGACATCATGCAGAAGACAGGAGCTCACCTGGAGCTGTCTCTTGCAAAGGACCAGGGCCTTTCAATCATGGTCTCTGGCAAGCTGGAAGCAGTCATGAAGGCTCGGAAGGAGATTGTCGCTCGGCTGCAGACTCAGGTGAGGAGATCTAACTGTTTCTAACTTCTTTGCTCTTCCCCAAGACTCCAAATGCTTTGAGACCTTTGGGTGTGTATGCTTATAAGCCAAAGAGGTGTTATTAGATGACTAATTCAGCTTTGCCATATATTTTCAAAGTACACTATTGGCAATTTGGAATGGAAATGAGGCTTAAAATAGGGTTCAAAACTAATTACAGGTCCTGGTGTTGCTTGAAGGGTGGAGTCCACAATCTCTGAACACTTGAGTTACAAACAGTGACTTTGTGCTGAGGTGGTGCAGGCCCCTCACACAAAGGTAATGGTGTGTGAGAACAGGACTGTGCCTTCTCTGAAGTCCTTCAAAAAGTACGTGGAGGGGTGGGAGAAAGTAAAGTAGAGAAGAGGAGGTCCTGCCAAAAGCTGAAAGCTTCAGGTCAGTATTCTGGATTGTGTAATTGAAGGCACACTGGTGAGGAGCTGCAACACTGTTGCTTCTCCTTTCAGTCCTGTAGGTTTTGATTTATTACCTTCAGGTTCTTGAGTTCATAATGAATGTAGTGGTTCTTGTTAGTGTGTAACACAGCCAGTTTTTAAAGTCTAGTGTCAAAAGTAGTTAATGCAATAGTTAATACCACGTCTGCTTAGTGGTGCTCAGCTCATGGGTCATACCCTGCCAGAGGGAAGGGAAAGGGACAAACCCTACATAATGTGCATCTGAAAAAACAGTTGAGGTCATACTGCCACAGGTCCATGACCCACTGTCCTCAAATATACCTCCTACTACCCTGGCGTCAGAGCCAGGAGGTGTGTCTGTGTTCCCAACTGCTCCTAGGCTTGGCTGCTTTCAGTACCAGAGTTACAGTCACACCAAGTGATCTTTTGATTTTTCCCATTGTAGCTTGGTTTTTAAGTGTCTAATTGCTGTTAGTAGTTACAAACTTCCAGGACAGTAAGAGCTCAAGTGAGAAGGGAAGATGTCAGGGATCCCTGTTACAAACCAGTCCTTCAGTGGCAGATTAAGAGAAGCTCTTGGGAGCCCTTTTCCAAGAGAGGCCTTCTCAAAGCAGTCCCAGGAGCAGCATTTAGTGCTTAGAAGTGGAAAGCATTTCCCAGCTGTGTTGCCTGCTGGAATAGGTTTCTGGTGTTGAATTTCTGTTTCCTAGGAGTCAGACTGTGTCTTGTTCTGTGTAGCCTTGGCAGCAGATGTCAGAGTTCAGAGAAGCTCCACCCATGAGCCATCATCTCAGTTATGTCTGGTATTGCTCCAGTGTCTTACACCAAAGGATAGGTACCTCCTCACCCGTGTCTAGAAGCCTTTGCTAATTCAGAGTACTAGTTCTGGCCACACACAAGGGTTTTGAAGGAAAGGTGGGGTTTAGACTCCTGATACACAGGCTCTGTAGATCAGCTGTTGTGGTACAGTGTCAGGCCTCAAGCAGTGCTCCTCAGCAGTACTGCTAACATGCTCTGCCTGGCTCTGTCCTTGTGGATCTGCCAGTGCAGGCAAGGGTCCTCACAGACGCTTGGATCTTGTGTTGCAGGCTTCAGCGACAGTTGCCATCCCCAAGGAGCACCATCGCTTTGTCATTGGAAAGAACGGTGAGAAACTACAGGACCTGGAGCTCAAAACTGCAACCAAAATCCAGATCCCCCGCCCAGATGACCCCAGCAACCAGATCAAGATCACCGGCACCAAAGAAGGGATCGAGAAGGCCCGACACGAGATCCTGCTCATATCTGCTGAGCAGGTACTTCAGTGCTATGGTCTCCCTCGTGGCATTATAACTGGACAGCCTTTTGCTTCTCTGTGGTGTATTAGATGTTTGTAGCCACCATGGCTGTAGTCAGTGGCTACTACGTTGGTCTCAATGGAGACCTGTACTGGGCTGCTGTGTATATGAGCACCGCTGCCAGGTTCTGCAAGTTCTGCTTCTCCATGTTGTCCATTTCTGAAGCCAGGTAAGTGTGGTTTGTATTTGAAGTGAACCATATGAGATGCCAGCTGAGATAAGGCAGGAGTTTACAGAGGTGAATATCCTGTATCATCACCAGCAACATTTGTGTATCGGAAGGGATGGAGATCTACAAGCCTGCAAACCAGAAAGGGTGCTTGGGCCAGAGTGTCAAGGCAGCAGTGAGAACTTAGTTGTGTCTGGCAGAGGCTCATGGAGGGCAGTTCCCACCAAGGTCTGTTCTGGGCTCTTGCAGGATAAACGTGCCGTGGAGCGGCTGGACGTGGAGAAAGTGTACCACCCCTTCATTGCTGGCCCCTACAACAAGCTGGTGAGCGAGCTCATGCAGGACACAGGGACACGCATCAACATTCCTCCACCCAGCGTCAACAAGACAGAGATAGTCTTCACAGGAGAAAAGGAGCAGCTAGCCCAGGCTGTGGCTCGTGTTAAGAAGATCTACGAGGAGAAGGTATGAGTGGCCTGTAGTGCTTCCCATCTTCCCCCCCACCTGCTTGTAGTCCCTTCTTGTTCTGCTTTTGTGCATCTCTCTGCATCCTCCTTGTGCCAGCTCTGGCTCAGCAGCCCTTGCCAAGTGCATGGACCTGGACCTTATCATTTCCTCATTCAGCAGAGTGGGTCTCAGGGTGATGCCACCAGGGAGATAACAGATTTCTCACTTCTCTGTCTCATGGGAGTTAGCAGACTACAAAGAGCTCCCCAGGCTCTTGTTTGCACAGGTGCTACTAAGGAAGGAAGGAAGAGTCTACGGTGGTGGCCAGCTAACAGTGTCCAAGTTACTACACAAGTAGAAGTTGCTGAAGAGTGAATTGCACTCCAATTTATTTCCTACAGCCAACATTGCTGTGAATATCCCTACTCTGGGCTGGTTTTCCTCACAGTTAGGTCTGTGTTTGTACCAGCCTGGATTTCAACAGAGATAATCAGCTTACAGCCTTATAGCCTCCATGGTGTTGTGTTACAGCACTACTTGAGGACTGCTAGGCCTCGAGCCCTGTTGTGCAAGTGGAAGGGGCTGGGGCGTGGGCTCTCCCATGTAGCGTCCCAGGGAGCTTGACATGGGATACTATTTTTTGTTGCTCACCTTTGCTTTGCTCTGCTCTTCCCTGGGTGCAGGGCTTCACTGCATCTTGGGCCTCTTCCTTTTGTTGGTGTCCTTCCCTGCCCCCGTGTGATTGATGCCCCAGTGCTTCTGCCCCTACAGAAAAAGAAGACTACAACCATTGCAGTGGAGGTGAAGAAGTCCCAGCACAAGTATGTCATCGGCCCCAAGGGGAATTCCTTGCAGGAGATCTTGGAGAAAACTGGAGTCTCTGTTGAGATCCCACCCACTGACAGCAGCTCGGAGACAGTGATACTGCGAGGCGAGCCTGAAAAGCTTGGGCAAGCGTTGACTGAAGTCTATGCAAAGGTAACTGATGAGCTGGCCTGGTAGAGAGGCAGCTCAGAAAGTCAATTCTGAGAGTGCAGTATGGGGATTGGAACTGAAATTTTGTGGAGACCTCTTCCAGTCTGTCCATCAAACAGCTTCTCTGTTTGTCTGTCTCTCTCAGGCCAACAGTTTTACCGTCTCCTCGGTCTCTGCCCCCTCTTGGCTTCATCGTTTCATTATTGGAAAGAAAGGACAAAACCTGGCCAAAATAACTCAGCAGATGCCAAAGGTACAGATGGGCTAGTTAACTTAGCATCCTCTGACATCAAATGTGGAGTGTGGTTTAGTCCAGATCGTTCTTTGCAGAAGAGAGAAATGTATTCTAGCATGGGGACAAAAAAGGGAGGAAATGACACAGATCTTAATATTTAGGGGAGCCTCTCTGAGCCACAAACACTGCTCATCCTGTTATTCTCATGGGTTGAGCCCTTCAGAGGAAGCTTTATGTGGTACTATTTTGAGAATTGATGTAGAAGGATACCTGCAAATGTTGACTTCAGGGAGGCTTCTCCCTGGTGAGTTAGGTCATACCTAGAGAAAGGTGAGGTAAGTTCTCCAAAGCCCTTGCAGCCTCCAGGACAGCACCAAAGCCTCGGGCTCTAGACACTGATGTGTCCAGATCTGTAAGTTACCTACTTCTGAATCCATGGGGATGTGTGTATTTTGTGGGAAGGAAGCCATCTCTTAGTGGCAGGGCTTGGTAGCATAGGCCTGACTAACAGCACTGACCTCGCTTGTACCTTGGAAAATTCTTACTGGATTCCTTGCTCTGTGTCTCAAGGTTCACATCGAGTTCACTGAAGGAGAGGATAAAATCACTTTGGAAGGACCTACAGAAGATGTGAATGTGGCTCAGGAACAGATTGAAGTCATGGTCAAGGATCTGGTAAGTTGGTGTTACTAGTTCCAGACATAAGAACTTGGGGGAAGAGGCCAGGGAGCAGAGCTGACAAGGTGTGCATCACGTGCAGATCATGTCTCCACACGCCTAACAGAACTTGCAGAAGACAAGCTGTGTGGCAGATGGATGAAACTCTTGTTTACCAAGCTCATCCATAGCATTCTTAAAAAATCAGTAATGGGTGTTAAACCTTTTGATGTGGAGAAGGAAGGCTTCTCTTTCACTTGTAGCTGGAGAGGCTTAGCAGTTCCTTTAAACGTTTTGTAAGCGTGGTGCACTCAGCTTGAGCCAGAGGAGAGCTTCTGCTCTGCTTGGTAGCTAGACTGCTTGCAGCTGACTGCTGCAGAGCCAGTGCCAAGGCAGTTCCTAAGGGCACAGGATGGGAGATGTGGTGGCCCGACCTGCCTAGCCCTGTGTCATTCTTTATAGATCAACCGGATGGATTATGCAGAAATCAACGTTGACCACAAATTCCACCGACACCTCATTGGCAAGAATGGAGCTAACAGTAAGTGGGGTGTCTTTCTAGCACTTCCTGGCTCAGGCTCTCTGGATTAGGGCTTCTGGGGCTCTGCAGCCTGTTTGGGTTTTTTCCCATTTGTTTGGGTTTTTTCTTCTTTTTTTTTTTGAAGTTTCTCTGTGTGAATGACATGTCATCATGGGGGTGGTGAAAATCTGTCCCGGGGCCTCTCTCCCAAAAAAACCAATTTGTAATTAGAAATTAATTACCATCTTCTGATCTAAATGTGGTGCTCTTTGGGAAAGAAACTGGTGCCTTGCTCTGGCAGGTGGACAGTTGGCTCTGTAGATACCACAGTATTTACTTGCACAGGTTCTCATGTGGCACAGGTCTGCACCCACTGAGCTCCAGGGTGAAGAAATACTTCACCCTGTTTAGCCCCACCCCACTGACCCCTTCTCAGAGGCTGGTTTACTCCTTAAACAGCCTTTCAGCAGTGATAATTGAGGTGCTTGGCTTCCAATTCATGGCCTTAGCAGGCTGTGTCACCTCAGCCCTTGCTTTGAAGTTAACAGGATTAAGGACCTCTACAAGGTGTCTGTGCGCATTCCCCCGGACAATGAGAAGAGCAACCTGATCAGAATTGAAGGAGACCCACAGGGGGTCCAACAGGCCAAAAAAGAGCTGCTGGAACTCGCTTCCCGTATGGTGAGTAGGATGTGATGCTTGGGCTTTGGGCCCTCAAGTTCCTTCATAACCTTCAGGGTCAGACTCAATGATCTCTTGAGGTCCCCTCCCAACCCCTTCAATTCTCTGGTTCTGGTGCAAGTGTGTGCCCCTTTGCTCACCAAGCCCTTGGAGCTCACAAGTGTGAGTTCCTCTTGCTCCTCTGTTCCTTTGGATACTCCTCTGTCCAGCTAGAGTGAATTTTGTCTAGAGGAGAAAAGAGGGACAATGCAGACAGCAGACTGGCCAATAAAAGGATGTGGCTCTCTTGCTGAACACTCAGTGTGAGCTCTGTTCTTACCAGGAAAACGAACGCACCAAGGACCTGATCATTGAGCAGAAGTTCCACCGGACCATTATCGGGCAGAAGGGCGAGCGGATCCGGGAAATCCGGGAGAAGTTCCCAGAGGTAAGGCTTTGCAGGAGGTGAGGGCTCCAGAGTGGGCATTTCCTGTTGGGGTAGGAGACACATCATTGCAGAAGTTAAGTTTACTGGCTCTGTATGTATGAGGAGATAGTTCATTTGGCCAGGGGCTGCTCGTGTGGTCCCCCTTTCCTGAATGGGAGAGAGGCTTTGTAGGGTCCCCTCAACCTTTGCATGTGTCTGACACAGCAGTTCTTGTGTTTGCTTGAGCTGACTGAATGGCCACCTCCTGCAGGTTATCATCAACTTCCCAGATCCTGCGCACAAGAGTGACATCGTCCAACTTAGAGGTCCCAAAAATGAGGTGGAGAAGTGCACCAAGTACATGCAAAAGATGGTGGCAGACCTGGTAAGGGGGATGGGACATCTGTCTGCTGTTCTCTCCTACATGCCTTGGGTAACCCTTGCAGTAAAGCAGAATTGTTACTGGCTTGGCTGGGACTGAAGCACCTCAAGATGAGGGAGCTTGGACACTGTTCTGGCTGGATCGTGATGTGGGGCGAGGGGTAATACCTGTTACTTAAGGGCTGTAGGAGAAGAGACTTCCCTTTGCTTATTCTTACAAATCTCTCATGTAGAGAGCTTCCTTGGGTCTAAGTCTGCTGTCAGAAGCTTGCTTATCAAGCTTCTGGGACAGGACCTTGCTTGCCATGATGGTGTAATCTTCAGTTCTTCCTTCCTTTTTCCCTTAGGTTGAAAACAGCTTCTCTATTTCTGTTCCCATCTTCAAACAATTCCATAAGAACATCATAGGGAAAGGAGGTGCTAACATCAAGAAGGTGAGATGTTGTTCCTATCTCCAGTGCTCGTTACGGTAACTGCCTGCAGCTAAATCCCACTCGCTGCTCTCCTGATCATTGGGGATGTCATATAGAAGCTCCAAGGGGTTTTTTTTCTGGCATGGAACACTTCTGAGATGATTTTCTTTTTCACCTTTGTGGCAGATCCGTGAAGAAAGCAACACCAAAATTGATCTCCCAGCAGAGAACAGCAACTCGGAGACAATTGTTATCACAGGCAAGAGAGCAAACTGTGAGGCTGCTCGCCACAGAATTCTTGCCATCCAGAAGGAGCTGGTAAGTGAAATGACTGTCCTGTTGCAGCTGAGGAACTTGAAAATACTAGTAGAAGACATAAATATAGAAGTGCTTGTAGTAGGGGAGGGCAGGGGGACAGGAGTGAGTGTCAGTCCATTCTTGACTCCTGAAACCTGAGTTTGTGGCTGCTGGTGGGCTGAGAGTAGCCACTCAAACCCTCTGGTCAGGCATTTCCTGGCAGTGTGGGAGTCAGGAGTGTACGCAGAGCGGGTGCAAATGCGTTTCTGCAGCTTGACTAGTAGCTGGATGCTGTCCTCTCCTAGGCCAACATCACAGAGGTAGAGGTCTCCATTCCTTCCAAACTGCACAACTCCCTCATTGGCGCCAAAGGCCGTTTCATCCGCTCCATCATGGAGGAGTGTGGTGGAGTCCACATCCACTTCCCCACCGAGGGCTCTGGCAGCGACACCGTCACCATCAGGGGCCCAGCCCAGGATGTGGAGAAAGCCAAGAAACAGCTGCTGCACCTGGCAGAGGAGAAGGTGAGCCTTGTCTCACAGGGAAGGGAGCGGATTGTTTTGGCCAGCTGTTTCCTTCTGGGGGCTGAGGTGATCCCCTCTGACTGCTGAGAAGGAAGCCTCTGGCATCAGCCAGCCTAATCCTCTTCTTGAGGGATTTGAGTACAGTTTGAACGATGAAAAGAGAACCCCACTTCTGCCCTTGAAAGAATGAGTTCTTTCCCTGTTGGTAGAAAACTGTACTGCTTCTCTGCCCAGGCTGGGGACATACTCAAGGGATGAAGGCTTCCTACCCCTATTTTGGGTATCCACATTGCTCTGAAATAGCTTACTCTGAGTATCTCCTTTGCTTTTTTCTTGATCTCTGAACTCCAGCTCCAGTTCTTCCATTTCACTGCGTATCTCCAGGTTTGAGAACTTTGGGTTACAAGATCTTGCTCTGAGTTGTGGCTGACTGACAGGTCATTTAATGGCCAAAAAAACCCCTTTCTAATACCAGCATGTGGCCTTGTTCTCATGGGGTGGTTGCCTCTGCTGCCTGACTAGCAGCCGTCTGTTACCAAATGGTTGCGCTGCCTTGTGTGAAAGATCCTTCTCCTAGGGATGTCTTTCCTGCCCACGTTCTCAACCAGTTGTGCTGAGTGTAAAGTTAGGGTTTCAGCCCTGAGTACATCTTTTGGGCAGTGTTTTTAATTAAAGACATTGGATATTTTGACTTTGACAGCATGTTGCACCTACCTCGCTCTTGCAACACTGTGTATGTGGATGCAGGTAACATACCTACAAGCTTGTGCTGATACATGTTTCCTGTATGTTGATATGTTCCATGGGTATTTGACTTCTTTCAGCAAACAAAGAGTTACACTGTGGACCTCCGTGCCAAGCCAGAGTACCACAAATTCCTCATTGGTAAGGGTGGTGGCAACATCCGCAAGGTGCGTGACAACACCGGCGCCCGCATCATTTTCCCCACGGCTGAGGACAAGGATCAGGAGCTCATTACTATCATGGGAACTGAGGAGGCTGTCAAAGAGGCACAGAAGGAGTTGGAGGCCCTCATCAAGAACCTGGTATGAGCTACTTTTCCTGCGGTCTTGCCTATCACTCTAGTAACGTAGAATCCCAGCCTGGTCTGGGTTGGAAGGGACCCCAAGGATCACAGAGCTCCAACCCCCTGCCACAGGCAGGGACACCAACCTCCAGGCCTGGAGCTACACAAGGTTGCCCAGGGCCCCATCCAACCTGGCCTTGAAGACCTCCAGGGATGGGGCACCCACCCCCTCTCTGGGCAGCCCCTTCCAGCCCCTCACCACTCTCTCTGGAAAGAACTTCCCCCTAAGATCTAATTTAAACCTTCCTTCCTTTAGCTTCAATCCATCCCCCCCTTGTCTTGCCATTCCCTTTTAATAAGCTGATTCCCCTCCAGTTCCTCTGCTCCCTTCAGGTACTGGCAGGCTGCAATGAGGTCCCCCTGCAGCCTTCTCTCCTCCAAGCTGAACAAGCCCAGCTCCCTCAGCCTCTCTGCAGAGGTGCTCCAGCCCTCTGACCATCTTCGTGGCCCTCCTCTGAATCCTCCTTGCCATCACTTGATGGAGTGAGGTGGTAAACTGATTGCTTAGCAAGCTCACGCTTACCACCAGAACAAGGAGGGTTGACTGACTGTCATCTGTTGTTGGCAGGATAACGTGGTTGAAGACTCCATGGTGGTTGACCCCAAGCATCACCGCCACTTTGTCATCCGGAGGGGGCAAGTTCTGCGTGAGATTGCAGATGAGTATGGTGGTGTGATGGTCAGCTTCCCGCGCTCTGGCACCCAGAGCGACAAAGTCACCCTCAAGGGAGCCAAGGACTGTGTGGAGGCAGCCAAGAAGCGCATCCAGGAGATCATTGAGGACCTGGTATGTTGCAGGAAAACTGTTTCTTTTGTGACTTGTTGCTTCAGCAGTGCCCTCTCTGAAACCCACTGTTAAGCAAAGCTTTACGTGAACAAGTTCCATAGCAGTTCAGGGATTTGAAGCTTTGCTCCTAATCTCTAGAGTCTACAGACTTTTAGACCTTGGCCTGGGGAATGGCAGCTGGCTCCAGAATGGCAAGGAATTAATTACCTCCCCTGATTACCATCTTCTTGGTGGTTTAGGACTGGAAGTAGGAGACTATTCCTTGGTGTACTTCTAGACATAAAAACATGGGAGCTTTCTTGTGCCTGTCTGTGCCTGGCCTTGGACAGTGGTTGCTCTTTGGGGTCTCCTGTGCTGTTAGTAGTGGCTTTTCGAAGCAGCCAGCTGTCAAACCTCTTCTGTTCCGTTCCTTCTGTCTTTTTCCTTTCTTCTATTGCTTTGTCCCCTGCACAGCTTGAGTTTTGATCTCCAAAGCCCTTGGCATCATGAGTTGGAGGCAGCCTTCATTGCAAAATCCTATGCTAAATTCCCTGGGGAGAGATTCTAGGCAACTTCCAGTTCTTCCCTTGTCATCAGCTCTCTCCTTTCCCAACTCCTCTCTCTCTGTTACGGATTTCACCTTGCACAAGCACCTGGTTGGTGTGAAAGAGCACGAGAGAGCACGACAGAGCATGATAGAGCCCCTCTGCTTTCTCACAGGAAGCTCAAGTGACAATCGAATGCACCATCCCACAAAAGTTCCACCGCTCCATCATGGGCCCCAAAGGATCCCGGATCCAGCAGATCACCCGGGACTACGGTGTCCAGATCAAATTCCCTGACAGGGAGGAGAACCCAGGTATGCTCATGGATGCATGATGGCTGGGGCTTTCAGATGAGCACAGTGTAGTGTAGCCTACGCTCCCTAGCAGTGGAGACACTACTTACAGTCTATGGACAACTTACCCCTTGCAGTGTCCTTGAATCCGGGCTTAGAATAACCTTGCTTTTGTGGGAGGAGGATACAGGAGGACCTGAGTGTTTTCAACATCTGCTCACCAGAGAGCTTAGGGGATAGCAGGACCTACTGCAGCAAAAAGGGCTCTCTGGGTTACTGGGGTCTCTCCAAGCTCCCATGTGCTTATTGCTGAATGTACTGAATCCAGTGCAGCTGGGTGCTCCAGCCTAGCACCAGCCATCCTGTCGTGACATCCAGTGCTGTGCTGGGGAGCCTTATGTACCTCCTTATGGGGTACAGAAAAGGGCCATGGAGATGCTGAGGGGACAAGAACATCTCTCTGATGAAGAGAGGCTGAGGGACTTGGGACTTTTTAGCCTGGAGAAGAGAAGACTGAGGGGGGATCTTATCAATGCTGATAAATACTTGAGGGGTGGGGTCAGGAGGAGGGGGTCAGTCTGTGCTAAGTGGTGCCCAGGGACAGGACAAGAGGTGATGGGCACAAACTGGACTAGAGGAAGTTCCACCTGGACATGAGGAGGAACTTCTTTGCTGGGAGGGTGGCAGAGCCCTGGGCCAGGCTGCCCAGAGAGGTTGGGGAGTCTCCATCTCTGGAGCCATTCAGACCCCGTGATCCTGGACGCTGTCCTGTGCAGCTCGAGGGGACCCTGCTGTGGCAGGGCTTGGGCTGGATGATCTGCAGAGGGCCCTGACAAGCCCAACCATTCCATGGCTCTGTGAAGAAACTGCCAGCACAGGAGTGCAGCCTCTGCTTACATGGTGCAACTGCGGGCCCTCTCTGTGCAGGCAGAGGCACTACCGATTCTGTGCAGGGAGGTGAGGAGCAGACTGTCTCAGTGGATGTTCTTGTGTGTATTCCAGGCTGAGCTTGTGGCCAGCTGCTTGTGTGAGGAGTGACCTCTTCCATAGCAGCCTATGGTGTCTAACTGCCTGTGACAAAGCCCAGGTTGAGCCTGAGGATCTAGAGGGGGAGACGATGAGCAAGGAGAGGACTCTGCATTTAACATCAGACTTTCCATGTTTCCAGCCCCTGTTGCAGAGCCACCTGTGCAGGAGAATGGTGAGGAGGGTGGGGAAGGCAAGGATGGGAAGGATGCAGATCCCAGCTCTCCAAAGAAGTGCGATATCATCATCATCTCTGGCCGCAGGGAGAAGTGTGAAGCAGCCAAAGAGGCGCTGCAGGTATGTGGCTGTCTAAGCCCCTCAGCCCTGTAATGTAGTGATGCCCTGATGCAAGAAGCTCACCTTAGTGATAGCAATAAAAGCTCCTCAGTCAAGATTGCCATCCAGGTGGTCGCAGAGGCTAGCTATAGAGCTGTACACCACTCAGGAGAAGTCCTCTCCTTTCTGATTTGGCCTGGTGGCTTAAATCGTAATGCGTGACCTTGCAATTGCTGGAGCTTGCAGGTAGCCCCAAGTGACTTGTTCTTGACAATGGGTGTTTTCTGGAGCACAGCTGGAAAGAGGAGGAGTCTGAGGCTGAATCATTCTAGCTTTAGCAGACCTTGTCATGCTGCTTCAGTGATGTTTTCCAAATTTCTGCTAGATGGAAGCCAAGGACATGAAAAGAGCCTGTCCCCAGGGGCAGGATTTCAGATGGCTCGTTTGGAAAAAATGCTTCAACACCCAAAAAACCATGTGGGTGTCTGCTGCTTCTCTCTTCCTGAAGAGTGTGTCTGCTGACTGCATGGGAATACACCTCAGTTCAGCAGCACATTCTTTGGGGCAAGTATGTGGCAAGCTGAAGGACAGGAGAAGTCTTTTCAGCTGGCAACCTGTGCTCCCTGCCCTGCAGGCTCTGGTTCCTGTCACCATTGAGGTGGAAGTTCCCTTTGATCTTCACCGTTACATCATTGGCCAGAAGGGAAGTGGGATCCGCAAGATGATGGATGAGTTTGAAGTAAGTCATCGCCCTTCCTCCCAGCTCCTGCCTGAAGAGTCAGTAACTGGCCACATTTGTGGGGGTACCAGTCAGCTCTGAGATACTCAGGACTGTTGTGGCTTGACCATGGAATGAGGCAATGAGATGTGTTTGATTTAACCCATGACTGTGGGGCTTGGTGGGCTTTGTGTTGAAGCTGTGTGGTGGGCGGCGATGCTGTGAGCATTGCCTACAGGGATTCCTCACCAGTGTGAGAGTTGTTTTCCTCCTCAGCCATGGGAAATGGCTCTGCTGTGCCTGCCCCTTTGGGAATTCCCTGGAAGCCCTCAGGAGCTCTTGGGGCTGGTGCAGGTTGGCTGCAGACAGTGCTGCTGAGCATGTATTCCATAGGGCAGAAGACCTCTCAGGATCCAGGTGTAGTAAATCAGGCAGGGAAGGGAAGAGTTCAGCGTGGTTGAGTAGAGACCTGCTGGTCAAACTACAGAGCAAGAAGCCACTGCACAAGCAGTGCAAGCAGGGACAGGTGACCTGGGAAGGTGCTGCCTGGTGGTGTAGGGATGGGGTCAGGAAGGCCAAGGCACAGCTGGAGCTGAATTTGGCAAGGAATGCAAAGGATAACAAGAAGGGTTCTACAGGTGTGTCAACCAGAAGAGAAGGGTGAAAGAGAGTGTACCTGCCCTGATGAACAAAAATGGTGATTTCATAACAACAGATAAGGAGAAGGCTGAGACACCTTCTGTGCCTCAGTCTTCACTAGCAACAGCTCTCCTCACCTCTCCTGGGTCAGTGGACAGCAAGGGGGAGGTAAAGCTGCTCCCACTGTAGGGGAAGATCAGGTTTGTGACCACCTGAAGAACCTGAACATACGTGAGACCTGATGAGATGCATCCCAGAGTCTTTAGGGGCTTGGCTGATGTGGTGGCCATGCCACTCTCCATCATATATGGGACTTTTTCAAAAGGTCTGGAGTGATAAGCAAGGGGGAATGGTTTTAAATTGGCAGGGGGTAGATTTAGATTGGATATTAGGAAGAAATTCTTCACTCTGAGGGTGGTGAGGCCCTGGCACAGGGTGCCCAGGGAGGTGGTGGCTGCCCCCTCTGTGGGGGTGTTCATGGCCAGGTTGGATGGGGCCTTGAGCAGCCTGATCTGGTGAGAGGTGTCCCTGCCCATGGCAGGGGTTGGGACTTGGTGATCTTTCAGGTGCCTTCCAGCCCTGACCATGCTGTGTATCTGCTTCCTCATCCCTCTGGGCTGGTACAGGGACAAGCAGTCTGTTAACAGCAGAAGAAACAGGGTTCTATGAAAGAAAACCCAAACATTGAGACATGGGCCCAGGCAGCTGGACCTGGTAGAGCAGGAGGTTGGACCAGATGACCTCCAGAGGTCCCTTCCAAGCTCAGCTGCTCTGTGATTCTGTGGTTTAGGCTGTGTGGGAGCTGGTCTTTGTGGCAGGAGAGATCAGCAAGATGCCAGCCTCCATTGCAGATGACAGGAGAGCAGTAATACAAAGTAATCCCTACTTGTTGCTCAGGTGAACATCCAGGTCCCTGCTCCTGAGCTGCAGTCGGATATCATCACCATCACTGGGCTGGCTACCAACCTGGACCGTGCCAAGGCTGGGCTCCTGGAGAGAGTGAAGGAGCTGCAGGCTGAACAAGAGGATCGGGTAAGGCCTGTGCTTGTCCTTCTTCCTTCCAGCCAAACAAGGCTTCTGCCTCTGGATGTTCTTCCAGAAGTTGCACAGATGCCAGGAACCCATTGTCATAGCTGCTCTGCGGGTGTGGAGTGCTCCTGAGAGAGCTAACCAAATGAAACTCACATGAGGTGAACTGACAGGAAAGGTTTAGGACTGCATTTTAGCTGACTTTGGACTGTCCAGGGCTCTGTCTTCATGTACTTTGGAGATACTGCAGGGTGGAAACTTCAGTGTGCTAGGAGTCTCTCTGTACCTGTTCTCGTCGAACAGGGTTGAGTTGGATGATTGAGGGTTGAGTTGGATGATTGCTACTTGCAGTTTCTCACTGAACATGGCAGAAACACAAGGTCCCACCAGATGGATGTTGGGGTGCCCTTTTGTAGCCACATACATTCCAGCATGACTCTGCAGAGTCTCTTCTGTGCATCTTAAAAGCCAGAAGTAAATGCTGGGTTGTAGATGGACATCACTGGACTGGCCGTGGTGTGTTCCCTGCTGTTGTATCTCACTCTGGTTCTCCTGTTCCAGGCCTTGCGAAGCTTCAAGCTGACAGTCACTGTGGATCCCAAGTATCACCCTAAAATCATCGGGCGGAAGGGCGCAGTGATCACCCAGATACGCACGGAGCATGAGGTCAACATCCAGTTCCCCGACAAAGATGATGAAAGCCAGGTGAGAGGTCAGAGGGGGTGGAAGAAAGGCTGCTGGTTTTCTCTGAACATAGGAAGCACAGCATAATATAGGTGGTAAGGGGACAGTTGGACTAGATGACCTTGGAGATCTCTTCAACCTTCATGATCCTGTGATTCTCCAGGGCTCTGAACTCCCTGTGCTGCCTTTCTATAAGGTGGAGGGTTAAAAGGGGGTTAGTGGGGTGAAGGCTTTCTCAGCTGCTTATGACCCTGTCTCTCACACGTTTCCCTGTACCCCAGGCCCAAGACCAGATCACCATCACTGGCTATGAGAAGAACGCTGAGGCAGCCCGGGATGCCATCATGAAGATCGTTGGTGAGCTGGAGCAGATGGTGTCTGAGGACGTGACCCTGGACCATCGTGTTCATGCGCGCATCATCGGTGCCCGCGGCAAAGCCATCCGCAAGATCATGGATGAGTTCAAGGTGAGCAGGGGGGTGATGCAGCACGGGTAGGGCTGGGCCTTTGCTCAGAGTTTGGTACCAGCTTCCTGCTTGGTTCCCCAGTTCAGGAACATGACGCTCATGTCTTGTGATCCTGGAGTCTTGGGCCCATTGGAGCACCTTCAGCTGGAAGGGGCACAGAAGTAATGCCAGTGTTGTCCTGCTCTGTCACCACAAATGTGTGAGCAGAATCCCTCTGCCAGGGCAACCTCTGTGCCCTGGGCAGCTGGGCTATCTGGTCACCATGCCCAGGCACCAGCAGAAGCATCCCCAGATGACCTCAGCTGTGAGTCACCCTTCTGGGACCCAGGCCAGAAGGAGTGAGCCCTTCCTGTCCTGCTGGAGCACAGCCAGAAGAGGAACTCGGAAATGCTTCCTCAGTGCTCTAGGTTATCCCTGTAAACAGCACTGAGCTCTGCCCCTCTGCACAGCCCTTCTAGTGGGCTTCTTGCAGGCAGGGTTCCAGATGGTTTTCAGAGGGAGAAGGTGGTGGTTGTGCCACCTCCTGCGATGACTGGAAGTGGACAGCCAGGCCTCTTGCTGGGGACTCTGGGAGGACACTGCACACACGCCCTCAGCTTGAGCTTAGCTCTTGGAAATCCTCTGGATTTCTTTGTCTCTCTAGGCCAGTGTTGATCCCCTTGACTTTGGGGATTGTGACCCGCTCTCGGAGCTTCAGAGTTGGTGAAATCAGTTGATTCTGGGAAGCACAGGGACCTTTGCCCTGCAACGTGTGGCAGTAGCTGTGTGCTTAACTACAGGGGCAGTAGTGAAGGTGAACCCAGAGCCATGATGTTTTGGAGATGTGCATCTTGGCTGGGCTCCAGTGTGGAAACAAGCTGTTTGGTTCCCTTTGGTTTTGGTCCTGTCTTGTGTGGCTTCCCTGCACCCACCTGGAAAGCAAGTTGTGAGGGAACTCAACAGCCATGTGGGGGTACACCACACCAGCTCCCTGAAGTGGTTGTCAGCCAGGATTACTCTGTCAAGGGAGAGATGACAGAGCCTGCTGTGCTTCGTGCTAATGGCTTGGTGGAGTGAGGTGTTCAACAGGCTGCCCAGAGAGGTGGTGGATGCCCCATCCCTGGTGGTGTTCAGGGCCAGGTTGGATGGGGCCCAGGGCAACCTTGTGTAGCTCCAGGCCTGGAGGTTGGTGTCCCTGCCTGTGGCAGGGAGGTTGGAACTCTGATCCTTGGGGTCCCTTCCAACCCAGACCATTCTATGATGCTGGAGAGGCAGCCCTGTTCTGCCTGTGCTGCAGGGGCTGCTGGAGAGGTGGGCTGCTACTGCAAAGCCTGCTCAGGCTGCCGTTGTGGGGGAACAGGCCAGGCCTCAGGGCTGCGGTGTCCCAGCGTACCCCCAGCATGGGAGCTGTGGAGGTCCCACACAGACCAGGGTTTTTGTTCTCTGTGTATGTGATGACAAGGCTCATGGGAGTCTGTGGCTCTGCAGATCTAAGTCCTGTCCTGTTGTTTGTGTTGCAGGTGGATATTCGCTTTCCCCAGAGCGGAGCTCCTGACCCCAACTGTGTGACTGTGACAGGACTCCCTGAAAACGTGGAGGAAGCTATTGATCACATCCTGAACTTGGAGGAGGAATATGTAAGTGTTCAGCAAGCCTGGGCAGGGGCTTAGCAAGGATTTCCTCTGCCACAGAGCTGATGTCTGAAGTATCTCCATGTGGTATTTTCTACCACTGCGTTGGAGAACTCAAGCCCTGTGAAGGTAGCAATCAACCCTGTTCTGCAGCTGTCCCTCAGACCAAGTGGGTGCAGAGCAGTGCAAGGGCTGGCCCCACTGTCCAGGATAGAAGTGAGAGTGCTGGAACACCACCAGCACGGGTACATGCTTGCCTTGCTGCTGCTTCCGTCAGTTAGGAGCTGGTGGCCCTCAGACTAGAGCAGAAACACTGTAAAACAGATAGGTGGCCTTGGACAGGTCCTGGTGTGGTGAGGTGGCTGGGGGGAGGCACGTATACCAGGGCTGTCAAGCTCCTCCCCTAACTGGGCCATGTCACTGCAGCTTGCATGGTGGACAATGAGGCAATGCAAGTGTATATGAAACCCTCCTCTCATGAAGAGTCCAAGGCCCCTTCAAAGGGCTTCGTGGTGAGAGATGCACCCTGGGCCACCGTCAACAACGAGAAGGTGAGTACTGCTTCTGCCATGGGGCTGGGGGCACAGGACATGTGGCATCTTCTGCCATGGACCCACTCTGGGCCTGACCCTCCTGTCACACCCAGGGAGACGGGGTGCTCTCCCTCCCTGGAGGCAGGAAAGCTGCGAGGGGCTTCCCAGTGCGTTGCAGCCCATGCGAGCTGGGAGCAGCCCTGGGCTGTGCCTCCCCACCCTCCAGAGCGCTTGCTGGCTCTTCCTTCCAGACTGACAGTGGCTCCCACTGCGGAGCTCCTGGGGCCTGGGAGACCCTTACCAGGAAGTGTCCTACCAGGTCACCTTGTTTCTTAGGGGTGGGGATGGCACCTTGGGACTCCTGGCTCTTCTGCTGCAGCCCAGAAGGGCCTCGATGCTTGCTGGCTGGCAGCAGTGAGTTGGGATGCGTGGCAGCTCTGTCCTCAGGTGGCAGGACTGGTTTGACCCTCCTCCAGTGGCTGAGTCCCCAAGGGTGGGCCTGTGGAGCCATCTGCCCCAGCCTGCACCCTCCCAAATATTATTTCTGGATGGTTTGGCCACCCACCCAGGGCAGTCCTGAGGACCTAGCGATCCTTTCCACCCTCACCCACTGTTTCTGCTCATGGGACATCAGAGACACTGCTTTGCTCAGGGGTGCACCGTGCAGGCTCACAGCAGGGCAGGAGCTTAACTTGTTCCCTTTTTGTTTGCTCTAGGCCCCTGATATGAGCAGTTCTGAAGACTTCCCCAGCTTTGGGGCTCAAGTGGCCCCCAAGACTCTTCCCTGGGGACCCAAACGATAATGACCTGGAAGCAGAAACTCCTCCAGCCCGCTGACCTGACACTAACCTGCCACAAATACTTCCTGTCTGAAATCTGACCCAGTGGCTGGAGTACAAGTCAATTGCCCCAAGAGGTCTCCTAATGGTGTCTGGAGTGCTAGAGCCCATCCTGCTCCCCTCAGCTATCACCGTGGCTAGGACCCACCCTCATCTCTTGATGGATATTCTTTCCTCCTTTGGAACAAGACTTCCACTCAGATTCAAACACTAAATGTGTGTGGTTTTGTTAGAAACTTCATAATTGACTCCAAGTGGCTTCAGATTCGCAGCTTCCCAAGCGCTAGCAGAGCGAGCCGCTCTCCTGAGCATGTCTCACTAGGCATTCTCGCCTTCATTAGGAGACCTCCTTTACTGTGGCTAGGAATCTACTTCCTGTCTCATGACCTCAGGAAATAAATTTCCTTGACTTTCTAAAGCCAAAACGTTTGCCCTCTTTCCTTTGTGTTTAGCCCAGGCCTTGCCTTACCTTTGTAGAGTGCAATCAACTTTTCTTTTTCTCCTTTTAACTGCCAAAAATTCATTCAATGCTGATAGCTGACTGTGGGGAGAGCTTCAAGTCATCTGAAAAGGTCAGAAACTTGCTTTTTAAAGGATAAACCCCCCTTCAGTAGGCTGTAGAGGCGGCAGAGATGGAAGGGATCGGAGCAACGCCCGGCTCTCTGGGTCAGGTAACCCCCTCTGAGCGCCACACCGAGCACGGCCCGGCGCGCAGGCTGACACGATGCCAGCCCCTGCCCCCAGCTCCCCCCACTCCTCCCTTGGCCCTTCCCAGCAGTGTGAGCAGACGGGCCCAGCCGGCGTGTGGCCACGGCCCCGCACGGGGCAGGTTTGGGGCAGCCAAAGGCTGTGGCGTGCCCCAGGAGCGGCTGGTGGGAAGCGCAGCCTGGAGCTGCCCTCCGCTCACGCTGCAGCGGCTGGGCACGAGCAGTGAGGGACACCTGCTGCCTTCTTTCTACCTCAAAAGTCAGTGTGGTGGTGGCCTCTCAGCGTAAGGGGGTCAGCAGCTGGCCCGGCTCTTGCACCCGGGGCAGGCGTGGGGGGAGAGCGAGAAGCAAGAGGAGCCTTAGGTCTGCGCATGGCTGCGGGAGCCTCCTCCAGAGGGAAGCTGAGCCTGGTGAGGCAGGCTGGGAATCGCAGCCCTAGTGCTGCCTGCTGAGCTAGGACAGGGCTCGGCGCTGCGGCCGGAGCTGCAGCCTTGCCACAGCCCTTGTCTGCGGAGCTGGGGAGCCAGGCTTCTGCTCTCATGGCACGGGGGGGCTGAGGGCGGTGCTGCGCTGAGTTCTCCCCGGGGCCCCCATCGGATGAGCAGCAGAGGGGGGTTCATGCTCTGGCTTGCAGGCCGCTCGCGCTCAGACCCTGCCAGGGCTTGTGTGAAGGAGGCTGTGTCCAAGCTCCAGCCAGAGGGAGGAAAACCACGTCTTTGTGGAGGGAGGCGGGGAACGCTGGGACTCCGTTCCCTCCCTTCCCTGCCTCAGTCTGAGCCATTCCTCTACCCCAGCCGCTTCAGCTCTTGGACAAGCAGGAGTCCCTAGCCTCTTCTCTAGAGCTGCTTATGGAGCAGAGGCCCAGCGTCCTTGCCTTTCCCTTTGTCCTGATGTGCTGACATTTCTTCTTCCCCTGCCAGCTCTTCCTGGAAGAGGCTGCTATGCAGAAGTCAAATCAAAACCTCACCCTGCTCCCCCTGTTTGAGAAATGACCAGAGCTGGCTACAGCCCGCTGCAGGGACCTGGCTGCCCCCAAGGACGGGGGTGGCCTCGCTTCCAGCACGGGAGACAGGGTGCGTCAGGCAGAACTAGGGTGACACCCTCTCATCTGCATCTGTCAGGAAATGGTTATTACCCGTGTGTAGCTTAGGCCTGTCCTATGTCACCGAGCCTATTGCCCCCCACACCCCCCCACTTCTCTTTAGGCCCCTGTGCCCTCACCAGTTGCACAGCTAGGCGTGAGTTATGTTTGGGGCACCACAGTCTGGGCTCGTGCCCCACAGCCCAGCCCTCCACTTTAAAGAAGGTCATGAAGTGATTGTACCTAGTACTGTCCCCCCACCACCCTCCTTCGCAGCAGACTGTGGCATGTGTCCCATTTCCTCTCTTTGACGTCTTCCATATTGTACGTTTCCATAGCAATGATCCCTTGGCCTTAACTTTGGAATTTGGAGACTATATGCAAACATGTAAAAAGGCTCATGAGTATGGATGACACTGGAATTTTATAAATTCTAAAATAAAACCTGAAACAGCCTGGAGTGTCATGGATCTTATTTCTCCTCAAAACAGAGCCCGGAGGCAGCTCTTGCTCAGCCAGGTTTAGCTTGGGTTGAGGTGTTCCAGCATGCACACCTGAGTCTCTGCTGCAGCCATGCCCTTGCACAGCCCAGGCTGGGGTGGAGGGAAGGCAAAAGCAGTGCTTGTGGTTGTGGCTGTGCCCTCCTTGAGGGGTGGTGTGGGGTAGGAGAGGAGAGGGAAGGCACCAGCCATGATCCTCTCTTGCTCACCTTCTCCAGAGCCTCTTGTCTGCTTCCCGTGGCCAGCACCACAACCACCACCCAGCAGCCGTGGCCCAGGTGCTGCTCCCTGACAGGTGAGGCTCGGTACTGGGGAGGGGGTGGGTTACAGTGCACCACCCAAGCTCCCCAGGCTCCAGGCTGGCCTGAGGAGGAGCTGGTTATAGGGCACGCTGTGCTGCTCAGCTGCTTGAGAACTGCTCAGTCTCCCAGGCCCTGCCTGTGGCTGCATCTGGGATGCTGGCTGGCTTCTTGGCTCCTGTCTCCCAAAAGGACCTGAGCCACAGAAACAGGGAACTGGTGTTTGCAGGAGCTAGCCCAGCTCCTTACAGGGCTGCTGTCTGGCTTATCTGAGCCTCTGTGCAAGTTTAAAGCAAAAAACCCAAAGGTTTTTTAAGGAGGTGGAGGTGCTGCAGCCCACCTTCTTCTCAGCCAGAGCCTCCTTGCCCAGGTACCACTCACACTTGCCCTCTGTGGACTCGGAGATGTGAGGTTCCAGCCATGAAATCACAAGTGCAGTAATGAAAAGGGGCCTGGGAGTGTCTCCTCTGCAGCAGGGCAGCTCCCCCTCCATCCCTGGGGCAGGCCCAGCAAACCCCACAGCCCTGGGGTGAGCGAGAGGCCTGACAGTGGGGCCAACACCGGGACCTGGCTACGGGCTCCAGAGACAAGCAACCCTGAGCCCCAGCTCGCGGGGAGAGGAGCTGGGCCAGGAGGGACGGGCTCCACTGGCAGGTGGTCCCACAGCCCGTGTGCCAAGGTGAAAGAAGCTCACACAGGCAGCTGCCATGGAATCTGACTGGAGGCCTGTGACTAGTGGTGTTCCCCAGGGCTCGGGGTTGGGTCCAGTCCTGTTTAACATCTTCATTGAGACCTTGATGAGGGAACAGCATCCACCCTCAGCAAGTGCCCATGGTACAAAGCTGGGAGGAGTGGGTGACACACAGGACACTGCGCTGCCACCCAGAGAGACCTGGCCAGGCTGGAGAGCTGGGCAGGGAGAGACCAGATGAGGTTCAACACAAGCAAGTGGAGAGTCTGGCACCTGGGAAGGAACAACCCTTCCTATCAGGACAGGCTGGGGGTGACCTGCTGGAGAGGAGCTCTGGGGAGAAGGACCTGGGGGTCCTGGTGGGTGACAGGGTGGCCATGAGCCAGCAGTGTGTCCTGGGGCTGAGAGAGACAATGGGATCCTGGGGGGCATCAGGAGGAGTGTGGGCAGCAGGTCCCAGGAGGGGATCCTCCCCTCTGCTCTGCCCTGCTCAGGCCCCACCTGGAGTGTTGTGCCCAGTGCTGGGCTCCCTGGGATAGAAAGGACAGGGATCTCCTGGAGAGAGTCCAGAGGAGGCTCTGGAGATGCTGAAGGGCCTGGAGCATCTCCCCTGTGAGGAAAGGCTGAGGGAGCTGGGGCTGTTCAGCCTGGAGAAGAGAAGACTAAGGGGGGACCTAATTAATGTTTATCATTATCTTAAGCATGGGCTGCAGGGGGAAATGGGCAACCCCTTTTCAGTGTCTGTGGGGACAGGACAAGGGGCAATGGCTGCAAGTTGGAGCACAGGGAGTTCCCCAGCAACCTGGGGAAGAACTTTTCCCCAGGGAGGGTGAGGGAGCCCTGGGCCAGGCTGCCCAGGGGGTGTGGAGTCTCCTTCTCTGGAGAGATTCCAGCCCTGTCTGGACACCTATCTCAGTGAAATGTCCTAGGGAGCTGCTCTGGCAGGGGGTTGGACCCGATGATCTCTTGAGATCCCTTCCAACCCCTGGGATTCTATGATTCTGTGATTCTACCTGTGGTCACATGGGGCAGGAGGTCGGGGGTGAAGGTGATGAGGAAGGCCTGGGCACAGGATGGGCTGCAGCAGGCCCTGCAGCTGGGGGATGCCCTAGCCCCCCGCCCAATTTCCTCTGTGTGTGGCTTTCTGCCTCACCTTGCCCTCAGCCCAACAAACCAACATACCACTGAGGCTCAGCAGCTTCCTGCTCACGTGTCCTGCTCTCACCCCTCACTTAAACCCAGGCAGGGCCACACACCGGGGGAGGGGGCGTGATGGCATCCCACTGCCCACGCCTGGAGTGCCTTCTGCAAAGCTGGACCCACCCCAGCTGATCCCACATCCCCCCTCCCCACTTACACGTCCTGCAGCACCCAAACAAGCTTCTGCCCCTAATTGCCCCCGCAGCCTTGCCCCTCACCACCCGCCGCCTGGCCCATCATACCCAGGTGGGTGATGGCCTCCAAGACAGAGACCCAGAAGCCAATCCCAGTGCCTACCCAGCCACAGGCTGCTGGGAGCCACAGACAAACTTGCAGGTGCCCAGGCAGATCCCCCCTCCCCCCGCTGTTGATCCAGGCAAAGAGGGGTGCCAGGGGACAGGCTGCCACAAAGATGGTGATGAAGCTCAACTGCAGAGCTGGAAGGAAGAAGATGAGCTGGGAGGGACAGGTTGAGAGATGGCAGTGTAAGCTGTGGCATCTCCCAACCTTCCCCCAGCACTCTCAGGCTGCTCAGGGCCAAACCTTTGGGACCTCCTGCAGCTCCTGCTGGGTTTTTCCCCTCTGGAAGTATTTCAGCCCTTCCCACCCCAAGGATGGGCCCTTCCCTACCCATCTCCAGGTATTCCTCAAACAGCCTCTCAAACACCAGCTGCTGGGATGGCCACACCACATATTTAGTGGCAGCAGGACGTGGTTTGTAATGTTTCCTGAGTGCAAACACCACCTGTAGCAAAGCGCCACTAAACTCTTTCCTTTCTGGTAGGTATCACTGAACTCCAGACTGGTTTGGGAGAAAGAGATCCCAGTGGCCCCCTGCCATGGGCAGGGACACCCCCCCCAGCCCAGGGTGCCCCAAGCCCCATCCAACCCGGCCTTGAACCCTGCCAGGGACCCAGGGGCAGCCCCAGCTTCTCTGGGCACCCTGTGTCAGGGCCTCCCCCTCCCCAGGAAGGATTTCTGCCTCCCAGCCCCTCTCCATCCCCCTCCTGCAGCTGAAGGCCATTCTCCTGGGCCTGGCCCTTCCTGTTCTCAGCACCAGCCCCTCTCCAGCTTTCCTGGAGCTCCTTGGGAGACAGGAAGGGGCTTGGAACTCTCCCCAGAAGCAGCCTTCTCTTCTCCAGGCTGAGGCAGCCCAGCTCTCCCAGCCTGGCCCCAGAGCAGAGGTTGATATATTGCATAGATCAGTATCAGTTGTCTCAGTAACGAGCAAATGATGATGCTGTGGCAACGCTGAGCACAGCCACAGAACAGGGTTAATTCCTAAACACCACAAGAGCAGCACTGAACAAAGACTTGACAGAACAGAGTTCTTAGGGAGTCCCATCACCAGCCTGCTCCAGCAGGCACCAACAGCTTGAAGATGACAGCTGTCACTCAGGAGAGATCAAATAACTAGTGGCAGCACAGCAGCAAAGCAAGCAGCAGCTTTCACTACAGCACCGTCACCTTGCTGCCTCCTCACACCAGCACTAAGCCTACTGGGAGGGTAACACCTTACTGGCCTCCAGCTTCACCCTGCCAAACCCACAGCCCAAGCTCCTGCTGCCCCAGAGCAGGGGGCTTTGGCACAAGGACTGGTAAGGTGGACTGCCAGCAGGCAGTGGTTCCCTGGGGAATGGGTCCTCTTCAACCAGTGTCTGCTGCAGCTCTCAGCTGTGGTTTGGGCAGAGGAGATGGTCACTGTGACCCTCAAGGAGCTGCTGGCCACCTCCAGCACACCCCTACCTGGAAGGCAGCTGGAAGCCACCTTGGCTTCAGCCCAGGAGGGAGCAACACGCCTCAGCGGCTGGGGTGCTCCTGAGAAAGCAGGAGGCAAGGGAAGCCACCCCTCAGTAGGGCTGGGCCTCTCAAAGGGACACCCCAGCCCCCCTCCTCTCACTCCCTAACCCAGTCACTCAAGCACAGAAGCCCTGCTGGCTCTGGTAGCCTGTCCAGGCACACACACCCCCCACTTCTCCTGTACTTGGAGCCATTCGCCCTCACCCCTCCAAGGAGCTTGGAGCTGCCTTCAAACAGACTGAAACCACTGCAAAAATAGCTACACCCCCACCTCTGCCCCCTCCCCCCAGCTTTATGAGCAGACCCTCAGCTCCAGCTCACAGCTGGTGAACCTGGATGAGCATCTTCACACCATCCCATGTCTGACAGGCCACCAGAGCTGGGTCTGACCAGGGGACCTGTGCAGAGGTGACTGACCTGAGGGTGGGCCACATCAGCAGGTGGCTTCAAGCAGCTTCAGCTAAACACTCTCCACCAAAGCTTCTCCCCTAAACAACAGAGGTAAACCCCAGGGAGCCTCTTGTGTTAAGGTTTAATAATAATAATAACAACATTTCAAAACCAAGGAGGGTGTTTGTTGTACACAAGACCTGGGTACTCAGTGCTGTTTATTGACCATCTGCTCCGGGGGTGTCAGTGGACTGAGGACCTGGGGGGTAGGAAGTGGATAAAAAACCCAGTGAAGGAAGATTTCTCTCTCCAGGGAGGGCAGGACAGGACAGGGGGGCAGCAGAGGGTTCAGAACCGAACAAAGGTGGCATCGATCTGCCGCACCGTGGGGAGGGCGAGCATGATTTTGCGCCGGTACTGGGGATCCTTCTGCAGGGGGTTTCTCTCCAGATAGACAGTTTCCAAATTCTTTGCTCCTTTCAGCTCATCCAGGTCGCTCCAGCTCTCGACAAGGTTGTCATTCATCTGCAGAGTACACAGACATGGGCACACACAGGTCAGAACCACACACTGGGACCCTTCGGAGAGCGCAGCCGGTCCCACCAGTGCACTGGGAAAGGGCCAGCAGGACCTCGGGACAGGCTGCAGAGTGTCCCAGCCCACCCACTGCTCATTTAAGGGCTGGAAATCTTTATGTCAAGGCTTTCTTCCACTGTTAACACCTATCTTTACCTTCAGGACTTCCTAGGAAATATTAAGAGGCCCCAAGGTGCTGTGAAAGGTGGCCTTTTCCTCTCCTCCCATTCACATCACCTCTCTACATCAACCCTTCTGTGCTTCAGAGAAAGCACCAAGCTCTCTGATTCAGGCTCTCCTCCCATCAGCCCAGGAGCTGCCCTGCTGTTGGGCACTGCCAAGGAGCTCCCACACCAAGGGGACAAATGCTTCAAGGAAGCCAAGTGTGCAAGGCAGCCACACGCTGTCCCACCCCTAGGCTTTTGGATCCAAGGGCAGCTACTACAGCAATAACACCTTTAAAAACAATGCCATGGGGAAAAAAAACCCAAACAACCCCCCAAACCCTCCAACAGACCAGCTCTGGCCCCCCCAACAGCTGTTCTTTCCCACAGTGGGCACCCAGGGTAAGCCAGAAACATCCTGAACCCCGTTTGCTGTGTCAGGTTCCAGAGTGTTCCAGCTGCAGATGGCTGTGCAGCAAAGACCCCCTGAAGAAAACCTGTCGTTCTGCTACAGCCCATCACATCATCCAACTCATCTGCCCTTCAGACATCTCCATCCCTCTGCTCAGGAGGTACCAGGAAGCTGTTAGAAAACTCCAGGGTTTGAAATTCTGCTTCCTGAAGGTGTCCAAGGACCTTGTTGTGTGGCCTCAGTTCTACACTCAGTGCCAAAGTATGCAGGAGCAGATGCAACATTTGTTTCCACCAGAGACTCCTGCCCTGCTCTTTATCAAAATACCCAGCATTTTTAAGTTTAATTAATTGTTTTTCAAAGCCCCCAACCCAGCCCAGCAGTGTTTAAGCAGGGAAAAGCCAGGAGGGCATTTTCCAGGTTCAGGTAACCTACCCTGGGCAGCAAAGAACTTGCTCACCACACTGAGGGGGCTTTGGCAAAGGGAGTTCAGTGAGGTTCAGCTGTTCCCCTTCCCCCTCTTGTCAAACAAGGGGCAACTGCAGTGCAAGGCTGCCTTTTGTGAGCAGAGGCACAGCTGGAAGGGAGACTGAAGGAGACTTCAGAGGATAGGGACAAGTCCCAGGCCAGCCAACATCTCATTTTTAATGCCCCCAAAATTCCACCAGAGCTAAAGCACGTGCCAACTTACCACCCCTGCTGCTTTTGCTCCCAAACATCCCACCTGTGGAACCCCCAGCCCTGGCAGCAGGGTGCTAATGCTTCAGCAGCAGAGTCTCCATGTATTTCTTGGTGGGACACATGAGTGACAAAGGGCTCAGCTAACACCAGAAGGAGACAGGAGCAGCCCTAGACAGCTACCTACCCCACAGGAATGGGAGTGAACTGGAAGATGGTGTCTTTGTCTTCATATTTATACAACAAGCATACTGAGGTGGCTCTAAACAGGCACTGTGCACAGTGTAGTGACAAGACAGTATCAGCTTCTCCCTTATCACTTAAAAAAAAGCATGAGATCTGCAAAACTAGGATGAGGTAAGGATGTTTGGCCACCCCCACAAGTGTGAAGGCAGGCCCTGTTCCCTAGGTAGGGCTAGGCTTGTTACCACTAAGCAAAGCCCTAATCTCAGCTCAATTTTTTCCTCAGGGGGAGAGAAAAACCCCTATGCAGACTGCCATGGTCTTAGTGTTGGTCAGCAGAAGAGCTCACTCCAAGACACAGACACACAGTGCCCTCCTACCTGCCATCAGAAGGGTCTCTTTCACCCCTGAACAGACACTCCAGGACCTTACCCAGAACTCCTGCAGCTCTGTTAGGTGACTGATGTTTTCAATCTTCTTGATTCTGTTGGCTGCAATGTCCAGCATGGTGAGTTTGTTCTAGACAAGCAAAGACAACAAGCCATTAGGCTGGGGTTCCTCACATCTTCTCCATCCCATTTTTATTCTCAGGCCCAGAGTTGGAAACTACCAGAAGCAAAGCTGCATCACTGCCAGCTGCTTACAGGCACTTCAAGAACACTCACTGCCTAAATAGAGCAAGGAAAGGGGTTTTTTTTTTTAAATTAAGCTGGGTTAATGACCTCACAGAAACCACATGACAAGAATAAAAGCAGTTCCTGGCTGGACAGCAGGTGCCAGCCAAGGGCTCCCAAAAAGTGAGGTTCTCTCACAATGCATTAAGAGGAGGAATCCATTCAAAACCAGATCCTAAGTGTCCCCTTCAAGCAGCAGAGCTGAAGGTACTTTTTGCAGCAGGATACCCAATGGTTTTAGAAAGAGGGTCTGTTTCTGCTTTGCACACAGACAACCAAGGTCCATGTTGTCTCTGTTCTCCAGCAAGGTCACCTGCTGCTGGGTAAGAAGGAAAATGCTACAGGCTTCTGGAAAATCAACCCAAACCAGAAATTGTGTCAAGCTGCTGTCTGAATGGCTGAGGTAGAGGCAGCTGGCTGCAGCCACCAGCCTTTTCCTCCTTGAAGATCAGGCAGGCTGCTGCCATCAACTGCACCTTGTGCTTCCCCTCCTCAGGTCACGAAGAGAATTCTACTCCAAGAGGTATGGAGGAGCTTTACCCACACCAGGTACTTTAACCTAAGAAACACTTGGATCTTTGGGGTCTTTTTGAGACCAAGGACCCTGATACATAACTGGGGAAGCTAAGAGACAACAGCTCCTGGAGAAGCAGAGTCCCTAGCAGAAGCAGTTTAGGAGAAGAGCTGTGTCACAGTTAGCTGCTCACGTTGTTCTCCAGCCCCTCGATGGCTTCGATGCCGTTGTGGCTGAGGTACAGCTCGCGCAGGTTCACCAGGCTCTGCAGCCCCTCCATCTTGGTCAGGCGGTTGTTCTGGAAGGGAAACAGTGTCTGAAGGCCATTCCACACACACCAAACCCAAGAGAGTCATCAGAGAAAGAAAGCACTTCTCCAAGTGTGGGCAGGAAGGGGAAGCCATCTGCTTGGGTCCACGCTGGCGTCCTCAGCTCAGCTCACTGGTCTCTGCAGCACCAGACACAGGGAAGCTGCACATGAGCCAAAGTCTCTAAGTTTAGAAGAATCAGATTCTGACCTTCCCATCAAAAGGAGAAGCCTGAAAGTTCTCTGCTTTGTCTCCTCAGAAACATGGAGAGCACCCCTTCTGCAGGTGGTTTTGATGGAACAGTGGGATGGGGAATTACAGCACTCCCATCTCCATGCCATCTGCTGTACACCACTCTTCACAGTAAGGATGCACACAGCATGCAGCACCTGTGCCTGTCTTACCAACAACTCTAGGAGACACTAGAATGTCCCAGGATTGTCATACAGAGGATGAGGCTTGATCAAAGGAATTGGTTGAGTAGCTTTTGTTCCACTTTAAAAAGGAAGAAGCTTCCAATAAGCTGATGGAGGAGATTTCAATTTCACACAGGCTCCTTCACCTCTCCTCCCTCTTCAGGAAGAAGGGAGTGACACTGAGCCAGCTTCCCTGGTGTTACTCATTGGGTGTTACTGGAACATACTGGGAAGCAGCATTCCAGGAAGGAAATAGGAATTTGCTTCCTGTTCTCTCTTGCATGAAAGTCCAATGTGTTCAAGCCTTTCACCAGTGTCTGTCAATCTCATGTAGTGGGGAAGGATGAGAAGAGACAGCACAGAGAATACCACACTCCTTCCAGTCCAGGAGTTTGGCTCAAACACTGGAGACAGAACCACAGGCTCACTGGGTTGGAAAAGACCTTTAAGATCATCAAATCCAACTGTCCCTGTCCTGTGCTGATCCAGATCCCTGAGCACCTCATCTCCCCTCTGTTAAACACACCCAAGGATGGGGACTCAGCCCCTCCCTGGGCAGCCTGGGCCAGGCCCTGACAGCTCTGCCAGGGAAGAACTTTTCCCTCCCAGCTGAGCTGACCCTGCCCTGGCACAGCTTGAGCCCATTGCCCCTTGTCCCAGCTCCTGTCCCCTGGCTGAAGAGATCAGCGCCCCCCTCTCTGCACCCTCCTGGCAGGGCAGGGGAGCTGGGGAGAAGGTCTCCCCCTCAGCCTCCTCTTCTCCAGGCTCAACACCCCCATCTCCCTCAGCTGCTCCTCAGAGGATTTGCCCTCCAGCCCCTTCCCCAGCCTGGTTGCCCTTCTCTGGACTGGCTCCAGGACCTCCATGTCCTTCTGATGGTGAGGAGCCCAGAACTGGACCCAGCACTCCAGGTGCAGCCTCCCCAGTGCCCAGTCCAGGGGCACAATCCCCTCCCCAGACCTACTGGCCACACTATTTCTGATACAAGCCAGGATGCCATTGGCCTTCCTGGCCACCTGGGCATGCCGCTGGCTCATGGTCAGTCGCAGTCACCCAACACCCCCAGGTCCTTCTCTGCCTGACAGCTCTCCAGCCAGTCTCCAAAACTGGACACAGACCTGCTGATTCAGAAACACTTTTAAACTACAAGGCAGCTCACAGAGCTGAGGCTGTTCCAAGTGTGACAGTGAGCAGCAGAGTCAGTACCTGTATGCTGAGCACAGTCAAGTTTGTCAGTGCATCCAGGTTCTGGAGCTTGGTGATTTTATTCTTCCCCAGGAACAGGCTGTCAAGACTAGCCAAGGTGTCAATGTTCTCAATTGCCTGTGAAGAGGAGACCAGAGGAGACAGCATTATCAGGGGATGCAAAGCTCCAAGCTGTAGGTGTGGTGAGCATGTTACAGCCCAGACCCAGGGGCTGCACCCCTGAGAAACACAAGCCTGAGGCTCCCTCCCTTGTGACCCAAGAGCTGAGGAAGCACAGGACTTGGCACAATGACAGCTGGCTTGTGGCCCCACTACAAGGTGAGTTTCAGCAAGGGTGGCTTTGTCCCAGCTGTCCAAGCAGCAAGAGCTGAGCATGGAAAGGCCCAGGGAGCACTGAAAGTGACATTCCCTGGGCCACAAGGTGTACCCAGGGCAGCAGACACACAGTTATGAAGCAAGAAAAAAGCCTGACTCAAGGGAACAGAAGGAGAATCCAGGAGAAAATATAACCTGAACATTTAGTCCTGATCATTGGTGACAGTCAGCAGCAAGGTGTTTAGCTTCTACACACAACAGTCTCTCTGTCACAAGCACACTTGCCTGTTTCATGGGTGTCTGTGTCAATGTCTTTAACTACTGCTGCTGCAGCACAAACACATACCAATTTAAGCAACATGCATGTTTTAAATAGACATGCTCCTGCCAGCACATATATGTTCTACAAGTTTAAGTCCTGAGCTCAGCTTTTGGTGGGAGAAAATAAGGATCTCCATGAGGCATCAAAAGCCACCATATTCTTTGTTTGCAAAGGAAAGAGCACCAGAAAGCACAAACAGAAGAGAGAAAGAAAGGCAAGAAAAGGGGAGAAGGAAGGGGGCTAGAGAAGTAAACAGAAAGAAAAAACAACAAACTTTTTCAGGGGAAAGCCTCTTAATTAAAGGTGCTGTTAAAATAGCAGGTTATCAATTACAGGCACGTATCAAGCTAGAATGCCATTCGAGAGGGTTTAGGGACACAGCACCAGCCTCTGGGAAGCTGGTTTTTAGCAGGACAAAACAATCCCCTGCAGAAGGCAACACACACAGGGGGTCACTAAAGAGGTAAGATTTATAAACAGTGATTTAGGAGCCAGGCACTATGCTCCCAGGGGATTAAAGGATCCAGCAGGCACAGCAATGAGCAGTTAGTGTGACTGGAACAATGACAATGAACTGTGAGCACAGGCCAGTGAAGTGACTGGAACAATGACAATGAAGTTGTGAGGACAGGCCAGTGAAGTGCTCTCAGCACAGGCTGAGCCCCAAGGCCAAACTGGCCAGCTGGCACCTCGCAGCGCAAGCCTACCCGAATCCTGTTGGATCCCAACTCTAACATCTGCAGCATCTGCAAGTTGCTCAAGTTCTCAATTTTGCTGATTTTGTTGTTGACAAGGAAGAGTTTTTTTAGCTGGGTAAGTCGGTCTAGTCCTTCAATGTGTCTCAGAACGTTAAAGGAGATGTCCAGGATCCTAAGGGAAAAGAAAACAAAGGTCCCTTCAGTCCATCAGGCGTGGAGGATTCTGGAAGTGGCACCTGGAAACTGGTGGGGAACCTTGCTGCCTGCAGAGATCAAGCACTTTGCTAGGCCTTGAAGTCCTGAGTGTCATTTCTTGTCATCACAATGACAAACACATCTTTCAAAACACTTCTGTAGTGTGTCAGGGCATCAGAGAGAAGATGGTCATCGTTGTGCCCATTGGTGGAGCTCCCATTGTGGGAGGAAGCCAACCTTCAGTACTTGTCCAGAAAGGGATGTGGCTACAAGGTCTGCCTCTGGCAGGACAGCATCAAGGCCTCCCACCAGCATACAGCACTTTGGACTGCAGGAAGTAGGTCAGTCCTCCTCACCCCAGCAGAAAGAGTCTGGTAATTCATCTCCAGAAAGGGAAAAACACTACTCCTCCTCTCACACTCCCCCTCAAAAAAAACCCCCTAACCTCCCCTGAAATCTCTTGTCAATTCCTGCAGGAATAAAGACCCATGGTACAGAGATCTTATTGCTGAGAGCAAGGGGTGCCTGAGGGCTCCCACACCCAATGGAAACTGTCATCGCTGAGAGACAGGCAGTGAGAAACCAGATGGGGTTTAATAAAAGCAAGTGTAAAGTCTTGCACCTGAGAAGGAACAACCCTTCCTATCAGGACAGGCTGGGGGTGACCTGCTGGAGAGGAGCTCTGGGGAGAAGGACCTGGGGGTCCTGGTAGATGACAGGTTGGCCACGAGCAAGCATGTGCATGGTAGCTAAGAGAACCAATGGGATCCTGGGGGGCATCAAGAGGAGTGTGGGCAGCAGGTCACAGGAGGGGATCCTCCCCCTCTGCTCTGCCCTGCTCAGGCCCCACCTGGAGTGTTGTGCCCAGTGCTGGGCTCCCTGGGATAGAAAGGACATTGGAGGAGACTATGGAGATGCTGAAGGGCCTGGAGCATCTCCCCTGTGAGGAAAGGCTGAGGGAGCTGGGGCTGTTCAGCCTGGAGAAGAGAAGACTAAGGGGGGACCTAATTAATGTTTATCATTATCTTAAGCATGGGCTGCAGGGGGAAATGGGCAGCCCCTTTTCAGTGCCTGTGGGGACAGGACAAGGGGCAATGGCTGCAAGTTGGAGCACAGGGAGTTCCCCAGCAACCTGGGGAAGAACTTTTCCCCAGGGAGGGTGAGGGAGCCCTGGGCCAGGCTGCCCAGGGGGTGTGGAGTCTCCTTCTCTGGAGAGATTCCAGCCCCGTCTGGACACCGCCCTGTGTGCCCTGTCCTAGGGAGCTGCTCTGGCAGGGGGTTGGACCCCATGGGCTCTGGAGGGCCCTGCCAACCCCTAAGACTCTGACCCTGTGATCACCTCTCATTATCACTGCCACACACAGCACACACTTCATTCCCAGCTGACAATCCCCCCTGAGCTGCAAGACATGAAGCCAGTTTACCCCACAGGTTAAAGTACCAACAGAGAACGAACCCTTCACAGAGCACCCAAACAAACAAGGAGCAGAGACTGGCTGTAAGTACAGCATGAGTGAAACCCACTGAAAGCACCCTCCACCTAACCCTGTGGTTCTCCTGGACTCACTCAAGTTCCACCAACGACTCCAAGTTCTCGATCTTCCGAATCTGGTTGTCATAGAGATCCAGCTCCCGCAGCGTCAGCAGCTGTCCAGGTTCTCAATGCGCTTGATCAAGTTCTGACGGAGACACAGAGTCTGATGGTTGGGGAGAAGGTGAGAAACAACCAGAAACACGGCTGTGAATGACAGCATGCAACGCCCCTTGGCATACACGTCATGAGATCTGGGGAGGCTGGGGGTGTTTTGGTTTGTTTTGAATTGAATCCTGCCATCTCCTGAGTTGGAAGGGGCAATAAAGAACACTGTCCTGGTTTCAGTCAGGAGAGAGTTAACTCCATTTGTAGCAGCTGATGGGATGCTGTGTTTGGGAGTTACAATGAAAGCAGTGCTGAGAACACCCTGATGTTCTTAGTTGCAGTCAGACAGTCAAGGACTTTCTCAGCTTCTTCCTATTTCTCTATTCAGGAGAAAGGAGGGGCGAAGCCAGGACAGGTGCCCCAGATGGGCCAAAGAGAGTATTCCATGGCAATGACGTCCTGCCCAGGAGAACGGGGGGCTGAGGGGAGGAAGAAGAGGGGCGGTGGCGGGACGCGTGCTGCTTGGGGGGACGGTCGGGTTCCGGGACAGCTCTGGGTGGTACCTGAGTTGTGTGGGTCGGGGAGAAACTGCATTGGGGATCGAGAGTTTCATCTTCTTTTGCTCTAAAGTCCTGTTAGCATTGGGATATTTGATCTTTCTGTTCTCTTAGGAAACTCTCCTTATCCCAACCCACGGGCCTCTCAGTTTCTTGGTTTGGAGTTATTTGCCCCTTTCTTTTCCCTTCCCTTGTTTCCCCCCTTTTTCCCTCTTCCCCTGCTCTTTCACTTTAAGGAGCAGGCAGCTGCGTGGATCTCAGCCCACAGCCGGGGGGAAACCACGACACCAAGTCCAACTCCTGGCTCCACACAGGCCCAGCCCAGGCAGAGCAGGGTACTGAGGGCATCGACCAAATGCGTCTTGCCCTCAGCCCAGCTCGGGGCTGTGAGCCCTTCCCTGGGGAGCCTGTGCCAGTGCCTGACTCCTCCCCCCAACCCCACCTGCTCCCCAGTAAAGAGCCTAGAAGAATCTTCTCTTGTTTTTTCCAGCTCTACAGAAGGCAATCTTTTTACCACAAAGACAGTCAAACACAAGAACAGCAGCCCAGAGTGGCTATGTAATCTCCAGCAACGGGCTTTAACTGGACCTGCTTTGAGCAGGGTTTACTAAAAGCCTCCAGAGCTCCTTTCCAACCTACATTTTTCTAGGTCAAGCCTACTCTGCAAGTACAGGATGCATCTTTTCCAATGAGCCCTGATGTGCTGTCTCTCATCAACTTCTAAAACCCCAGAATACTTGACAAACAGGGAAACACCACTTCCTCCACTTAAACATAAAGGGACCTTGCTAAAAACCCATCCAAGGAGAGGCTCCTGTATCTGTCCTCTTAGATGTTAGACAGGCAAAACCTCCAGCTCCCAGAGCTGTTCTCTCTTCCCTGGGACTGTTACCTTCACTTTCCTGAGCACCTCAAATCCTTCTATCTTCCCAATTCGGAAATGATTCAAGTCAACATCCTGAAAGAGAAACAGAGGGGTTCAGCAGCTGTTTCAAAACACCCTTCAAAGGCCAGCCTGGCACACTGTTCTTACAAAATGTGTTGCCCATCCAAACATCCCTTCAAAGAGCTGGTGAAAACTGGGTTGGGCAGACAAAATCTGCTGTCTAGCATTAATAAGATGTTGCAGAAAATTCTCTTACCCACTTAGCTAGGGCTTAACTGGAACACACCTTGCTGTTTCCAGTTCTGAGCCTCAGATGAACAGGAACCACTGTTACTTCAAACAATCTGGTGGTTCTGGGAACATTAACTCCACACAGACTGATGCACTTCACATCTGTGCTGTCGAGCCCCAGATGTTCCAGTTTCACAGGACAGTCAAGGAGAAATAGAGCCCTTTACCCTGGGAGCTCCAAACCTCTCCAGCTCACAGGCCCACGAGGCTGCTGGGGCACAAGGCCAGTTAAATTCCTGGGCCAAACCACAGGTCTGACAGCAGGAAGGGCTTCAGTAAAGATATCCTCACTAAAGATTGTAGCTTGTCAGTAACACATGCAGCACAGTCTCCCTTTCAGTGCCTCCATGCTTCATTTAACATTCTAAATTAGTACTAAGATGTTTCAGCAACTGACAGAGAATACAACCCCCCTACTTCTACTTTAAAGGCTCTGAAACAATTCCAGGGAAGATCATGACAGGCAAAACCTTCAGAAGAATTACATCTTTCACCAGGTTTCAATACTTGCCTTTGCCTACGTTTTCTTCCCGCTGTATAAAGCCCATAAGGGCAAAAATCTGCCTTTACCTCAGCTTCTGGGTCCAGGTTAATAGTCTCCATGTCCACTGGTGTCTCTGCTTCTTCTGCAGGAGAAGTAAATACATTAAAAACTTCTGCCACCTGAGGGCTAAAAGGCAAGATTACAATGGCTAACACACAGAGACAGAGGGAGCAAATGCTCCTCCTCAGAAGAAGAATCCCAGACTGGTCTGGGTTGGAAGGGACCCCAAGGAGCACAGAGCTCCAACCCCCCTGCCACAGGCAGGGACACCAACCTCCAGGCCTGGAGCTACACAAGGTTGCCCAGGGCCCCAAACAACCTGGCCCTGAACACCTCCAGGGATGGGGCACCCACCCCCTCTCTGGGCAGCCTGTTCCAGCCCCTCACCACTCTCTCTGGAAACAACTTCCCCCTAAGATCTAATTTAAACCTTCCCTCCTTCAGCTTCACTCCATCCCCCTTGTCCTGCCAGTCTCTGCCCTTTAACAAGCTGATTCCCCTCCTGTTCCTCTGCTCCCTTCAGGGACTGGCAGGCTGCAATGAGGTCCCCCCACAGCCTTCTCTTCTCCAGGCTGACCCAGCCCAGCTCCCTCAGCCTCTCCTCGTAGGGGAGCTGCTCCAGCCCTCTGAGCATCTCCGGGGCTCCTCTGACCCCCCTCCAACAGTCCCACATCTCTCTTGTCCTGGGGCCCCAGCTCTGGACACAGGACTCCAGCTGGGGCCTGAGGAGGGCAGAGCAGAGAGGGACAATCCCCTCCCTGTCCCTGCTGCCACCCCTCTGCTGATGGAGCCCAGAAACATGGAAGATACACAGTTCAGATATTCAGCTGCATTAAAATACACCTCACCTATCTGGCTTGTGTCATGACAGCTAGCTGTAGAAAAAGCACTTCCTTAACAACAGAAATTCATGCCTAGATGTAGAAGAGAGAGAAAAGCACCTTCCCCAGCCTGCCTGTGCAGCTGCTGAATAATGCTGGCTTAAGACTGATCTTAAGACTCCTTTTCTTTACACTTAGGGCCATCAACCCTTTAATGGTACACCATCCATTGTCTGTGCTCCCCCAAGAGGAATACAACACTGCCAAGAAGGAATCTAAACTGTTCAGTGATAGTGCCAGGAATGCCCAAGCATCTGAGCAATCCCACCCCTCAGCTTCTCTTTCATAAACACTGACAGTTTTTGTCAGCATTGTGCACACCTTGGCATGGATTTCCCTCCTCTGGTTTGACTGAACCCCCCAACATGCCAGAAAACATTGTGTCTCACCCCACACAGGTTTTTGGGGAAATGTCTTTATAGCTTTGGATGGCAGCCCAACATTTGCTGTGCTTCTGTAAGAGGGAGTGAGGTTTACTGGCTGAATTCATTGTGAATAATTCATGCCCAAATCCCATTTCTTGGTGACACTGTGCTGGTTGCATCAATTTCCAGAGAAAGTCTAATTCACCTTGGCAAGAGAGCCACACAGCACTCGAGCCCGTTCCACTCCACGTGTGTGGCTTCTGTGTGTACCTCCAAAAACCCAAGGCACTGTAACTACAGCCAGATCATAGAGTGGTCTGGGTTAGAAGGGACTCCAAGGATCATAGATTTCCAACAGGCAGGGCCACCAACCTCCAGGCCTGGAGCTACATCCCAAAGGCTTTGGATTAGCTCCTGCTGTTCTGTATGCAAGCTCAACTGTTAACCCACAAGTCATGACTGGTTTTATACCCCAGCATGGTTTTAACACCCTTATACAAAGGCCAGATGCCCCCTGTACTTCCCAAGTGTATTTCCTACCCATGCTTGGCATTTAAGTGGCATTGTAAGGAGGAGCAGCTTTACAATCTTTAATGCTGCCATTGAACACTGATGTTTTGATAGCTACACAGGCATCACTTTGCTGTCCTTCAACTGCTGCTCTTGCCCAGGCACTTGAACACTGAAGAGCAGGACTGACTCACACAAGGTAAGACCAAAAAGCAATCCCCTGTCTTCATCTTTTAATATTCTTTAGGGCATCAATTAGCACAGGGAGTATAAAGTATATTTTGAAAATAAAGTGAAATGAACAAGAAGGCTTGGTGCCATGGAGCAGGAGTACAGAAACACCACCAAAGCCAACATGCAGAGAGATGCCTGTCAGTGTTTCAGCAATGGGCAGCACTTTGCTTTCCTCATACCCTTCTCTCAGAGCTATCATAGAGTCAGAGAACCATAGACCTCCAGAGCCCATGGGGTCCAACCCCCTGCCAAAGCAGGGTCCCTAGGACAGGGCACACAGGGCGGTGTCCAGACGGGGCTGGAATCTCTCCAGAGAAGGAGACTCCACACCCCCTGGGCAGCCTGGCCCAGGGCTCCCTCACCCTCCCTGGGGAAAAGTTCTTCCCCAGGTTGCTGGGGAACTCCCTGTGCTCCAACTTGCAGCCATTGCCCCTTGTCCTGTCCCCACAGACACTGAAAAGGGGCTGCCCATTTCCCCCTGCAGCCCATGCTTAAGATAATTATAAACATTAATTAGGTCCCCCCTTAGTCTTCTCTTCTCCAGGCTGAACAGCCCCAGCTCCCTCAGCCTTTCCTCACAGGGGAGATGCTCCAGGCCCTTCAGCATTTCCATAGCCTCCTCTGGACTCTCTCCAGGAGATCCCTGTCCTTTCTATCCCAGGGAGCCCAGCACTGGACACAACAGTCCAGGTGGGGCCTGAGCAGGGCAGAGCAGAGGGGAGGATCCCCTCCTGTGACCTGCTGCCCACACTCCTCCTGATGCCCCCAGGATCCCATTGTCTCTCTCAGCCCCTGGGGCACACTGCTGGCTCATGGCCACCCTGTCACCATATGGACTGCATGCAGCTGAACATCCATCTCTGTTTGTAAAGCAGCCAGTTTGGGGTGCTTTATGTCCACCTGATTTATATATACTATGTTGGTTGACAGTAAGACCTAAGTTTGCTAGAACTGCTTTAATTTCTCTTCTTTGGGAGGAAAAAAAAAAAAGCCCTTTAACATTTTCCTACCAGTATTTGATTTATCAGTTGTCAGCATGCTCATCTCCCTCACTGCTCTATGGAGAGTGTCATACACACAGTCCATAAGCTTTGAGAGCTGGCTGCATTGGTGTAAATTGGTTTGATGGGTTTTTAATTGCTTTTCTTTCAGTGAATTCAATGCATGGTTCCTGTGTGGTTTGGGTTTTGCACCTTTGGCCTTGCATGCCTCTTCTCCACACTGGAGCAGGTTGCTCAAAGCCATATGACAAAAAACACAAGGAGGGGATGGTTTTGTGTTGATGAAGTTCCTTCACTCTAAGCTACCCTTTGACAGATCCCAGAACAGAGTATTCAGCACACTGCCAAACCCACCTGTGTATAAATGGTCTGTAATGAGTGCTGCACTGAAACTTCATTTATAGGGAAGCCTGACAGCCAAAAAAGTTAGAAGAATTTTTTTTTTCCATTTGAATTCTAGTTTTGGTCAAAGAATTTATTTTTTCTTCACTGAATGCATGAGTGGCTTTACTGTTGGACAGCTTTAAATCTCAAAACTGGGAGGTTCTTCACCATGAGCACTTGCTAGTACAACTTAATACAAGGGGAATAGTTTGGGTCTCCAATACCTGTTGTTCCAAACTTGGCCTGTGTCCTTGTTGGCTGTAAATTCAATGAGGGTGCTTGCTTGGCTCAGAGCACTTTGTGCTGGCAGCCCTTTGCACCTGGAGAAGTAGGGCAAAGAGATGCAGCCTTGGTAGTAGCAGGTAGGGTATCATGCTCCTTGGCTGGAGGTGATCCTCCCCCTCTGCTCTGCCCTGCTCAGGCCCCACCTGGAGTGTTGTGCCCAGTGCTGGGCTCCCTGGGATAGAAAGGACAGGGATCTCCTGGAGAGAGTCCAGAGGAGGCTATGAAAGTGATTAAGGGCCTGGAGCATCCCCCCTGTGAGGAAAGGCTGAGTGAGCTGGGACTGTTCAGCCTGGAGAAGAGAAGACTGAAATCAGCTGAATGATAAAGCTGAAGCTTCAGCTGCTCTAGCTCTTTCTATTTATGATCTTATGGAAAACTCTTGATTTTCCTTTCAGCTGAGAAAGCTTCTGCAGACAGCTTCTGCGTAACTCAACTGTTCCAAAATTATTCCTCTGCTTCCTTTCTGCCCTGGTAGAAATTTTCTGAATGCCAACAGCTTGGAAGAAGCAGCAGTAACAATACAGTTGTTGTATTAAACAGCATCCAGTCATTCAGCCACCAAATGTGTTTTTACTGAAGTGTTTTCTCCAGTACTGTAAACCACAACCTGAAACACACAGCTAGGTTACAGCAGCTGAACAAACACTTGATGTTACATGTGTGCAGTGGAAAACTGTGGTTTTACTGACCTTGTGAAGCACAGCTTGTGAAGGTGTGCTCTTCCACTTTTACAGGCATCACTGGGGCATTATTTAATTAATATATAGGGGAGGGGGGTGTTATGATCAATTATACCTAGAGGGAGTTAACTTACATAGTTAGGAGATGAGATTTAAAATTCTCAAAATAACTCACTAGTTTGGGAAAATATTTTTTGCAAATTCTAATGGGGAAGGTTAAGGTTGGGAGAGGTCCTCAGTACATGCACACCCAAAAAGGCTTAAGATTTGCTGCAGAAAATTTGCTGTCTTCATTTATTTTCACTTCCAGACCAACAGTAATCACAGGAACCTCCCTGTCAAAAGGATGTTATTACATCTCTGATTGCTAGCTACCACCAAAATCCCAGGGAATATTGCTATACAGGGTCTTCAGAAACACATCTCCACTGACAAATTCTAGGCAAGCAAACTGTGCATCCAACACATGCTGGACTGAAAAAGAACACTGGGTAGAAATATGGACAGACTAATACAAGCAGTAAAAACAGCAGCAGACAGACAGCTTCCTTGAGTTTCTCTAGAAATAGTCACAGAATCATAGGGGTTGGAAGGGACCTCCAGAGATCATTGGGTCCAACCCCCCTCTGCTTTCCAAAGGAATCCAGGAACTCTTCAGTAACAACTTACATACACTAAAGCAGAATTATGAAAAGCTGTTTCTATTTATTTCCAATGAACATTTCCAGCACCTTTCAACAGAGTGTTACTGTGTCCTCACCAAAAAAATACCCCAAACAAGTATCAACAAAAGGGTTTGACATTTTGATGTTAAATATTTCAAACAGAAATGTGGATGGAGAGATAAATAAATAAGAATTTAAAAAAAAAGAGGTCTGATATCTGTGGTTCCCTGACATGAAGGCAGATTTATTTTAGCAACAATGACATGATAATTTATTTCTGCCTAAAGAAGATTGCTCTAGGGCAGGTTTGTGTTGTTAACTGACATTGTCACAGCCCTCAAGAATAGAAAGAGCAGCAAGAAACACAAAGGAGCCATGCAGATGTGCTACTGCCCATGCTGGTAAGCCAATTCCCAAAGCAAATCACCAAGGTTGGGTGTCCTGGTTTCAGTCAGGACAGAGTTAACTCCATTTGTAGCAGCTGATGGGATGCTGTGTTTGGGAGTTACAATGAAAGCAGTGCTGAGAACACCCTGATGTTCTTAGTTGCAGTCAGACAGTCAAGGACTTTCTCAGCTTCTTCCTATTTCTCTATTCAGGAGAAAGGAGGGGCGAAGCCAGGACAGGTGCCCCAGATGGGCCAAAGAGAGTATTCCATGGCAATGACGTCCTGCCCAGGAGAATGGGGGGCTGAGGGGAGGAAGAAGAGGGGCGGTGGCGGGACGCGTGCTGCTTGGGGGGACGGTCGGGTTGCGGGACAGCTCTGGGTGGTACCTGAGTTGTGTGGGTCGGGGAGAAACTGCATTGGGGATCAAGAGTTTCATCTTCTTTTGCTCTAAAGTCCTGTTAGCATTGGGATATTTGATCTTTCTGTTCTCTTAGGAAACTCTCCTTATCCCAACCCACGGGCCTCTCAGTTTCTTGGTTTGGAGTTATTTCCCCTTCCTTTTCCCTTCCCTTGTTTCCCCCTTTTTCCCTCTTCCCCTGCTCTTTCACTTTAAGAAGCAGGCAGCTGCGTGGATCTCAGCCCACAGCTGGGGGGAAACCACGACATTGGGAAAGGTACCTGTGGGGTTCTCACCATTCTGCTCGTCTCTCAGGCTCTGCTGACTGAGGTCTGTTACCAAGCGAACCGCTTGCTTCTTCCCTTCCTCGTCTCCAGACTCCTCCGATTCAATCCGCTTATCGACTGCATGAGACAGAGAGTAACAGAATCAGGCTATTTCCAGCAGTGGAGCAGAGGGGAAGGAGCAGCAGGCAGGTATAATAACCAGGATTCACATATACCACTATGCGGTTAGTAGAAATCCTAAGTTAACTAAATGTAAAGGTTTAGTCTTAAATAAAAGGCCTCTTACCCCTTGTTTCTACTTTGATTTTGGATGTACTTTTTCCTCCCATCACATCTTCCTAAACAATCTGGGAAGAAGACTGGAGGAAAAAGGAGATTTCTTAGATCAATGAAGTGCAATGCCAGAGATTACAGAGGCGGAATTAGAACTGTTACAGTTTAAAAGCTTTTAGGGATAAATATATATATATAACCAGTATTGCGTATGGTAGTACGAGTGACACAAAAAAGTGACAGCATTAAAAAATAATAATAAAGAATTTAAAAAATCCCTGCAGACCAAAGAAACCATCTCCACAGCACAACCTGCGGGGTCCCTTCACCGCTCAAGCAGCCACAGCCCTGGCAGCCACCCTGGCCCTGGGGACCTGAAGCTCGCTCCTCCTCTGCTGCCCCTCAGTAATTCCTGCTCGTTTCAGGGCTCAACCGAGGAAAAGCAACGCCACGGCGGCGGATTCCTTTTAAGTTTTGTTTTTAACGTCACAGTCACCTCCGCAAGCTGCCTTCTCCCCCTCTCGGGCGCGCAGCCCCGGGGAGAGGGGAAGGCATCACACCATGCCCCAGGGAACGCACCCCCAGCCCGGCCGCCGGCCCTCGGCACGGACATCCTCGAGCTGCCCGGCCGCCGAAGTCCCGCAAGCCCCACAGCACGCAGCCGGCAACTGCCTCGCCAAGTGGCGGCACCCAGCGACGGGCCACCCCACCTCCCTCGGCAGCCATACCGATCCCCAGCGAGCTCTCACCCTCCATCATCTCCTGCGGACCCTCTCCGCTCTCCGTCGCCATATTCCCCCTCCCGCCACCGCCCCCTTCCGGAAACCGCCTCAATCTCCGCCGCAGCCAATCAGAGACCAGTGCTGGCGCCGCGCCACAGCCAATCACCTCTGCATTTGGTGCGCCGAGGTGGCGGGTTAGCGCCCGGTCGCCGGCCTCTCAGGCGCATGCGCACCGGACTGTACCCCCGCGGCCTCCTGGGAGTTGTAGTTCCCGTCGGGCAGGGCGGTAAGAGGCAGCAGCGGCTGGGGATCTGCCTCCTCCCTCTGGCGCCTCGGCTTTGTGGCGTTACCAGCTACTTTCGGCCCGGGCGTTCCGCCTGTTGGCTGTCACCCTACCGAGGAACCTTCAATCTGCTGAGCGGGGATCCTGCGGCGGGTCCGCCGGGGCTGCCTGGGGCCGGCAGCTCGAAGCAGGGCATCGTGCGTGGCGGTAGAGGGATGGAGAGGCTGAAGGGAGACGCAGATTCCCCGACTCCGGATCAATTTTGCCGCTTCCCGCCCCGGCGTCCCATTGGCTCCCCTCCGTGTCGCTCTCCCATTGCCTCTTCTTATTGGGCGATGTGGCGGCTGGGTTCTGCCCCCTACTTCCTCGCGCCCGCCGTCCTGTGGAGCGCCCGCCGTCCTGTGGAGCGCCCGCCGTCCTGTGGAGCGCCCGCCGTGAGGAGCTGCGGCTGTCGCTGTCCTGACGGGTCTGCGGTTCGCCTTCACCGCCGGCGGGCTTGGGCTGTAGCCCTGTGAGGCTGGGTGGCGTCCTGGTGGGGAGTGAGGCTGACTCCAAGCTGGTAATCGCTTCCCAAATTGCCGGAGCTTTCGCTTTTCGAAGGAGCGGGGGTGACGGGGTGTCGTGGGTTCCCCCCGGCTGTGGGCTGAGATCCACGCAGCTGCCTGCTCCTTAAAGGAAAAGAGCAGGGGAAGAGGGAAAAAGGGGGAAAACAAGGGAAGGGAAAAGGAAGGGGAAATAACTCCAAACCCAAGAAACTGAGAGGCCCGTGGGTTGGGATAAGGAGAGTTTCCTAAGAGAACAGAAAGATCAAATATCCCAATGCTAACAGGACTTTAGAGCAAAAGAAGATGAAACTCTTGATCCCCAATGCAGTTTCTCCCCGACCCACACAACTCAGGTACCACCCAGAGCTGTCCCGCAACCCGACCGTCCCCCCAAGCAGCACGCGTCCCGCCACCGCCCCTCTTCTTCCTCCCCTCAGCCCCCCGTTCTCCTGGGCAGGACGTCATTGCCATGGAATACTCTCTTTGGCCCGTCTGGGGCACCTGTCCTGGCTTCGCCCCTCCTTTCTCCTGAATAGAGAAATAGGAAGAAGCTGAGAAAGTCCTTGACTGTCTGACTGCAACTAAGAACATCAGGGTGTTCTCAGCACTGCTTTCATTGTAACTCCCAAACACAGCATCCCATCAGCTGCTACAAATGGAGTTAACTCTATCCTGACTGAAACCAGGACACGGGGAGTGCTGGCTGCAGCTTTGGAGCTCTTGCAGAAATATGGTGGCCCTTTGACCACAGCTACTGCCTTCTGCCTGGGAATAGAGTCAGCCTTGTGTCGGCAACATGGGCCAAATGTGGATTGGGACACAAAGGAATGGGTGGCAGTCAGGCCATAACTTGCAGGGCTGTGCTTGGGGTTAGAAGGTGGCGTTACCTGCAGCATCCTATCCTTAGTGGCCTAGACTGTAAAGCTGACTGAACTTCTTACATTTCCGTTACAGATGGTGGCTGCTAGGTGTGGGGTGGCAACCAGAGTGTGGTCATGGCAGATGAGGCTTGTAGCCCCTCTGAAGATGACTTCCTGTCTTCATTAGTAGACTTAGTCCCTGCTGACCTGGATGACTCCAATAAGCTAAGTAGATCCTACCCCTGGGCCAGCAAGAGCAGGAAAAGTCAGCTCTCTCAACTCTGCCGGCTTAGAGCATCTCTATCTGGTGAGCATGTTACTTTGAGACTGAATTCACATGTTGGTGAAGGGGATATGTTTCAGATGGTTGTAGATCTGGTGTCCCCCCTCCCCAAAACTAGAGGCAATATCAATAAGTATCTGCCAGAAAGCACTTGTTTAACAAGCATGGTTTAGATTCGATGTTAGTAAGAAATTCTGTACTATGAGGGTGGAACAGGTTGCCTGGAGAGGCTGTGGAAGTCTTTGAGGCCAGGTTGGATGAGGTTCTGGGCAAGCTGATTTAGCAGAGGGTGTCCCTGCCCATGGGAGGGGGTTGGAACTAGATGATTCTTGACATCCCTTCAAACCCAAACCGTTGATGGGGCACGTGTTGCTGGATAGGTGCTCTGCATTTGTCCCTGAGCAACTTTGACTGGCTGCCATTGGACCACCCTGCTGCCTTGTATTATCTAAACCATGAAAATTTTCTAAATGAGAAGAAAAGTGTTGTTATACCAGCCACTGTTAATTTGGCAAAGGGGAAGAACTTTGTGCTTTACAAGGTATTCAGATATGGGTCACAGAATCATAGAATCACAGGCTGGTCTGGGTTGGAAGGGACCCCAAGGATCACAGAGCTCCAACCCCCCTGCCACAGGCAGGGCCACCAACCTCCAGGCCTGGAGCTACACAAGGTTGCCCAGGGCCCCAGCCAACCTGGCCTTCAACACCCCCATGGACGTGGCATCCACCCCCTCTCTGGGCAGCCTGTTCCAGCCCCTCATCACTCTCTTTGTGAAGAACTTCCCCCTAATATCTCATCTAAACCTTCCTTCCTTCAGCTTTAATCCATCCCCCCTTGTCCTGCCATTGTCTACCCTTTTAAAAAGTTGATTCCCCCCCTGTTCCTCTGCTCCCTTCAGGGACTGGCAGGCTGCAATGAGGTCCCCCCACAGCCTTCTCTTCTCTTCTCTTCTCTAGGCTGACCCAGCCCAGCTCCCTCAGCCTCTCCTCATAGGGGAGCTGCTCCAGCCCTCTAATCATCATCATGGGTCCTCTGACCCCTCTCCAACAGTTCCCCATCTTTCTTGTCCTGGGGCCCCAGCTCTGGACACAGGACTCCAGCTGGGGCCTCAGGAGGGCAGAGCAGAGAGGGACAATCCCCTCCCTGTCCCTGCTGCCACCCCTCTTCTGATGGAGCCAAGGATCCAATTGGCCTTCTGAGCTCACTGCTGGTTCATGTTAAGTTTCTCATCCACCATGACACACAGGTCCTCCTCAGCTGGGCTGCTCTGCAGGAGCTCTTCTCCCAGTCTGTATTGTTCTCCTTGTTCTGTCATGGTGATTGTTCTGTATGTGGTGAAGTGATGGCATGTGGCTGCTGATGCTGCATCCCAGGAAAACATCATTTTACTGGCAGAACTTTAAACAATTTTAGAATCACTTGTCGTTGTGTAACATAAAACACTGATGTGGGCACAGGTATTTCAGTGTCATGTGAAGATAATAAACTGACTTCTGACTAATGCAACGCTTAATCAGGGTTTGAACACTTACCACAATTATATTTAATAGTGGTTTTAATTTTAACTTGAGAGATTTCAAAGCCTTTTAAACCCTGTTAACTTGAGTGAAAAATGAAACACTGAGTGGTCTGATTGAATGTTAGGGATGTTTGTTTTTTTTTTTGTTTTTTTTTTTGCCTACAGACTGAGTTTAATTGTTGGAGTGGCTGTGATTCAAACAGATGTTTGTTAGAAGAGTTCCTGCCTTCTTTAGTTTCAGTGATTTTATTTTCTTGTAATTTCTTTAAAAAAACCCTAGAGGCAAGTATTTTGGGGTTCCTTGACAGCTGCTTTACCTGACAACACTGGTAAATGACAACACTTCATTTCTCTACTACTCCTGTTGTAGAGTGTTACAGCTATGTACCTGTTCTTTATCTTCTCACAGGGGAGAGATGGAGCTCTTACTGTTTGTCTTCACTGGCAGCTCATAACATTTGTACCAGCAAAGCTGGCAACTCCTGTGCTCAGTGGGATTCTGCCTCTCCCTCCACTTCCTTGGGAAGTTCTGCTTCTTGCTCCTTCTCACGTGGCCTGGCTGGGGGGAGACCAGCCAGCACCACCTACCTGCTGCACGCAATCCAAACCAAGCCATCTTCACTCTGGATGCCAACACCATGGAGGTATTTGCTGTAGTAGCCACTAAACTAAGCAGGCCCTAACTGGTTGCTCTGAGTTGTGGGACATCTGTCATTTGTGTGTGTATTTGTATATCTGCAGACAGTCAGAACATCATGAAGGGGTTCTATGGTGGCCTCAAGCTCAGTGTTCCTCATTGCAGCCTTCCAGTCCCTGAAGGGAGCAGAGAAATAGGAGGGGAGTCAACTTTGAAAAAGGTTAGACAATGGCAGGACAAGGGGGATGGATTGGAGCTGAAGGAAGGAAGGTTTAGTTTGGATATTAGGGGGAAGTTTTTTCCAGAGAGAGTGGTGAGGGGCTGGAACAGGCTGCCCAGAGAGGGGGTGGGTGCCCTGTCCCTGGGGGTGTTCAAGGCCAGGTTGGCTGGGGCCCTGGGCAACCTTGTGTAGCTCCAGGCCTGGAGGTTGGTGTCCCTGCCTGTGGCAGGGGGTTGGAGCTCTGTGACCCTTGGGGTCCATTCCAACCCAGACCATTCTATAATTCTAAAGATTGACAGCATGTTTCCATTGCAGATTGTAGTTAGCACAATGTAGAAGGCAGCAGCAGAACCACAGATGTCTTGAGTCCTTTTTTCAAACAGAAAAAGGGAATAAATAATGCAGCTGTGATGTGGTATGAGGGAAGAGAGGAGAAGCAGGTTCAAGCCTTCTGTCTGCTAAACACCAACCCTGGGGTGCATTTGTGGCAAGGTCTCTTTATCTGACCCAGTAAATATGTGTTCTGCACTGGGTGGGAGAGAATTCCTCCATTTCTGTCATAATCTGAGTACTGAGAACTTTAAGGAGTTGCTCTGGTTTTAGTTTGAACTGGCCATTCTTGCTCACCCCTGTGAGAGGCATTTCATCCTGACCTGCTCTTTACCCATGCCAGTGGTGACTGCATGCCTGCAGGCCTGGGTAAAGCTTTGTGGTCTGTGCTTGCAAGTGCAACTTAGTCATTGTCACCTCCCTGGATGTAATTATTTCAACAGCACAAGTGGGTAGGCAGCTAAAAGAAAGCAGGAAGCCTAAAAGGAAAGCAGTGCCTCAAACCCCCTTAATCAAGAAGTTGTGTGGGCAAGGGATGTCCTAGAATAAGAAGCTGCAGAGAGGTGGCTTTGAAGATTTCAGAATTCCAAAAACACACTCCATTTCCACCAAGAGTAAGGGTTGTTACAAGAGATTAAAGCAACAACCTGAGGAGATAAAGACCTATTAACAAAACTTACAGCTTTTAATCTTATTTTGTTGGGTTTTTTTCCCCCCAATTTTCTAGATCCTACTGGCTAATGAAAAAGCCTGCAATCTGCTTGGGTGCAGTAGTCAGGAACTCATTGGTCAAAAGCTGTCCTGCTTTATATCCAAATCCAGTGAAGAGGCATGGGGAGCTGTGGGAGAAGAGTCCATAGAAAATGATGAATGTTCACCCCTGTTTTCAGGAACTGTGGTATGTGAAATATTGGAGAAAATATGGAGGTTTTTTTCCAGTTTGGCTATTTTGCCATTTGTAGGATTTTATTTTGGTTTAAAAGTTTGCAGATAAGGGAATTCAAAGGGCAAAAGATATTTTGGGAGGCACCTGTGAGATCCTTGCAGCTGCCAACATAAATAGTAATGATGGTAGAATTAGAAATTAAATGACATTAGATTTTTAAAAAGAGGTCAATATAGGTTGCTTAACATGGAAAAACCTATTGTGGAAAAGTTTCCAATTGCCTAGTCTTCTAAAATCCTTTAACATCATCTTAAATTGCATTGTGCATCTGATAAAGTTACAAGTCAGCTGAATACATAAATGTCTGTGCCAAAATACTCTGGTTGGCACAAAAGAGTGGAACTGATATTTTGGCTGTAGAAAGATCTTTTATTAAGAGAACTGTATGAGGAATGTCTCAGAATTGTTTTCTTGTCCTGCTGTGGTAAGCTGTCACTAGAAAATGTTTGGGAAATGGGCTCATGTTCTTCAGGGTGTGCTGTTTTGGTGCTGAAATTGGAAGCATCTCAGAGATTAGTCTTCCTGAATCCCCAACTGGATATGGCCAGGGGGTGTGTGTGTGTGTGCGTGGAATAAAGTACCTAAGTTTGACTCAGTGAAACCCAGAATGGAATGAAATGCCTGATAACAGCATCAATTTTAAGCTGCAGCCATTCCATGTGCTTTATAGGAGTCACTGTGTAATTCCTAAACCCATTCTGTCAAGAGCATGTAAAAATGATAAAAGGCTTGATATGAATACTGCAGGTTATAAGATAAACACTTTCTGATCCAAGAAGCAGCTCCCCCCATACGAAATTAAACTGCTATTTTTGCAGCTTCAAGCATAAACTTTGTTACTAATGTCAACTGTTGGTTAGCACCAGGGGACATCTCTAAAATGAGGCCCCTCTGAAAGGCAGCTCTCATTGCATGCACATTCATCCCACTGAAGGAAATGCCCAGGGTCTTCCTGAGGTGAGGAAAGAAGATACAAAAGCCACAGCGACATGATCAGTGAATTATTTGCATGCCTTTGCATCTGGGTTAAAACTACAGGGCAGGGTCTTGGCTCAGTACTTTATTTCTGTTTGAAATTCTCACTAATTAACTACAGCCTGAGTAAATGATGAATGTCTTCCTGAACCCTGTGGACAGGTGGATGTTGTAGGCCGTCTCAAGGAGAAGATCCCTGTCTCAGTCTGGCTGAGGCGAATAAGAAGCAAGGGCAACCAGTCTTGTGTGGTTGTGCTGGAGCCAGTGGAAAGACTTGCAGCTTCCCTTTCCTTCAGGGCTGATGTGAGTGTTTTCCTAATGATCAGATGAAACTGCAGCTTGGGAGAGTTTATGTGCACTGTGGATAAAATGCTAAAATTAAAATAGTCCTGTAAATTTTCTTCCCAAGGGAGAGATTATATCATGTGACCTCCTTTTTGCCCATCTCCATGGCTACCCAACACTGGAAGAAGTAGTTGGGCTCCATGTAAAGGACCTGATTCCTTCTGTGCAGATTCCTCCTCTAGGCAAAAAAATCCCAAAGGTATAGTATAAGCAGCAACCCCATTCTTCCATTTTTCCTCCTGTTTGGAACACAGGCACACCCTCTTCTGACTTCTTGTGTATAAAGCCTTCTTTCTTAGTAAGAAAACCTTTCCAGAAAGACACATAAGTCACCTGAAAATGGGTTATTTGTGGAGCTGCTATCTGAATATTTCCTAACTAGACCAAGCCCTGACTTCTCATTGTGGAAATCTGTCCTGCTGAAAGACACTTCTCTCCAATCCTGGCTTGATAAGAAACCATGCTGATTCTGTGAGCTCCTTAAGGTTCTTTTGAATTCTTCAGCCCACTTCAGTGAAGGTCTAAAGAATGCCCACATCTTTCAAATGCCATAAAACCAGGCAGCTAGAAAGGCAAAAAGGGCCTTACTAATGCTTTGTTTGCTGTAAAGTTGCAGCAGGGACTTTCCTGGTCTTCTTGATCAGGCTGTTCATACAGGAGTTCAACACTGCATTCCAAATCCCCAGAAAGCCAGACTTTGATCAGTTGGATATTCCCAGGATGGGTTTCTTTCTCTTTTCTTTTCCTCCTCCTTTCTCCTGACAATGTTCCTGTGTAATTTTATCTGAATACTGAAATGAAACTAAAATATTTGGGTAGCTAGAGGTTTTCTGCTTGTTTATGTGTTTGTTTGCTTGCTTGCTTTACTTTAGAGCCTCAGGATTCAGCAAGCTGTAGGCCGATCCAGAGACGGTAACGCGTTTCCTCTCAGTTTAAAGCTGCAAGTAAGCTCCCTGGGAGAGGCCCAGGTGGCAGAGCAGGAAGGTGTTTCACAGACAGCAGATAGCTCTTTCACAGGCTATCATTACTCTGCTACAGTCATGGTTTTCTCCACCATCAGTGGTCTTATTACTGTCCAGTCAAATGGAACCATCTGTGGCATCAAGGACAGCTTTGCGTTGATTCTGTTTGGCTACGAGAAGCAAGAGCTGCTGGGAAAGGTAAGACAGGAATTCTGACTCCTGTCAGAAGGCTGCCACATCTGGCAGCATATCCTTTGGGATTGTACAATCAGCCTTTACACTTCTTTCTGTCTGTCACAAACCCTCTGTGCTGCATGTGGCCATGAGCCAGCAGTGTGCCCCAGGGGCTGAGAGAGACAATGGGATCCTGGGGGCATCAGGAGGAGTGTGGGCAGCAGGTCACAGGAGGGGATCCTCCCCCTCTGCTCTGCCCTGCTCAGGCCCCACCTGGACTGTTGTGTCCAGTGCTGGGCTCCCTGGGATAGAAAGGACAGGGATCTCCTGGAGAGAGTCCAGAAGAGGCTATGGAAATGCTGAAGGGCCTGGAGCATCTCCCCTGTGAGGAAAGGCTGAGGGAGCTGGGGCTGTTCAGCCTGGAGAAAAGAAGCCTGAGAGGGGATCTGATCAATGGTTATCAGTATCTGAAGGGTGGGACACAGGGGAAATGGCCAGCCTCTTCTCAGTGTCTGTGGGGACAGGACAAGGGGTGATGGGCTCAAGCTGGAGCACAGGGAGTTCCACAGCAACCTGGGGAAGAACTTTTCCCCAGGGAGGGTGAGGGAGCCCTGGGCCAGGCTGCCCAGGGGGTGTGGAGTCTCCTTCTCTGGAGAGATTCCAGCCCCGTCTGGACACCGCCCTGTGTGCCCTGTCCTAGGGAGCTGCTCTGGCAGGGGGTTGGACCCGATGGGCTCTGGGGGTCCCTTCCAACCCCTCAGTGGGTGGGCTGTAGGATGATACACAACCCCCCTTGCTGTAATTCCCAAGCCTTGGAGTGCTGGGGATCCAGTATGTATTTCAGTTGTACCTTCTCTGTCAGTCACATGGATGACTTTTGCCTGACTAGTCATGAGAATCAGGTCCACACCAACGGTTTGTTCACATTTGCCTCCCACCTGTGAGAGACAGTTTAGCTTTAGAAGTCTTTTTCCTGTGTTTTAGAACATTACATTCCTCATCCCTGGTTTCTATAACAACATGGAGAGAATTGAGGACTCCGTGGGCATGGAGAGTGAGTGCATCTTTGAAGATGTTGGTGCCTGTCATGCAGCTGGCTCCAGCTTTTCTAGTAAAGGTAAAAATGAATGGAGACAAGAGATTTGCCTGTGAGGAAGGGAATGTGCTTTGTAAAAGCAGCACACCTCCCTGCAGCTTTTACTTGGATTTTCACTATAACCTAAGGCAAACAGTGCTGTTTACTGAAGGCTATGCTTCTGTCTTTCATGCTAAGAAGGAAAGATGTCCTTGTCTTATTCTTTCTCTTAAACATGTTTAGACTGTTGGTTGTCTTGCAGTTACAATGACTTGTATAAATGCAGTCTAAACCTTTTAATTTTAAGTGTTTGGAATGGGGAGTGTATGTGTGTTTGGGGCTTTTTTCCCCCTGCCATTTGTTATCATCACCTTATTTCCAGTCTCTGCATGGCAACTGGCCTTTTTTTAATCCAAGTAACTGATCCAGGAGGATAATACCTGTCCAAGAGCTTTGACAGGAAGGCAAAGTTTAGCAGCCCTGGATTGTTTATTCTCCTGCACATGACAATTTTTCAAGCCAAAGGAGAGGGGAGTGCTCATGTTTGATGAACATGATCAGAGGGCTGGAGCAGCTCCCCTATGAGGAGAGGCTGAGGGAGCTGGGCTGGGTCAGCCTGGAGAAGAGAAGGCTGTGGGGGGACCTCATTGCAGCCTGCCAGTCCCTGAAGGGAGCAGAGGAACAGGAGGGGAATCAGCTTGTTAAAGGGCAGAGACTGGCAGGACAAGGGGGATGGAGTGAAGCTGGAGGAGGGAAGGGTGAGAGGAGATCTTAGGGGGAAGGTTTTTCCAGAGAGAGTGGTGAGGGCCTGGAACAGGCTGCCCAGAGAGGGGGTGGGTGCCCCATCCCTGGAGGTGTTCAGGGCCAGGTTGGCTGGGGCCCTGGGCAACCTTGTGTAGCTCCAGGCCTGGAGGTTGGTGTCCCTGCCTGTGGCAGGGTGGTTGGAGCTCTGTGATCCTTGGGGTCCCTTCCAACCCAGACCTGTCTTCTCCTTGGGGAGAAGACAGGCCAAGGCAGTTTCAAAATCTTTTTTTAATCACTGCAGTCTCTGAGGCCCCAACATAAAAGGCTAAGTTGGGGTTTGTTTCTTGGGTGGTCCAGACAGCATTTTCTCCACTGCATCTTTAGCAAGTCTTCTGTCAAGAGAAAAGCAGGAGTTGGAAAGAAGAGACAAAGATGACAAGCTGATGCATGATGAGACTAAACCAAAGAGTGGGACCAGTTTATTTTCTACTCCCTCAGCTCCTGAAGCAGCATGCACATCATCAAATAGGTAGGCATTTCATGGACTGCATACTCAGCTTGAAAAATGAAGGTCCATGGTGGGAATCACCAGCAGAAACTCTTCTCATCTGTGATGTCTGTGGGAAGGTGGAGCAAGAGCCTTCTCCACTTTGCTCCCTTTAAAATCTGAGTGCTGTTTGCAAGACAGGTTGAGTTTTGCCTACCTTAGATTTTTTTTGTTTGGCTCTGTACAGCCTACAACTGTAAAGCAACAGGAGCCCTGTCCCTAAAGGAGACCAAATGCTTTCCCCCAGGCTAGGGAGGGTAGGCTCTATCTTTGCTAGGTCAGAAACAGCAGATGTTTATTTCTTTCCATGGTACCCACCAGCCCATTAAAATAGGGGACTGCATTACTAGAATCTAGCCATTTTGCTTATAACCTTCTAGATTTTCTTCCTGTTACAAGGTTAGAAATTCTGCAGCAGTGCCTGTATGATGCACATGGTTTATCTTCAGTCAACTTTGAAGACTTCCATATGAACAGTTCTACCCCTTGGAGAAGATTCACTGACTTCTTTAATATACAGGCTATTACAGCACAGTTTATGCTGCTTTTTAAAAGAGACCAATAGCCTGGTCTTTTCCTTGTGCTCTCCTGGTCTTATGTCTCTCATGTTACACTTGGATTGTAAGTCCTCTGCTGCAGGGTTGGTTTTCTACTCACCCTGGTTCTGTGTTTTTACTAATAGAAATATTTGTAAAATACCTTGTACTATGGGCTTCAGTGGAGTGTTGTTAAATTGGTGGATGTGGACATCCATCTTCTGTTAGACAAGGGGTCTTCTGTTCTCAGGACTGGAAGTATCCTGCCCTGTGTATTGGCTTTTTGTTGTTAAATCATCTATGGTATATATGTAGAAATTAAGCTAGAGAAGGAAGTAATCCATAGGGAAAGGGTGCTATGCAAGTGTGCCTGCTCTTCTTTGGTTCAGATGGAATTTGTTAGGAGTTTGGATCCCTGTGACAGCAGCTTTCTGTCTCTTCCTTTTTAGTTTCAAAATAAAACAACTGGAGTAAGTTTTAAAACATAGACATAGTAATGTAATGTAGAATGTGATTGTTTTCTCATTCTTCTGTCCTCATGATATCACTAATAACTTTGAATCTTCACAGCAAAGACAGCAGTGCTACCCATGGGCTGTCAGTCCACCCCAGAGAGCCTTACCCTGAAACCTGGCTCGACAGAATGAGAGCAGTGGAACAGGATAGAGCAGTGGAAGCTGCAGGAACAAGTCATTCTCAAAAGATGCTCTCTGCAAGGTGCTCTCTCACATCATCTGATTCAGAAGAGTTGGATTTAGGTCAGAGCATGAAGGCTGCAGTAAGAAGCCCAGATAGTGCAGTAGCTGGTACATCTGAGACTGGGAACACCAGCCAGACTTTCACCTTGCCTAACCAACTACAAACTCATCATCAAGATCTCAGGGAAGTAAATTGTCAGCAGATCTCTGTGTTACCAGATGAAATGCTGAAGCATCAGCCCTCAGCTGATGCCTGGGGACAAGCTTCTTCAGGAAATGATGCCTGGGGACAAGCTTCTTCAGGAAATGTTGCCTGGTCGCCTCTTTGTTCTAGGCAAGAAGACAATGCAGATACAGCTTCCTGTGGCCTGACTAAACCACCTACTGATGTTCCTTGTAACTCACCTGGAGCACCAACAATGGATGAGCCACGACCTGGGACAACACCAGGCTGCAGACAAGACTTTCAAAGCCACACAGTTCCAGGACAGTTGGCAGAACCAAACTTGTGTGATGCAAAACGTTCCAGTCCCAAGTACAATGGCATTGAAAATGGGCTGCTACAGGATGCTTCATCCTTCCTTGCCAGTGGAAGAAATACTGCCCCTGATAAATGGGGTCACAGTGATTCTGTACCAGGAGTTGTTGTAACCTCTGAGGGTGTTAAAGAACCAGATGCTGAGCTGAACTGTATTTGCTCTGGTCTTGAGGAACTGGATCTGAATATCGATGTCATGGGGAACTCAGACAATTGTTTAGGGATTATTTCAGGAACATTCTCCTCTAATGAAGTGGACTCAGCTGTAGGCAATGTGCTAACTCAGAAAAACAGTGCTTTTTCCACTGGACAGGAAGAGAGGCTTTTGAATGATGTAGCAGTAGAAGATGGTTCTGAGTGGCTGTCCTCCCACAGGCATCTAGAGAACTCCAGAGTGTTTCTTGAGAAGCCTGAAACTCTTGCAGAGACTGTGGGGGACAACATCAAAAGAAGGCCACTGGAAAGCAAAGGTAGTCCTGAAGAAGACAGTCAGCTGCATGGGCTGCAAAATATGGAGCTAAAAGCAACCTCAACCCCAGTGAAACACAAAGGAAGGCCCAATCCAGCAGCTCCTTTGTCCTTGGAGATTCTGGAAGGCAGCTATGCTGGGAACTGCTGTCACAGAGATGGTTCACAATTAAGTAAGTTATACTTATTTATCCTCTTACCAAAGGTCTTAGAGGGATGATCTTTTTTTTTCACCCACATTTTTGCAGAACACAAACAGTTCTGGTTATAAACTCACAGTGGAGAGGAAGGAAGAAGCCCTGGCATCTAGAAGAAAAAACCAGCCTACTCAGATGATATTGGAAAAGCAGGTGGTGTGACATGCAAAGTTACTGAGAAATTAATGCAGACTAATAGTGAGAAATATTCCTAAAATACAATTAAAAGATTTGAACCTGATAACTCTTCATGAACAGAAAAGATAAAGTCCATTGTAAAACTTGCATTTAAATTGGGTAATGGCATGTGTTTCATTCACTCCTTCAGCTGAATTTGATGTCTTGTGGCAGAAAATCCTGATTTTTGTGTAATTTAGAGTAATAATGTGAAATTAATTGTCCCAATTGAACGCTGACAGAAACTTCTGTTGTGGGCTGGGGACTGTGGAGGCAGCTGCCAAGTATCTCTAGAATAGTTGTGCTGTTGTCAGGCCCTCTGATGGTTCCTTACTAAGTAGGTGTTCCCCAGTGAATAATGGAGGAACTCACTTCATGAAGCAGCTCAGAATTCCATCCTACAATGTCTCTTGTTCAACACTGACATCTTATTTGACTGGTTTTTTAACCTTTTCACCTTTTTCTACAGGTATACTCTTTGAAGTGAAGCAGGTAGAACTGCAGGACCCTGCCATGCTCTTCTGCATTTGGGTGGTGAAAGACCTTCTGCAGAGCCACAGGGAAGCTGTAGCAAAGACTCAGCTGTGGCTCTCCACTCTAGCAAGCTCTGCTCAGTCTACTGCAGATCTTTCAACGCCCAGTCTTGGAGAGGTAAGAAATTCTGCCATTGTAGAATGTTGAATGTTTCTCTCCTTGCTTCACTGCTAAGCTGAAGTTGAAAAGCTGCAGAACATTGTCAGGAGGTGGTGGATGGCTATTGCTGTTTCTTTGTTCCAAATATTTATGTTAAAAGAAGTGTTTCAGTGCTTTAATAAGGGCAGAGTGCTATTTTGTAGCATTTGGAGGGGGGTGGGGGGTTTGGCTTAGTGTAGTTACCCTTCCAGCCTGAACTGTGAAAGCACCTGATTTGTTCTTGGGCTGGTTTAGGTACATCTGCAATGGATGAGTTTTTAACTCCACGTAATCACACTGGCAGCAATGACACAACACCATTAAAAAAGGAACACTGGGGTGACAACTTTCATTGACTGACTTGAGCCAACAAAAAAACCCCTGTGGTTTCCTGCTGCCTTCTGAGCTGTGGCATTTGGGGTTCTGTATGGCAAGCTACCACTGCATGGCTCAACAGCAGCACATGGCAGTGCCATATAACCCCAATGCTGAACTGCTTAAGCCTGCTTTTGATCTAGTAGTGGGATGTCATAGTGACAGTACTTTGACCAAGGCTGTAGAATAAAATAGTATCTGAAAGGTGCTTCAAGACCTTGCCATGCTTCTCATCACCCAACTCTGGTATCACTGGGAGTGTAGTGTAATAAATGAGTTTTCTTTTTTTCTTTATTCTGTGTTGAGTCTGTTTTGCCCATGACATTAATTGCAGAATGATCTCTCTGTCCTTATCTCCACTCCTGAGCCTCTCCATATCTATTTTCTCCCCTTCCCAGCTGAAAAGGAGAGTGATAGAGCAGCTTTGGTGGGCATTTGGCCTCTAGCCAAGGCCAAATCATCTCACTACTCTTAGAGCAAGAAAAATTTCTGTTATGTTTAATTTCTCATGTGGTGTTGCAGGCCTTGGTAGGAACTTGGTAGTATTTCTCTACTAGGGATTTTACAGAGGTATTAAAATTCAAGTATACCTTGGACTTGTTCCCTCTCCATGTCTGCAAAGAGATCAGTCTATAGAACTAAAATGCTATCTTACCAGAAAGTTTGGGTAAACACTGGTAAGTTAATATCTCTTGTATACTATCTATGTTTAGATTTCTGGGGCAAATAGAAACAGCCAAATTTGTAGACAGGGCTTAAAGCAGAACCTCTTTAGGTCTCTCCATCTAGAATATGCTTGTCTGGAAGAATTATGGCATTGAAAGTAACCTACTTTTTATTCATCAAATAAAATTATCATTTGGTAATGATATTACCAAGTAGTTAATTTTTCTCCTTGCACAGATAATCTTGTGTGAGCACCTAAAGTGTGTATGTATCTGCTTTCTTTACCTTTCTATGAATTAAGCAGCATGACTTAAGTATGAATTAAGATGACTGTTGACTTAACTTGCCTCATATGGTGATGGTTACAGTTCTTGCTGCCAAAACAAAAGAGGTGTCCTTTCCTTTCAGCAATCCCTTCATTTTATAAACATGATTTCTATGGCTTGCTCTTCTTTTTTTTTCTTTTTTAAATCTGTACCTAGGCTATCCAATCAACTTCACTTTTTGAGAGTTCCCAAAGAGCTGAAGAGCTGGAAGGATTAAAGGCATGTGAGGGAGAATATGCCCAAAATTACCACACTCTCACTCTTATTGGCAGAGGATCTTTTGGCTTTGTCTGGACTGCCAGGGGCAAGAAGAATCACCAAGAGGTGAAATACTTCTTTTCTATCTCACTACAGTAATGTACAGTAGACATGCTGAGGTTATGGGACCCTCTGCCAGCAGAAGTAGTTTGGGTGTTGAGAGGCAAGCTGTGGTGTTTCTCTGCATCAATGGCAAGTGCTTGTTTCCCTCCACAGTACCCCTATACCAGAAGTCACTGCTACTTGAGTTCTAAGAGAGCTGGCCTGTCAAAGCCTTGGAATCCAGCACATCAATAAAAAGAAAACCAGCATCTTCTGCTTCTGTGCATTGCTTGGCTTCCCAATTGGCTTAAATGTGTTTAAAGATACTATAAGCATGGTGTATTTGGGTTACTTCTGACTCTCTAGTACTACAATTCACTAAGGTTTTTCCTGGAAATTAACTGACCAAGCACTTAAAGCCATGCTTTCACAGGGGATGCTGAATGCTGTTGTCTGTGTAGGTTGTTGTAAAGTTCATCTGGAAGGAGAAGGTGCTGGAGGACTGCTGGGTAGATGATCCTGATCTGGGGAGAGTTACTCAAGAAATCTCAATCCTTTTGAAGCTGCAGCACCCCAATATCATTAAGGTACAGTGTGAACATGTTCCTTTGAATGCTTGGTGTCTCATATTCCTCTTCAAGAGTGAGGAGGTGTCCTGTATTAAAGCTACCACCTTTTCAAGAAAGAAAGGAGCCTACCTATCTGTCCTGCCTTGTTTTGGAGGTTATTACAGCAGACTATTGCTTGTTTCAACACTTTTACCCCAAACAATTGATGTAAACATCTACCTGAAGGTGTGATGAACAGAAAAAAGATGATTTCCAGATGATTGGAAGTGTGATGTCACATGTGAACATGTACTAGTTCAGTAAATCTGGATGCATATCTTGATTCCTGTTATTTCCTTTTGGGGTTGTTGGGGTTTTTTGGTGCATGGGGTTTTGTTTGGTTGGTTTTGTTCTCCAGAAAGAGAATTCCTCCTGTTTTAATGATGCTGTCTTTACAAGCAACATTTGTGCTGTGTGAAAGGAGACTTCAGTCTCACAGGCTGTTGAAATCTCCAAGAGGGGAGCAGTGTTTGTTCAACAGAAACCCACAACAACAGGCAGTTTCAGGATGAAGCAGGGGATTGACCCAGTCTATTACTTACAGGTGCTGGATGTATTCCAAAATGAAGACTTCTTCCAGCTGGTGATGGAGAAGCATGGATCTGGTCTGGATCTCTTTGCATTCATTGATAATCAGCCCAGGTTGGATGAGCCATTAGCAAGCTATATATTCAGACAGGTGAGACCTGGGAGACCACAGTTGCTCCATGAGGGTAAGATAAGAACCAGGACCCTCCTGCCCCCAAAAAATTGCTGGCTGATAAGCAGGCATGCTCAATACACAGAACTTTCCCTTGTTATGTGGTAGGGCTTATTTCTAGCTACCTAAAAAGCTACCTGCAGAAACCTTTTTAAGGTTTACTTAGAAACCTGGAACAAAGCAACATATGCAGGACCTTACTTCACCTGGGGAGTCCCTGCAGAGCCACCATCTTGCTGTCCAAACAGCACATCCATTGCCCAGTGGTTTTTGGCAGTTCAAGCACACCCAAAGCTGGTGCTTTACACACAGATGTTACAAAGCAGTACCCTCCCAGTGGTATGCAATTAGAGGAGTAACTGCTGTGTAACACCTTCTTCAGTTGCTGTGGAGGAAGGGTCTTCACCTGGGCTGAGGTCATCTTGACCTGTGGGTGTGTGCCAGTTTGGTTTGGCAAACTTGGACCTTAGTTTTCACTGTCCAGCTGGCTCTGTGTGCATTGGATGCTTGGGGTTCCAGGACAGGTACTTTACAGGTGTTCCTTTCAGCACCTCCCTTTGATCCTTTTCCTAGCCATGCAGTCCTTATTCATGATGTAATACAGACCTGGCCTTAGCTTTGAAGTTTGATGATAGATACCAGCTTCTGTGGCAGCCTAAACCCCTGGGCCCTGGATGTCTGTGTAGCAGTTCCTCTGTGGGAGGAGGAGAGCATGGGGATGTTGCCCCTAGCCTCAGGCTGTCACTTAGATCAAGGGTAAAGATCTGAAGGTTTTAAGGCACCTAAAATCAAGATGTTATCTTGGATTTTAATGTGGCATCATGCAAACCAACTCAAGGTAGTTTATTGTGAGTCAGGAGTTTGCCTGAGAACTGACTTGTCCTCTCTTGGCTGGGCAACTGTTCTCCACAGCAGCAGGCCTCAGGTAAATCCCCCTCACTGTGCTTTGGAGTAAACTCTTTGCTCTGAGGCATGCAAGAATTACTGTGTGCTGATAACCCAGATGCACCTTCTCTGAGCCTGCTGTGCAGTGTGCATTCACAAACTGCAGCCCAGGGTACCTTTAGACTTGTGAGGGAATAAGCTCTTTTCTTAACCCCACCCCAAGATTTTAGGGGTGCTTGGTTGCCTCACACCGGTTCCTCTGCAGCGAGACCTTTCTGTTACAGATACAAACTCTTCTTCCTCAGCTTCCTTGCTCAGATGCACTGTCACAGGGATCACAATTGTCTCCAAGGTGATCTGATTCTGATGCTGTTCTTAATTCTGGCACCACAGCATGAATCACACAGAAAGAGGAATGGGATTTAGGAGTGACTGCATTATTTATACCAAACTTCACTCTTTGCTGCTTTGTCATCCTGCAGTATGGAAGGGACACACTAACATCCTCCTGGAGAAAACAAAAGGACCCTCCCAGTGAAGCTGGGATAAAAATAGTTACCTGCAGGACTGTAGCAGTAAGCACTGGTGCTCCTACCCAAAAAAACCTAAAGCACATCGTGACTACAGCATGCCATCTTCCCCCACAGAAGCAAGCACAGGCTTTGTTGAGTTCTCCTCCCAGGAGCATTGTAATGCAGTGCTGACAGGCATGCCTGAGGTGCTTTCAAGTTACCAAAATTAGGATCTGTTTCTGTAGAGTCAAAACCAAGCCAGACTGTGGCTATTGGAACTCTGATGCGATACAGAGTATCTGGAAGGACACCCCTGTGTAGTAACACCTCCTTCTTCCTTCCTCTTTCAGCTTGTATCAGCTGTCGGGTATCTCCACTGTAGAAACATCCTTCACAGAGATATCAAGGATGAAAACATTGTCATTGCTGAAGATTTCACAATTAAATTAGTGGACTTTGGTTCAGCTACCTACCTGGAACCTGGAAAATTGTTTTACACCTTCTGTGGGACAATTGAATACTGCTCACCAGAAGTGCTGTCTGGAAAACCGTACGTCACCCTCTGAAAAGTTCTCTTTGTGTCTGTGGCACCAAAAAAAGTGTGTGTGCAGGGCTGGAATGGAGAAGACAAGCTGTGCTGCCACCTTGCTAGAGTAGTTAACTGCAGGGAACCCAGTGAGATGTAAGGCACTGAGGGGACAGAAATGACTTGTAAACATTTGCATGTAGAGCTGTTTCTAAGTATGTGACAGGCTCTCTTTATCTGGCCAGCTGTTTGGCAGAGCCTCATAGGAACAGCTGCACCCTGCGGAGCCGAGCTCACGAAGGAGCCTGTGCTTTTAATTCCCAGCCTGCTGGAATCATAGAATCCCAGCCTGGTCTGGGTTGGAAGGGACCCCAAGGATCACAGAGCTCCAACCCCCCTGCCACAGGCAGGGACACCAACCTCCAGGCCTGGAGCTACACAAGGTTGCCCAGGGCCCCAGCCAACCTGGCCTTGAACACCCCCAGGGATGAGGCACCCACCCCCTCTCTGGGCAGCCTGTTCCAGCCCCTCACCATTCTCTCTGTAAAGAACTTCCCCCTAATACCTAATTTAAACCTTCCTTCCTTCAGCTTCAATCCATCCCCCCTTGTCCTGCCATTGTCTACCCTTTTAAAAAGTTGATTCCCTTCCTGTTTATAAGCTCCCTTCAGGGACTGGCAGGCTGCCATGAGGTCCCCCCACAGCCTTCTCTTCTCTGGGCTGAACAAGAAAGAAGAGTCAGGATGAGTCACAGTGTGACTCTGGCATGTCCTTTTTCCTCACTCTTTTACACTTCACACCTCAGCGTGCTGCCCTCCTCGTTACACCTGCATGTGAAGCCACCAGTACATCTCTACTAAAAGCTGCTCTTCTAGAGAGGTGGCATAAGCATTGCGATATGGTGTCTGCCCCTTGTGGTGCCTGGTTTTGTACTTCTCTCACTCTCATCTTGTCTCTTCCCTTCTCTCCTACTTGCTTCCCCATAGGAACTTTTGCAGTTTGATCATTGCTCTTTTTTATTTCTTTTTCTTTTCCTCTGTGTGTGTGTGTGTGAGAGAGAGATCCTCTGGACTCCAGTTCTCCTCTTGCAGCTTATCTTGCTGCTCTTTCAGATGTGCTGCCTGAATCTCAGCTGTCTTTTCCCTGTCCTCTCCTTCTCTGAGGTTTCTTAGCCTGGAGGCTGGCAGATCCTTATCAGAATTCTCACAGACTTCCCATGTTAAAAATTGGTGATAGGGGCTATCAGCTGTCTTTTATTCCTTTTTACTTACCTTAGCACACAATAACATCATTTGCAGTCTGAGCTGATGCATGTTTCTCCCTGCACAGGTACCAGGGCCCCGAGCTGGAGATGTGGTCGCTTGGTGTCACCCTTTATACCCTAGTGTTTGGAGAGAATCCCTTCTGCGAGCTGGAGGAGGCTGTGGCAGCTCTCCTGAACCCTCCTTGGCCTGTGTCCAAAGGTGAATTTTTCTCACTTCCTTTTCTAAAGGAGCAGAGACCCCTGGGGGAAACAGTATGAGCAGTATTTATTCCCTGGAAATAAAGGGGAAGACTGGAAAAATGTTTCCAGATGGGCCATGCAGTGTTTCCAAAGCTGCTCCCTGAGGTGGAGGTACCTTTCAGGTAAGTCCTGCAGCCCTTTGTGCCTACAGCGAGCACAGCTTTCTGCTGCCTGATTTTCAGCTCAAATTCCAGGCCTTGTGTTTATTGTGACAACAGCCTCTCAGCTTGCCAAGCTGCAGTGAGGTTTATACCCAGGTAAACTGGAACAAGTACTGCTTGATGGGGAGGTTCACTTGAGTAGGTAGCTCAAGGATGAACAATGGCACTTGTGTAATCTCACCCCAACTACTGGCAGTCCCTGCTCTGTCACGCTTGGGATGGATGATGGTCTGGTGTTCAGCTGGGGTTAACGTACACAAGAAGCAGTGAGGGGACATGCTCAGGCCCACTGACCCAAACTACCCAAAGGGCTATTCAATATCACAGAATCACTGGGTTGGAAAAGACCTTTAAGATCATCACATCCAACCGTTCCTGTGCTGACCCAGATCCCTGAGCACCTCATCTCCACACCCAGGGGTGGGGACTCAGCCCCTCCCTGGGCAGCCTGGGCCAGGCCCTGACAACTCTGCCAGGGAAGAACTTTTCCCTCCCAGCTGAGCTGACCCTGCCCTGGCACAGCTTGAGCCCATTGCCCCTTGTCCCAGCTCCTGTCCCCTGGCTGAAGAGACCAGCGCCCCCCTCTCTGCACCCTCCTGGCAGGGCAGGGGAGCTGGGGAGAAGGTCTCCCCCCTCAGCCTCCTCTTCTCCAGGCTCAACACCCCCATCTCCCTCAGCTCCTCCTCAGAGGATTTGCCCTCCAGCCCCTTCCCCAGCCTGGTTGCCCTTCTCTGGACTGGCTCCAGGACCTCCATATCCTTCTGATGGTGAGGAGCCCAGAACTGGACCCAGCACTCGAGGTGCGGCCTCACCAATGCTGAGTACAGGGGTACAATCCCCTCCCCAGACCTACTGGCCACACTATTTCTGATACAAGCCAGGATGCCATTGGCCTTCCTGGCCACCTGGGCATGCCGCTGGCTCATGGTCAGTCGCAGTCACCCAACACCCCCAGGTCCTTCTCTGCCTGACAGCTCTCCAGCCAGTCTCCCCCAGCCTGTAGCTGCTCAGGGTTGTTCTGTCCCATGTGCAGCACTCTGCCCTTGGCCTTGTTAAACCTCATCCCGTTGGTCTCAACCCATCGGTCCAGTCTGTTCAGGTGCATAGGAAGGCTCTTCAAACCCTCAGGCAGATCAACACTTCCTCCCAGCTCAGCCATCTGCAGTCTTACTGAGGGAACGTTCTACCGCTTCATCCAGGTCATTGATAAAGATATTGAACAGAACTGGCCCCAGGACTGAGCCCTGGGGGATGCCACTTGTGACTGGCCTCCAGCTGGATTTTGTTCCATTCACCACCATCGTCGCTCTGGGCCTGGCCATCCAGCCAGATTTTAACCCAGCTGAGGGTCCACCTGTCCAGGCCAGTGGCAGCCAGGATACACCTCTAACCACAGCTCAAACGCAGGGTGACTGTGGGACAACTGCGGGCTTAGGAATGCCAAGTTGGGGTTGTCTCTGTGGCATTTGCTTCTACTTCTGTCCCCCTCAGTGCCACAACCTGGGAGTCTCAGAGCATTCCCCCTGTGAGGAATGCAGGAGCACAGCACTGCCCAGGGGCTTAGCAGGGAGGATTTGGAATTAAAATGTGCATTCTTGGAATAGAAAGCATGCCTCCCTGCTGTCTCTCCCCAGGTCTCATGGATCTCATTGTTGGGCTTTTGCATCCTGTTCCAGAGCAGCGCATGACTCTAGCAACGTTGTTAGAGGATTGCTGGCTGAAGCAGCCTGTGAACCTGGGTGGTTATACCTGGGAAGAGGTGTACGTCTCCCCTGAAGTAGGTGAGGTGGCATTCTGAAGGCTTTCTCCTCCAGCCGGCTCTGCCAAGCACGCAGGAATGGTTGGTGAGAGAAGGCTTGGCCCTGGTGAACGAGATACTCCCCCCGGAAGGACACCTGACGTGCAAAGTCCCTTGCCCCTTGTCTGGGGGGATCCGTTGATTCACCCCTCTCAGTTTATCCTGCTCCCTAGAAAGCAGCAGACACAGGAAGGGTCCTGGAGCACACACCTGTGCAGACAGACTCCCAGCTCCGTGCAGACACCACGAGCTGTGCCTGAAGGCTCCCAGCTGCTAGCCTGCAGATCCCTGAACGAAGCAGTGGCAAAGGGATGCCCAGGCTGAGGCCTAGGCTGTCAGGGTCCTGCTCCTTCCAGCAGCACCCCCTCCAGGCCCAACAGGCATTCAATGTAAGCTCTCTTCTCTCTGTAGGAAGATCTGGTGGGCAGCACCAGCCACCATTCCCCCAGAGAAGTGTCTCTACTATGCACTTACAATCGTTCTTACACAGCAGCTGTTTTAAAGCAGTGAGACAAGGGTTTTAGTGTCTTTTGTTTTAAATTGCTTGTAACTTGGAGTATGTTTTTTTACGGCTGCGTTATATATTCAGTGACTGAATAAATGCTTTTGCCTGGGGTGCTGGTCTGGGCCTGGCGTTGGGAGCTTGTGTGCACGGGCTGGGCTCAGCCACAGGCCCCCCGTGCCAGGGCCCCTCTTCTAGCTGCAGTCATGGCCGCAGCCGGGGCCCCGGCCCCTGCCTGGGGGGAGACAAAGCCGCCGGAAGGAATAACTTGAGTGAGGAACGAGGGTCGCAGCCAAATTACGGGGACAGGCGGCACCGGGCCCCGGCCGCCCCTCCAGGGCGCCAGCAGACGCCCCGCTCTCCGAGGCGCGGCCGTTCCCGCCCGGCCGCGGAGAGAGAGGAGCGCGGCCTTGGGGCGGCCCTGGCTCCTCCCCTCGGTGCCGGGACATGGCGGCGCGGCTGCTGCCCGGCCGCTGCCGCCCGGCCGCGGTGAGCTGGGCCCCGGTGCTCCGCGTCGCTCCCGTGCCGTGCCGCGGCTGCGGGGAGGCGGCGGCGCTGCGGGACATGGGCTTCAGCGAGGAGCAGGCCCGCAGGCTCCTGGGGCTTCAGCCCCGGCTCGGCCCGCAGCGCCGGGAGGCGGCGGCGGCGCAGCTGCTGCTGCTGGGGCTCAGCGCCGAGGCCGCCCTGGGCCTGCTGGAGCGGATCCCGGGGCTGCTGCGGATGCCGCCGGAGCGGCTGCAAGAGCGCACCGCGGAGCTGCGGCGCCTGGGACTCGACGGAGGTAGGGCCGCGGGCGGGGGCGCGGAGGTGGTGGGGAGCGGGGTGCCGGCAGCCCCCCTCACTCCGGCGCACCGCAGGTCAGCTGCAGCGGGCGGTGAGCCGCTGCCCCCGGCTCTTCACCCTGCCCCGGCGGAGGATGGGGGCGGCGGTGCGGCTGCTGCGGGAGCGGTGCCTCTTCACGGCGGAGCAGCTGAGGGAGGTGCTGGGGACCTGCCCCGACGTGCTGCTGGAGGAGCCGCGCCGCCTCCACCTCCACTTCCAGGTGAGGGGTCCCGGCGCGCCCGCGGCGGGAGCGCGTTATCTGCGCGGCGGGACCGCCCCGGGAGCCGCCTGAGTCGCCCCGCTTCCCCCGCAGTACGCGTACTTCAGGATGGGCGTCCGGCAGCAGGAGATGGTGAAGGCCCGGCTCTTCCGAACGCCTTTTGCCGAGCTCAGGAACCGGCACATCTTCCTGGAGCGCCGGGGACTCTACCAGACCCCACACAAAGGCCAGGCCCAGACCGATAACCCCAAGCTGAAGGACATTCTCCAGCTCTCGGAAAAAGACTTCCTGGCCAGCCTGGCCCGCGCCACCCCCGAGGAGTATGAGGTCTTCAAGAAGCTGCTGGCTCGAGAGGAGGAAGAGGAGAATGCAGAGGAAGAAGAGGAGGGCAGGGATGCACTGTATGCAGAGGAAAATGAAGACTTGGATGAGTGGGGGAAGTAAACCACCCCCAAAGTGAGATGAGGCTCACTGGGACAGTCCCTGGCCCCACTGCATTTGTGGGTGCTCTGGGCCCCCCATGCTAACACCAGCTGTTGGTGGGTGCAGGGCCCCACATGCAGGCCCTGCTGAGGAGCAGCAATAAATTTCCTACATCAGAATACAAGAACAACCGTCGTTCTTCCTCATTCACCAACTACGTTGAAAAATAGCCAGTTTCCATAAAGTGTTTTTATTAACAAAAAAATCCCACCTGATCCAGACCCAACCACAGTAACTGATTGCAAGGGCCAGGGTTAAAACCTACATGTCGTGCTGGCTGTGGGGCAGGAGGCAGCAGGCTGCTGTACTGGCTCATAATGGGGCCACACTTCCTGCAGCCCTGTGGGGATAGGCCCCAGGGCTGCGCAGAAATGGGACTGTCCCATGGCACGGCCACCTCCCCCTTCACAGCCAGTGTGGGTGCTGGGCTCGTAGCTGACAAGATGGGGGTACAAACCCTCCCCTCCTTCCCTAGGGGACACCTGAGGCTCTTCTTGCTTTTCCCTTACCCTGCTCTTCCAGGCAAGGGCTGGCTTTTCCCTCATCTGGCTCTGGAGCAGGATCGGGCAGCCTTGAAGGAAAGTGTGGCATGTCCATCTCCAATTCTGGCAGCAGAGCTGGAGCTGTGCAGGAGGGAACATTGTGTGGGCTGGGTGGGGGTGCTAGCTCTACATCATGTCCCTGCTGCTCCCAGGCTGCAGCTGGATGCTTGGGCAGGCATCCTTCCAGGCCAAGCCCTCTCACTCTGCACCCAGGAGGGAGAGAGGGGTGTGAGGAGCACCAAGCTCACGGGCTGGTTCTGCTGGGGGAGCATCTTCCAGGCTGCCACTCAACACACACGACTTAATGACAAGAACCTTGTGATGCTCAGGGGAGGGGGAGGGAGGGGAGGGCTGCCCTGCCAGGCCATCCCCCATGCTGCTGGGAGAATAACACTCTATACCATAGCTACGATATATCTCTGGTATGTATTAATTTATAATATACAATGTGTACGTTAATACACAGATCTATGTTTAACTAGTGTTGCCATACAAACTCACAAAAACTAGGAACATTTCTAACCTACTCTTTTCCCTGGCTGTTGGGACAGCCGTGGGGTGCTGGTCCTCTCCTCTCCCCTCCCCAAACAGGGAACACAACTGCTGCAGCAGCTCAGGGGGGAGAAGGGGTGGAGAACGCAGCACCCAGTCCCTACGGTGCCCCACACTGGCTGGGGGTGATCAGCCTCCAACCAAGCTCCTGTTAACAGCTGACAAACTTCACCTTCCAGATCACTCTGAAATGGTGTTTCCTGGGTGCTCTGTTGCCTTCTGAGCTGGGAACTGGGATAAAACCAGGGATTGTTTACAAAAGCAAAACATAAAAAGGCAGGTAATAGAAGCTCCTTCAGAGAGGGGAGAGAGACACAGCTCCAGTGCCCACGCCTCGCTGCTCAGGGGAGCTGCTCACCATGTCCCACTCTTCCACACAGGGAAGGTCTCCTCCGACCAGATCGTCGTGGGCCACGTTTTGGGTGATGGCTACAGCTTTTTAGGCTGCAGTAAACTGGTTTTATTTGGGGGTTATAGGTCGTTTATCACCTCGGATTACGGAGACAGGCTGGTGCAGATGCTGTTGGCAAGGAGCTGGGCTCAGTCCTGCCTCTGTCTGAGCCTGTCACTTGTGTGGAGGTGCAGGGCGTTGCTGAGTGGGGCTGGTCCCTGGCAGGGCAGGGACAGCCAGCCAGCCACTGCAGTATAGTGGTGCTCAGCTCCTCAGGGGCAGAGGGGTGGCTGGAGAAGGGCAAAGCCAGAGCAAAGGCTGGTGCTGGTCTGGCAGAGGAAGGGGAGTGCTGCTTGGCATGCTGATGTGGCTGCATGTCCCTAACAGGCTGGAGGAGAGGAAGAGCTGATGCCAGGCAGGAAGGGTCCACCGCTGTGTCCAACCCTGTGAGCAGATCTGATCTTCTGGTGTTTCAAAAGCCCTTAGCTGCGGAAAGATGAAGCTTCTACTGCTTTGAACCCTGTGAAGGAGAAGAATGAGCTGGTATGCAGAGTCTGTCAGAAGCCCTGCACCTGCCTCTTCCCACCCCTGTGTGCCAGTCTCCAGCTGGGAAAAGCCCAGCTTTGCCTTGCATGGGCAGGCAGTGCCTGTGTCCTTCCTGTGCAGGAATCTCTCCTTCACAGGGCTGCAGGGAAGCAGAGGATCACCTCCTGCTCCTCAAGCCCAGCCACAACCAGCAGCCAGCAGCTGCATGCCCGAGCCAGGCTGGCACAGCAGCTGCAGTGCCCTCGCATGTCCCTGACAGAGCTTGGGCTGCACCCTGGCTTCATCCCATCCCTTCCCATTCCCTCCCTCTCCTCCCCTGCTCCCTGTCCAGGGGCAGGCACAGCCATAAGCAGGAGCAGGTACTTACTCTATGGCTGCTTCAGTGTGTGACTGGTGCTTGGTTTTCTGGAAGAGAAGGGAGGAGAGCACCATCAGCCCTGCAGCCCCTAGGCAGCTGCTCACAAGGAGGGCACACAGAGCCGGCCTTGGCTCTGCACTCCCTGCACTCTGTGCTGCACGGCGTGCCTGTGCTCTTCTCCCTCACCATCCCCCAAGCCTGGGCATCCCAGGGTGTGCTGGGGGACACAGGCCAGTAGCCTGCTCTGGCCCCGGGGCCGCAGGAAGGCCGGCGTGCTCAGTGTGCTGCTGCAAGCTGTACCTGCTGGCTGTCTGCTCAGAACTGGTGCTCTCGCAGCTCTCCTTGTAGCAGATGTCCTGGTGTACCTTGTAGACTCTCCTGTACCTGCACACACAGCAGAGGAGTGAGTTGCAGGGAGTAAGAGAGACTCATCTGCTTTTAGAAGTGTGAGGTGGGGGAGTCTGTGGGTTCCCCGTGTTTCCTTCAGGCTGCAGTCGCTGGCCCTGGGAGGAAGGGGGCTGAGCCTGCCGTGCCTGGAGGCTGACCCCCCCTTCACCCCCACCCCCCACCTCCTCTGTGGGACAGAGTGAAGGGCCCCGTGCCCTGGCACCGCAGCAGGGCTGCCCACAGGTGGCGAGGCAGCTGGGCAGGCAGGGATCTGCTGCTGCTTGGGGAGCATACACCCTAAATCCAGTCTCACTGCCACAGAGGCAGGCAACGCGGCTATGGGGCTGTCATTTCAGTAGCGCCCTGCCCTGGGCCGCAGGCAGCAGGGCAGCCCCAGGGCTCATGGATACACGAGGCTGCTCCACCTGCGCTGGGGAGGGGGCAGCTGCCAGCCAGGGTCTGAGACGGCCTCACTCCCCCGGCTCTGAGCACCAGGGGAAGAGGGGAGCACACCCCACAGGCAGCACTCAGTACTCACAGGTAGTGGCAGGTGCCTCCTTCCCACACGGGGAATGACTTGGTTTCCGAGTACAGCCGCGTGCATGAGTGTGACACCTTCTTGCAGGCTGCTTGGGGAACAGGAGAGGGGAGCTACCAACAAGCCCATCTCTGACCCTGAAGGCCCCAGGGGCTGTCTGCTGTGCTGGAAGACTGGGCTCTAAAGAGGCAGGAGAGGCAGAGCCCCATGCCCAGGGAACTGTGTGTGCAGGGCAGAAGCTTCACCAGGCTGTCTAGGGCAGGGCTTGGCCAGAAGCAGGGAGCTGACCTGAGCTCCCAGATCTGCCTGAACTGGCCAGAGCTGAGCCCAGCTCCTCCCTGTGCTGTGGGCACAGCCTCTCCAGGAGAGACTCCGCACGGTGAGAGCCCCCGTGGTGGGGAGAGGCTGGATGCTGTGCCTTGGGGACCTGTGGTTGGCACAGCCACTGTGCTGGGCACATGCCACCCACCCTCAGGAGGGAGCTGAGCCCTGGGGCAGCAGCAGCACAGCACTCACCCAGCTCGCAGAGCCGGCCCTTGAAGCCCAGGCGGCAGTCGCAGTGGTAGGACATGGCGTCCCTGGCGCAGGTGCCTCCATTCCTGCAGGGGTTGGTGGAGCAGTTCTGCCCCTCGCCTGCGAAACACCGGCGCCTGTCAGACCCTGGGCCCACGGGGCAGCTTTGCCTACCCTGCCAGGATGCCCCCAGTGTGAGCAGGGGTGGGTCAGCCAGCATGCTGTGCCGCTGTCGTGCCTCCAGACAGGGCAGCAGCAAGGCTGGTGTCCAGCTCCTGCTTGCCTGCAGGGCCTGGTCCCTGCTGCGTGGGTGGGTGTCACTGTGTCATCCCCCCAACTTACTCTTGCTCTTTGCCTCACGCAGCTGCAGTGCCAGACTGCCCTGGCTGGACACCTCCACGTTCTCCAGCTTCACTGGAGCCTCCGGCTCTGGGCAATAAGAGGGTTAAATGTCACCTCCATCTGGGGTCAGACACAAAGGCAGCCCCTCAAATGGGATCCAGCCTACCCACCCCATCAGAGAGCTGCTCAGGCCCGAGGCAGTGTGCAAGTCTCACCCTTCCTGGAGGGTTCTGGGACAGGGAATGCTGGGCAGAGCCCAGACATGCGGCGAGCCCAGCGCTGCCCCCACGAATGACCAGTCCCTCTCCCACTCGGTGGTATGGGGTTCCCAAGCCCAGCAAGATACCTGTAGGGTTGGCACTCGCCTCCCTCGTGTTATTGGACTGACAAACAAGGGGGCTGGTCCTGGGACAGCGAAGGGCTTCTCACCTGGGCACCCTCCTTGACTGGAAGGCTGCATTTGGCCCTGGGGGCTTAGGCTGCTAGGCAGGCAGAGGCCATGCTGGAGGGCTCTGTGGTCACTACCTGGGCTCCCACAGCTGCTGGCAGGGGAGAAGGCCAGCCTGTGCCACAGCCAGCCTTGTCTCCCATCAGGGACAGTCCCTCTCCGGTCTCCCCAACTGACTGTGTCACAGCTCTCCCTGGGCTGGGGTCTGGCAAATGTTCATCTGCCCGGGGAGGTGAGAGTGGGCTCTGCCCTCTTCCATGGCTCCCCCAGTTCTACAGAAGTCTGCTTGGCAAGCACCCTGTCCCAAGGACAGGCATAAATGTCATCAGATGATAAGAGGGGGACAAAGGCAGCAGAACACTTACGTGACTTCACAGTGATGGACTTGTCCAGCACAGTGCTGAACCTGGCGCTGATCCTCCTTCTGCCATCTACCAGCTCGGTGAACCTGAGACAGGAGAGCCATGAGGGTACAGGGCACTGTGGTATGCCCAGGCCACTGCTGCCCCACACACTGGGGCTGGAGGCACTTGCTGTCTGTGTCAGGCTCAGTGTGGGTCCTACAGTGAGCCTGCTCACATTGTAAGGCCCTGCCCGGCTCGGGACCCCAGTGGCGAGGGGGCAAGGGGTGCAGTCCAGCAGGAGTATGGCTGGGAGAAGGGGCTGTGCTCAACACAGTGCTGGGAGAGCTGGAGCAGTGCCTACCTGGGGGCTGGCGAGGGTGCCTCAGCTGTGTCGTGATCCGCAAGCAAGCGCAGCTCGGGCAGGAAAGCTGGGGGCAGCCTGTTGCGCAGGACCCGGGGGTGCCCAGCCTGGCTCCACCGTCTCTCTGGAGCCCCGTCCCTCTGCACTACAGACCAAAGGGTTGGGCTTAGCAAGAAGCAGTCTGTGAGTCAGCATGGGGCCTATAAGACCACCTCCTTGTCCCCAGGCTGCCCTTCAGGGCAGTGCATGCTCTTCCTGCACTTGGGCTGCAAATGCAAGTCCTGGTGAAGCACCAGGGAGCTGGAACCCTGCACCTTCCTCCACTAAGAGAAGTGGCACCCTGCGACCCCCACCCCCCTTTGCAGGGAACAGCACCCCGTCCCTGCAGCTGGTCCTGGGGCAGGAAGTCCCCATGGGGGCTGGTTACTTTGTTGGACAACCCTACCCCAACCAGCAGCGCCCCGGCAAGCCGGACACTCACGGGTGGTGACGTAGAGGTTGATGGGCTCGCTGTGCACTTGGCCTTGCTCTGTGTTCTGCACAGCTGTTACGGACAGGCGGTAGCGCAGCCCAGGGAGCAGGTCCCGCACCGTGTAGGACACCAGCTTCCCGTTGGGCACGTAGCGGCTCTTCACGCTCTGCGCGGTGGTGACGTTGATGATGTACCCCTCCACAGCACCAGCGGGCGGCTGCTCCCATGCCATGGACACGGAGCTGGCAGTGACACGGGAGGCAGTGAGGTTTCTCGGGGGAGAGGCCCTGCACAAGGTAGAAGGTCAGGAGAAACAGGGTCAGCACTGGTGTCTCTGACTGGTGACAGCGTGACTCGTGACCACCCTATAAGCACGGCAGGGCCCTGGCTGGCCCAGCCACAGCACACGCAGCCCTTGGCAGGGATCACAGCGCACCAAGAGATACTTGGCATCAGGTCTCTGTGAGGCAGAACCTTACTGCACGCTGGCACCCGGGTCTGGCCCTGGCCCCGCAGCTGCCATATAGCACAGGATGAATCAGGCCCGTGGGGCTGAGCTCATGCTGGCCTTGGGCAGCGAACAACAGCTGGGAGGGGAGGACATGCCGCTGCCTCGCCTGCCCTTCCCAGAGCTGCCTGCACGCCTCCTACCCGCCGTGCTGGCCAGACAAGCTGACGGCTCTCGCACCTTCCCCTCCCTGCAGCTTTCCCGCTGGCCCAAGCTGCAATGCCCAGTGCCTGCCAAGCCCTGGGGCCCCTGCAGCGGCAGCCAGAAGCAAAGGCAACCCCACTCACTCGTCCACACGTGGAAGGGGGCCGTGGCCAGACTCTCCGAGGGGTGATCTTCTGTCCCCAGGCCGCTCAGTGTTGTGACATGGACGATATACTTCTCCCCTGGCTGCAGGTCCCTGCAGAGGAGAAGGGCAGAGTGGGAAGGGGTAAGCTGGGCAGGCTGGAGGGGCAGCTGGCCGGGTGCTCCCCTGCCACCCCACTCACAGGAAGGTGTACTTGGCCACGCTGCTGTTCAGCTCCACAGTGCGGTCTGCCAGGTCGCCCAGCTGGCGGATGGAGACCCGCACCCTACTGACGGTGGAGTGCTTGAGCCGGTGGAGAGCCCATTGCACCGTGATGGTGCTGGCCGTCACGTTCGTGATCTCAAAGCCTTCCACCGGACGCGGTCCTGGCCAAAGCAAGCAGGGAGGACTGCGGTCAGTGCAGGTCACCCCATCCCTTCCCCGTTGCCCCCACCATGGGGGTCCTGCCTTCCCCTCCGGGCTGGCTTCCCATGTGGGAGAGGCTCAGCCCTGCCCACTCTTCCAGACTCCTCTTTTCCATCCCCACCACCTTCTGGACGGGCAGGTGGCACATCCACCTACCTGCCTGCACGGCCTTGCTGCTGTCTGCAGCACCCCAGGGCTGTCCTCCTCTGGCCTCACCCTCTCCAGCTCCAAAGGGGTTGCAGTGCCTGGCCCTAAACCCACCTCGGGGGTGTCCTGAGCCTGGCTCTTGTTGCCCCAAACATCTGGCCCTTGCTCGAGGCCTCCCAAAAAGCCACAGCTGAGGCACAGACCTGCACTGCTCCTGCCTCCTTCTCCTCTGGGCTTCACTCCATCTCAGCCCATCGGGGTGACATGGTTGCAGGCTTTCCATCCCCCTCTTGTTAGAGAGCAGCTTTTCTAGGTCTCATTCCCTCCATCCCTTTCCTTTCTACACCCGCCTGCCTTTAGCAAATGGGACCACCACTTCTCCACATGCCTACAGCCCACGGCGGCATCTCTGGGCCCCCTCCCGGCACGGCGCAGAGGTCCTGTCATCCTCTGCCCTCATCACTCTGCCCTCTTAGCACATCCCCATGGTGAGACAGCAGAGACACATGCCCGCAGAGCTCCTCTTCGGCACAGCCTGGCTCCCTGGCTGGCACACGGGTGGCCAGGCAGCACCCATACCTCCCCGGGCCCCGTGAGGAGGACTGAGAGGTGCAGCCCGGCTCTGGTGAATGGGACACGGGAGCAGCCCCTGCCGCCAGCCCCCGGTGAGCCGCGGGGAGCTGCATCCCCCTTTTTACTCACAGCAGAGAGAACAGCGATTCTCTGTGCTGTTCCCAGCTGAACTTTAGGATCTGCGCTGCCAAACCAGCCGGGCTTCAGCACAGGCCCAGCCTGCAGCCGGTGCTGACGGTGAGGAGGAGGTAGCACAAGCCCCAGCACCCGCGGGGGGGCCTGCAACGTGCTTCAAGCCCGCGATCCCCCCGGGGGGATGCTACTCACTAGTGCGTGTGGTGAGCATGATGGGCCTGCTGATATCATTCTTGTTGTTCACGTTGCGTTTGACTGAAAAGACAGAAATATTGTAGGCTCTGCCGGAGGCTAGTGCCCGCAATTGGTGGGCAGAACGACTTCGGTCCACAAAATCTGTCCTGCGGTAAGAGCCGTCGAGGGATACGTACGTCACGGCGTAGCCGTCAATGAGTTGCCTGGCGGCTGCGTCCTCAGGTGGGTGCCAAGAAATCAACACACCAGTGTCCTCCACCCTTTCCACCTTTAATGAGGTTGGTGGCAGCAATTCTTCAGGGTGTAGGCAAAAGCAAAGGGGAGAGGTAACGCCATGAATCTTTAGAGAACAGACCCCAGCAGCAAGAGGCAGAGCGGCAGCAATGGGAGGACAGGGCCCTCGCTCTCTCCCTCGACGTGCACCTGGCAGGGGTACCTCAGGGCACCAGCCACCACTGGCTCAGCAGGCTCTGGAGGAACCGAGGCACCCAGAGAATGGCTGGCCGCTGCGACCTGGCAGCTGAGCACTTGTCACAGCCTGCTGGGAAGGTCAGTGCCCGTGGCAAGAGGCTTTCCTCGGGCAGCTCAACCTCCCATCCCAAGGGCATCCAAGGGATCGCCGTTGCTATTGGGGATGGGCAGGGGAAACTGGGCCAGGGGAAACCTGTCCCCGGAATCCTTGTGCCAACCCCGGTGCTGGCAGCAGCAGCTCAGCGTGCCAGTGCCCCATCAGAGCATCAGCGTGGCCCTGGCTGCACCCCCTCAGAGGTGAGGCCCTGGCCATGCCTGCCTCAAGGATAGCTGCTGGTCCCAGATAGCGTGGAGCCCCTTGCAGGCAGCGGCCAGTGTCGAGCCCCGCGCCACGTCCTGGTGCCGCTGCTGAGGGCCTTTACCTTTTTCGCAGCTCTTGCCTGTGTAGCTGACTTTGCAGGTGCAGCTGTGGGTGCCATTGCTGGGCAGGCAATAGCCTCTGCTCCCGCAGGGGCTGGAGAAGCACGGGTCGCTGGCTGCGGGACAGGGGTCGTGCCCGGCGGTGTTAGCTGTGCTGGCTGGCCAAGCGGCTGCCACGCGCCGAGCCACCCCCCCACCTCACCTGTCTCGCAGTGGTAGCCGAAGAAGCCCTCTGGGCACACGCAGAGGTAGGAGCCGTCGTAGCTCTCGCACTCCCCTCCGTTTTGGCAAGGGCCTGACTCACAGGCGTCCACTTCTGCAGGGAGGAGAAGGCCGGCGGTGGGTGAGCAGGGACCCTGGCAGGCCAGCAAGCCAGCTCCCGCGGGCGAGCGATGGCAGCCACTGCCCCAACCCCGTGGCGGCAGCAGGATGCAACATGCAGCCCGGGGCTCAGCACAGCCCACCTCCACCCAGCATCCCACCCAAGCTGCAATCCCTGGACACTTTTGAAAGGGGACCTGCTACCGGCAGGCTCCTTATTCCTTGCTCCCCCCGCACTGGAGCGGTTTCAGCTCTACCCCCCTGAAGCTGCAGGCAAGGAGGTGGGACAGGTAGCAAATACCCAAGGCAGTAGCTTGGGGTCAAGGTGCACAAGTTGGCAACCAGCTGCCTGGCCAGGTCCCAGTATCCAGACTCTCCAGCCTCCTGCTGCCCTGGGAGGGGCAAGTCTCTTACCTGTCTCACACTGGGTCCCCACAAAGCCCTCAGGACAGTAGCAAGCGAAGGACCCGGGGAGGTCCTGGCAGGTCCCGCTGTTCTTACAGGGCTCTGACTGGCACTCGTCAACATCTGGAGAGCAGCAGCAGGAGAGGCACCGGCTCAGCACAGTGCTGAGACAGACAGCAGAGACCACGCAGTGCTTCTCTTGCAGAGTGCAGACCTTCCCCACATCACTGTGACCCCCAAGCTCACCAGCTAGGCCCAGTCCTACTCCTGAGGCCATCTACTGCCCTATGCCCGGCCCTGGCTGCAGGCGCTGGGCACAGAGATATGCCCTCAGGGATGCATGGGGACAGCTGGCAGTGTGGAGCTGTGCCAAAGGTACCTGCAGCATGTCTCCTCCTCTGCCCTTCTGCAGTCATCCCATCTTCTCTCCATACCATCCTCTCCCAAGACGCAAGGAGCCTGGTTAGATCTGCCTGCCCCTAGGTCCGCCCAGCCCCCATGCTGCCCATCACCCCTTTCACCCAGCACCCATGTGCAGCCATAACCCTGTGCATACATGGGAGCCCAGCACAGCCAAAAATGTGCACCCTGCCTTCCCCAACTTGGCCAATAACCTCAGGGCCACGCAGGGCACGTCCCACCCAGCCCCAAGGCCTGGGGTTCCTCTGCACAGGCTTTACATGCCTCAGGCGAAGCCACTTCCCTGCCAGCGACGGGGGTGCCCACAGAGCACCCGTGAGCAGAGCAATGAAAGGAGTGCAGGTACTCCCGCAGCCCTGTCTGCTCCTCTGTCTGACTCAGAGCGGCATCTCCCACCCCCGAGCTGGCTGGGGGCTCCGGGAGAGGAGCCCTCCCCATGGGTGAATCTAGGAGCAGAGTGAAGCTGGGGTATGTGACTGCAGGGAGCCCAGATCCTGGCCGTGGCCATTCCCCAGGGGCGAGGCGAGGAGGGGCTTGCTATGGCCCCACAGTGTACCCGGCAGGGCCCCTTACCTGACTCGCAGCGGTGGCCAGCGTAACCCGGCTCACAGAGACACAGGAACTCCGCGATACGGTCCTTGCACTGGCCCCCGTTCAGGCAGGGCTGGGACTGGCACTCATCTATCTCTGCAGGCAGTTGGGCAGGGGCAGAGGCGAGACAGGGCCAGAGCCGTAAGCACAGGGCAGGGGTGGTCCCCCAGCGCCCCTGGGCTGGGCCACTCCCCAGCGCTCCTCACCGTCGCATTCGGGTGGGTCGCTCCAAACACCTTGCAAGCGGCAGACCCGGGGGTGGTTGTGCTGACTGAGGGTGTAGCCGAGCTCACAGTGGTATTCAGCCAGCGAGCCCACCTTGGTGGAGTTGAAAGAGGCCTGGGCATGCTTCACTTTGCTAGGGACGCCACAGTCGACCTCTGGGGAGAGACAGGGCAGGTAAGCAGGGCCCACAGAGGCACTCCGAGCCCCTGGCTGGCAGGGGCAGCACAAAACCCTTACCAGATTGGCAGTGCTTCCCTACGTAGCCCATGGGACATGTGCAAGTGTAGACCCCACCGAGGTCCTCACAGGTAGCGCCGTTCTCACAGGGGCTAAGGAAGCATGGGGAAGGCACTAGGAAGGAGAGCAGAGCAAAAAGCAACTGCTGCAGAGCTGACACAGCCCAGAAACAAGAGCACAGAAACAAAAGCCAGCCCCTTTTCCTCTCCAGCAGCGTGCCAGGGAGAGTCGAAGCACTCCAAATGAACAAGGAAGGGTGTTGGAAACAAGCAGCAAGGCTTGTGGCTGTCACAGCTCTCCCAGCAGCCCCAACACCCCCTTGGGACAGGCGCACCCTGCTGACACCTACCAATCTCACAGTGCCGGCCGGTGTAGCCCGGGGGACAGTCACACTTGTACTTGCCGATGTAGTGGAAGCAGGTGCCCCCGTTCTGGCAGGGCCCCGAGGCACAGGGGTCTGGCTTACCTGGGGGCAGAGGGCAAGCGGGAGCTGAGCAGCCAGCGGGACCGCTGCCCCCTCTTTTCCCCAGTGTGGGGGCCAGGGGGCCATACCAATCTCGCAGTGCTTGCCGGTGAAGCGGTAGGGGCAGGTGCAGTGGTACTCGCCGTCCGCTTCCCGACACGTGCCTCCATTGCGACAGGGCCCCGTGCTGCAGAGCCGTGGCTTGGCTGCAAAGAGAGCACAGAGTCACCCTCTTGCCACCACCCCCCACCAGCACCCCAGCAAACCCCTCACTGCAGGAAAGCTGGGCGCACCCAGGCCTCACAGCCCCAGGCTCAGCAGCACCAGAACACCACCCATGCAAAGGCCTCAGGGGTGCATGGTGCCCAGGACAGCTGCTCCCAAAGCCAGAGGCTCAGGCATGTAGAAGTACTCCAACACTGATGGTGTCATGCAGGAAACACAACCAGGCTGGCTGCTGGGGCTACGAAGGGAGCCACGTAACCCATCCACCCTGTGGGGTGGGATGGGATGACCTGCCCCCTCTTCCAGTGGCGGCTCAGGATATTATCTCCCACAAACTCTTCCCCAACCCTCTGCCAGGCCCTGGGCTTGGCAGGGCGCTCTGCCTGGGTACCTTTCTCGCAGCGCTTGCCCAGGAAGCCCGGAGGACACTCGCAGGTGTAGGAGTCATCATGAACCTCACAGGACCCCCCATTCAGGCAGGGCTCCGAGTCACAGGGGGATGGCATTGCTGCAAAGCCAGGCACAAGCAGCGGCTGAGGACAGGCAGCCAAGGGCCAGGGCTGCTCCCCAGCCAATGCCAGTGTTGCCGCTCAGCCCCCCAGCCCCCAGTGTGTGTCCCACAGCCCTGCAGAGGAGACTCACTGTGGTTGGTGCTGTAGTCAGTGTGGCAAACGCAGAGGTAGCTCCCGCCGTACTCCATGCAGTATCCGCCGTCTGGGCACTGGGTGTTTATGTTGCATGGCGTGGTGGTAACTTCTGCAAACACAGCCAGCACTGGCCTGTCAGCCGGCAACAGACGGACACACAGCTGGCTGCCTGGCTGCAAACAGAGGGCTCCTAACTCTGCAAGGTCTCATGAGATGGGAGGGACCCTCTGTACCCCACTCTGCAGGTAATGCAGAGACAAAGGGCCAGCCTGGTTGCCCATGAGCCACAGAGGGGGAGCACATAGAGGTTCCCTCCATACTCAGGGGTGATGGGCAGGGTTCAGGGGCTGGGAGAGGCACGGCTCAATGGGGAGTGATGAGGTAAAGTGCTGCCTCCTCACCAGGGAATGGTACTTCCAGGCCCCCATCCAGTCTGTGTCCCAGCACTGTGCTAGGCTCGGGCATGGGCAGAGCAAACCCTTGCTTACCCACAGCCTGCCTGGCTCAAGCATCCTGGCAAGGGGGAGCATAGCAGGCGAGAAGCCTTCACCTACCAAATTCACAGAGCAGACCAAAAAACCCAGGTGGGCACTGGCAGATGGTGACGTTCCCCTCCAGACAACTGCCCCCGTTGCGACACTCACAGCCCTCCGAGAGCTCTGCAAGAGAGGAGATGGGAGCTTCCCAGGACCCTTCCTGCTTGCAGGGCTGGCACAGTCAAGCAGTCTCACTGGATGCTACCCTCAGGTGGGCAGCAGTCACAAGCCTCCTCCCCAAAAGACAGCCTCCTTGAGAGGGCTGGACCCACTGTTTAGTCCAGGAGCCCTGAATGGCCTCTCTGGGCTGCTACTTTCCCCTCTCAGGAGCACGAAGGCTGCTCCCCTAGAGATGTGACACCCCACCAGAGAGACCCCAGGTACTCACGGTCTCGACAGTCCTGCCCAGTGTAGCCCTCCTGGCATTCACAGACATAACCCTGCTCTGTTTCCAGGCAGCTGCCTGCATTCTGGCACGGCTGGGAGAGGCAGGCACTGGGCACACGGGGTCCACCTGTGGGCAAGGGGCAGACTGAGCCAGAGCCCCCCAGCCTGGGGCTGCAACACCCCGTTGCCCTGGGGGGAGCTGTGGCAGAGCCTGCCCAGCACAGCTTCATACCAGAGTCCCCCCTCAGGACAATGGAAGAAGCTCTCTCCCAGCAGCACAAGGACCCCTCCGCACACGCACACTGATCATTTCAGTTGATGCCTCGGGCTGACGCAGCCCCTCACTGGTCACTCCTCCCCTCCCAGCTCCCCCAAAGCCAGCACCTGTGCTCCCCACTCACTGTACTGGCAGTTGCTGCCGTAGTAACCCGGGGAGCAGGTGCAGATGTACCGGCCAGGACGAATGTAGTTGCATGTCTGCCGGTTTCGGCAGCTCCGGTCCTCGCAGGAAGACGAGTCTGGGAGGAGGGGAGAGCAAGCAAATGAGTGGTAAGCAGATCCAAGGCCTGGAAGAGGGGCCACGGTGGCCCCAGAACACGGGGGATCCATGCAGTAGCAGTCACCTGTCTCACAGCGCTGTCCCACGAAGGGCTCCAGGCACACACAAGTGTAGTTATCAACCAGGTCGACGCAGTGCCCGCCATTGAGGCATGGGCTGGACTCACACTCATTCACCTCTGCAAGGGGAGGCAGGGAGCGGTGATCAGGCCAGGCACCAGCACTGCCAGCTCACTCGCTGCCTCCTGCCCTGGATGATGCTCGTGAGGAGGAAGGTGATGGGCAGGGGGAAAACCAAATAAAAATCAGCACCACCATCAAGGGTGAGGGTTCCCCTCCCACAGCTGTGTCTGGGGGCAAAGCCGGGTGGGCAGGGAGCTTGCCGAGGCACCCAGGCACGATGTCTCCCCGGCACCTGCTCTTGCCACCCACCTGTCTGGCAGTCCACCCCTGTGTACCCCGGCTGGCACAAGCACACTGCCGTCCTGTTTGCTGCCTGGCAGCTCCCGCCATTCTGGCACACCCTGCTCTCGCACGGGGACTCCTCTGCAGCAGGACACCAAGAGAAAGACAAGGGGGTGGGGGGTGGAGAAGAAATCAACTCAGGCACAAGATGGGCACCTGACATTCTCTGTCCACACAGTGATGCTGGGGCCAGGCAGAGCACAGCTCAGAGCCACCGACACACCCTCCCTTGGGACATGGCAGCCACATCCCCAGTCAGGGCTCTTCCCAAAACCATTCCTACAGCAGCTCGGCCCTTTCACCCCTCTGTTCCAACCCCTCGGATGCCAGCATGCCATACTGGGCATTTCTCCCTCCCTTTCTCCAAAAGCCAACTAACTCCCTGCTCTCCTGCTCCACCAGCACAGAGGCTTGTTGGGAGCCAGCTGCTCTGGCAGCACTTCCCCAGGTGGGCAGAGACCAGCGGTGGGGGAAACCGGCCACCACCAGCCCCTGCCAGGAACCAGGAAACTCCATCCTGGCTTCAAAGGGCTGGGGATGAGAGCATCACCTGCAAAAGCAGGGCCTCTGAGGGCTCTGCTGGAGCACTGAGCAGCAGCTTTCCATGCTCAGGGAGTGGTGGCAGGGAAAGGTGCTGGCAGCAGTGTGGAGCCAAGCCCTGGGCAGAGCAGGCTGCCAGCAGCAGGAAGGGCTCACAGCCAGAGCAAAGTTTCCTTTGCCTGAAGCAAGCTGAAACCCAAGCGGGTCGTCGCCAACTGCTCAAGTCCAGCAGTTGCCATGGGAACCCCGGTCTCGAAGAACACCCCTGTACCCCCTCAAATAGCAGCAGTGCCTCTCAGACCCAGGGGTAACGAGCTGGCTTGGGGGTGGAGACTCACCAGTCTCACAGTTGGTGCCCCGGAAGCCCGGTGGACACCTGCAGCTGAAGCTGCCAGCACCGTTGAGGCAGGTGGCTCCATTCTGACACGGGTGGGAGAGACACTCATCCACATCTGAAACACAGCAGGAGCTCAGGGCAGGGACAGCCAGCCAGGGCGGCAGGGACAGGCAGCCAGGGCGGCAGCCATGCCAGGAGCGAGAGCGGCTTCCCATGGCAAAGCACCGGGAGCTCGGGGCTGGCACCTCAGGGCTGGTACTCACCAACATGGCACCTCTTCCCAGTGAAGCCGGCCAGGCAGGAGCAGGTGTAGGAGGGGTTCCCCGTGATGCAGTCCTCGATACACTTCCCCCCATTCAGGCAGGGCCGCAGTGTCAGGCAGACAGAGGCTGTGGGGACAGATGGTGCCCACCCCGTCAGCCGGCACCCTGGCAGGGCTCACCCGCCGCCTTCCAGCCACACCAATGCCAGGGTCTGTCCCCACACCCCCCGGCTCCCCGGGGTGCTGGAGGAGCCTACAGGGGGTGAGGTGGGGTCTGCTCCTCACGGGCTCCCCTGGGACAGGGGAGTGGCTTTATTCCTCTTGTGTCAGGAGCTGCATGGGGGCAGCCACACCGCCCGAGGGGAGAACAGGGACACGCTTATTGCCCAGGGTGGAGGGGAAGGGGGACAGGAGAGCCCCTGTGCAGCAAACCCACCAGTAACACGCGACACCCGCAGATGATGGGTGGGAAAACACGGCCAGGGGGAAGCGGGGACAAGGAAAGGGAGGCCAGAGACTCCACGGGGAACATGTCACAACCCCCTGGGTGGGGAGTGCAGCCCGGCCCTGGCACCCCAAGCCCCACAGGGAAAGCTGGCACCCAGTGGCCCCCCAGTACAGCTCACCCCAGCCTCCTGGGACTTACGGATATGTGCATGCCCCAAGGGTGCCGGCCCCTCGTGCCCTGCCCTGCCTGGCAGTGGGGTTCTGCCTGTGCACCATCCTCTCCTCCCCAGCCTCCCTCATTGCTCCCCACAGGCTCTTGTCACCTCAGAAGTCTGCCTCCCCTCCCCATTTGCTCTCCCAGCCCCTTCCCAGCCCCAGGGCACCTGTGGGTGCTGTCCCCCAGCCACAGTGGGCACTGAGGGTGGTTCCCCCCATGGCTGCCTCCCCTCCCTCCCCAAGCCCTTCGAGCCGTCTCCTCCACCACGCGGAGGTGGGGGCTGAGGCAGGGAAAGACAGGGCTGGAGAACAGTATGGGGTTGGGTTGGGAGTTAAATAAACCTAACTGCTGTCCTCTTACTTGTATTGCTGCAGCCCCCCACTTGCACCTGGGCATCATCGATTCTGAACACCCAGCGCCCGGGGATACCCACATTTGTCGTCATCTCCACGTCAGCGATGTCATCGGTGCGGGATCCAGGGATGTTGAAGTAGCGCTTTCCATCACCAGCGTTAAAACCTGCCTGGGAGGACAAGGGCAGAGGGAAGAGGCATCACTAGTGCGTGGGGGGAGGCCGCTGGAGCACGTGGGCTCATCTCTTTGGCTCTCAGTGCCACTCAGACCGACCATCCCCTTCCACACGCCAACGCTCGGTCCTGTCCACACACTGGGACAATGGCCAGCACGACAGGGTGACGCAGCCATCCTGCCTGCCTGCCTGGGATTCCAAATCCCTCCCTGTGATTCAACAACCACCTACTTCCCCTCCACCTGCGGCATCGTGCCTGCGGCAGGCTGGGAGCCAAACACGGAGTGGCTGACGGTAAATTCACACATCTGAGCGGGCACTGGGGTTTTTGTGGGTGTGGGTGGGAGCTTGGAGTTTTCTTCCCTCCCCCCTTAAACACAACAACACACCCGAGGATGAAATAAAAATACAGCAAAAGCTGTGCTGGCTGCAGCAGCTGCTCTTAAAGGCTGAGGTTAGGAATGAAAAGGAACTAGGAGGCAGCAGCCAAGGCAAAGATCTGTGGTTTCAGGATAACAAAGCCCCCTGTATGGTCTTGGCTTTGAAAGCCAGAGCACACACGGATATTTAAGAACTTTCAAAAACACACACAAAAAAAGCCAGCAGGGGGAAGCTTTCCACCTCAAAAAAAAAAAAAAAAACCCAACAAACCAAAACCAAACCCCAAATCAGGAGGCATGAGCTCACAGGACAGATGTGCTAGCTGGGCACCCCGGGAGTCACATTCACCACTTACCTGTGCCGCAATGCCGCCAAGCCCGGTAAAGTCCCCCCACTGCTGGCGTGCATACCCGTGGTCCAGGTGATGGACTCATAGTTGAAGATAGTGAAGGAGAGCTTGCCATCCGTGATAAGAACAATCTGGAAAGTGTTCACCTGCAGCAGGGAATGGGGGAGGGGGGTAAGAAATCAGTGAGCGGGTCGGGTGGGGGGCAAATGAGTCACCCAAAAACCTGTCAGGAAATAAGAAGACTAAAGAGCATTTTGCAAAGGTGCTCTGCAAACAGCCACCAACACCCCCTCCCCCCGCTGCTGGTCAAGAAGGGGGATGCCAGCAGCTGCCATGCAGCTCAGAGGGGAGGGTTTGGTTCTGCCAGCCTGGCACTGCTCTGTCATGGCAAGGCACTGCCATGGAGGTGCTGGGGTCAGCCACGTCCTGCCATGTGCAGCCAGAGCGTCACCACCACGGAAGGTGCCAAAGCTCTGGTGGGTTGCTCCTTTTAATAAACAACCAACACAGCAGCCCCAAACACAAATTAACAGCTGCTTTGCCACAGCTACTCACTGGTGAAAAGGAACTGCCCCCGAAGAAGGTCACTCGGTACCAGGTGGCAATGAAGACCCACTGTGCAGAGAAGCCTGGGAACTCGGGGAAGTACTGTGCGATGTCCCTGCTGGCCCTCTCCAGGATGGGCTGCTCGGTGCTCTCCCGGTAGTACACATCACCCGCCCGCCGGTTATCCACATCTGCCCAGAAAGCAGCAACCACACGCCGGTCCTTGGAGATGGGGAAGGCCACCGGCGTGAACTGGGAGACTTCCTTTAGGAAGGAGATGATCCCATTGTTGTTCACCTGTGGAGAGGGAGGGGGAAGAAAGGAGGGTGGCCACGGTTGGTTCCCGCCAGCAGCAGGACCCCACGCTTGAGAGGCCCTTTCCATTTTGCCATTCTTCCCCCCCACACACACACACACACACCCCCCATCCCTTTGCACAAATATTGGAGCTGGTTCCCTTCCTGCTCTTGGAAGCGGAGACGTGCCCCGGCGCCTGCAGCCCCCCACGCCGACTGCTTGCTCACCAGAGTGCGGCAGCTGTCTGAACAAACCCATCCCTGTTCTCTGCTGAGGTCGGGCTGGGGGAAGCGGTGGGGGGGGGGGGGTGGGACGGAATGGGCAGCTGAGAAAACTGTGGCAGCCCCGGTGCTTTAAACAAACAGCGCCCAGCACGCTTGGCTAGCTCACACCAGTGCCCTTGGCAGGAGGAGAGGATGTCTCGCTCACTCCCCACTCTCCCAGGCTGGCTCGCAGGCTGCAGGGCTGGGGTTTAGGGCCAGGCAATGCTTCCTGGCAGGGGTGTATGTACCCCAAGCAGGCAGCCCCAGGCTTGCTGGGCAGTAATCCATCCCCCAGTGCTCTGAGCGAGCTAATGAGTGGTCAGGTTAACCGGCTCATGGTCCCCGGCTGACCAAGTGCCATCATCCCATGCAATGCCCCTGATGCTGTGTCACCATCCCATGCAATGCTGGGATGGGCCTCAACAGGCTGTTCTTGTTAAAGCAGGGGATCCCAGACACCAGGGTGATGCACTGCAAGCTCTGAGCCCTACCCCAGCACTAATTAACCGGGGCAATCAGCATCCTGGCATGCCCAGCCCAGGGATGTGTGACAGAGGTGGCCTTCAGCCCAGGGAAGGAAGCTGGGAATAGTGGATTCTGCTGCTGGCTCGAGGAAGCGTGCAGCGAGGAGACAGGGATCAAAGGGATGTGTCCTTGCCCTTAGCCCCCGAATTCCCAGGGGAAGACCCTGCCAGCACCCTGCCACAATGCCAGCCCCAGCAGGGCAGGCAGCTCCAGCGGGTCCCATGTCCTGCCTGCACTAAGAGGCTCTCAAGTGGATGGAGCAGCACCGGTATGCAGTGAGTTGGGCAGGAGTGGGAAGCAGCATCACCCTCTCCTGCTGACAGGTAACTGGGGGCCAGTGTCTACCCAGGAGCCACAGCAAAGCCTGTGCCTGTGTCCCAGCATGTCCAGACCAGGGGAGAGGGTCAGCTCCTCAGCCCCTTCATTCAAACACCAGGCAGTCCTTGCTGTGACTAAGGGGAAGAGGATTCCTGTTTCCCAAAGCCTCCGTAACCCTGCAGTGTCCGCAGAACATTCTTCCCCTGATTAAAGCAAGATGGGAGAAAGCCAGAGCCAAGAAGGGCTTTTTTTTGTTGTTTTTTGCAAAGGAGGTGGGAGTGGTTGGAAGCAGCCCTCAAAGAGGTTTTCAGGTGAGCACAACCAGCCCCATTCCAGCTCCCTCCAGAGAGCAGCTGCCTGTAGAGGAGCAGCCCCGCTGCATGTACCCCCACACCAGCAAGTTGGCCCTGCAGAGCCAGGGTGGGGGGAGTCTTGTTTCAGTGGAGGGGCACCCACCACCCGCTGATTCCTGTAGCCCCTTGAAGAGCCAGAGCTGTGCTGCAGATCCCATATGAGACAGCCATCACATCACCTGGCTTCTTCCACCCTCTTCTGTGCTCCCACCATGGGTCAAACTTCAAGCCCCGGTCCCTCCTGCCTGATGGCAGGGCTACTGGGAAAGAAACCCCACCAGTAAGGACCAAGGACCTCCTGTGCTTAACTCGGAACAGTACAGGAATCCAGCTCTGACATGGCACTGAGGTGACACTCAACCCTCTCCTCTGCCAGCCAGGTCTGGGTCATCAGTCAGCCCAGAGCAAACAGGGGAGAAGAGATGGGACACTGGAGATTTCACCACACTGGGTGGCACCTGGCATGGGGAGCACAGATTACTCCCCAGGACACAGGGCAGGTGTTTGGAGGCAGCGCTGCCCAAAAGGCTCTGGAACAGCTGGGCACTCTGGGCTATTCCTCTGCCCACTCTGTGGGAGACACAACGGGCCAGGTATGACTTGACTTCTCCCCATCTAGGTGGCTCGGGAGCTGCAAGGGAGCGTATCAGCCAGGGTGCCAGCGGTCGATGGGAGGAGAGATGAGAGGGAGCATGATGTGCGGAGCAGCCAGCAGAGCCCACTGCCACCCAGCCCAAAGGGCGGCTGCGTTTATTCTGCATCGCACCCAGAGCCCACTCATTGCCTCCTCTCAGGCGACCGGCACCGTTCGAGATCCACAGCATCCCTGCTCCCGGCTCCTGCCCATCAGCTGCGCCCAGCTCCCCGCCGCTGGGACTCCAGTGCCATGGGATGCGGGTGTCAGGGGCAGGCATCTCAAGTGCGGTGGGGACAGGGATGTCACCAGGGCTGTCACCAGGGCCAGGACACGCGCTGCAACACTCGGGGCGGCCCCGACCCCGCTGAGCCTGGGGTCCCCGCGCTCTTCCCGAGCCCCGGGCCCTGCCAGATCCGCCTCCTGCTCCGCCAGATCTCTCCCCACACCCCACACCCCCCCGCCAACGCCAGCCCTCCGCATTCCTCTGATGCTCCGAGGTACCTGGAGACCACCGGGCCACCCGGGCCCGTCGGAGCGGGGCGGTCGTCGCTAGATGAAGCTACGCGGGAGACCGCCCCCCCGGTACTCACATAGAGGCCGGTGTGCCCCGCCCCGAAGAAGGGGAAGGGGATGGAGAGAGGCCGCAGCTCGGAGCCGCCGTCGTCCTGCTTCCGTGTGGCGGCGTCGCCCTGCGTGGGCCCGAAGGGGTAGAAATCCGCCAGCGGCACCACGCCGCCCGCCCACAGCCACTCGCCCAGGGCCACCAGCACGGCCCAGCCCACCAGGCTCCGCATGGCCACCGAGATCCCGCTGCTCGCCTCTCACGCCGGCACCGGCCACCGCGGCATGGCGGCGGAAAGGCGCCCGCCGACGGGCGCGGGGCTCGGAGCTGGCGGGGCTCGGAGCTGGCGGGGCTCGGAGGCGGCGGGATCGGACCCGGGCGGCAGTCGCAGCTCGGGACTCCGCCGCCGCGCCGAGCTCCTTCACCCCGCCGGCCCCGCCCCCCGCGGGTGATTTGCATATCCAGAGCGCGGCCAGCCAATGGGCGTTCGGCGCGCCGGGAGGGCGTTGGTGGGGGGCGGGGCATGCAAATTTGAGGGGGGGCAAGGTTGGAGGGGGCGGGAGGGGGGGTGGGGGGTGCTGGGGCACCTCCCGGAGGGACCCCGTGCTCCGCACCCCTCCGCCACCGCTCCTCTCCCACCGGGGAAACGCAACCAGGCCTGGGGGCAGTGCCCCCAGGGCCAGCCACGGTCCCCCTTGTCGTCCCCCCCGAACTGCAGTTCGGCAGCGGGTCCCCTCTGCTCCTTTAAAGCAGAGCAGAGCAGTGGAGGAAGGGGGGGAAGAGGAACAGGAAAAAAATGGTGTTATTTGGGTTTTTTTTTTCCTTTCCCCCCCCCTCCTTTTTTTTTTTTTCAGGTGCTAAAAATATTATCAGGAAATTCTTTTCAGGAATGCCGTGTTTTCAGTTGTACGCAGGGCTCAAGGGCCTCTTTGTCTCCACTGGAGGGAAAAAAACCCAAACCCCCCCCCCCAACATTTATCTCAGATAAATTAAGAAATCCCAAGTACCCCCCACCCAAAAACTGGCAGCATCCCTGGGGAGTTAACTGATGGTAACTACAGGGCAGGTGCTGGTGTGACAGATCTAGCCAGACTGCGGGGCTTGGCACACCCATCCTGCCCTGTATCCCCATGGCTGTGCCCAAAGTTCATGGATATGAGGGAGAACCCCATCCAGCCCCGGGCCAGCATCCCAGCAAAACCAGGGAGGGCCGTTGTTGGCCCCTGGCACTGGGATGGTGCGGGAATCCGGTTCCCAGCTACAGAGGTTTTCCGTGTTATTCCACACCCCCGCTGTATAAATATCCTCTGCTGTAACTATGGCGAGGTACATTTGACAAGGGGCCAAGGAACAAATTATGTAAAGAGCAAAGTGGAGGAGCAAACAACAGCGGGACTGGGGGAGGACCAGCCACAGACAACACCAAGGAAAGTCTGCCTCACTGGGGCCCCAGCTCTGCCATCAGGGCAAGGGTGGTCCCAAAACCCTTGCCCGGGAGCCACTGACTGTCCTGAGAGGCAGCAGTGCCAGCAAAGGTGGTCTGTTCCCCCTCTTTGTAGAGCGGAGGAAACTGAGGCATGGGGTGGTGGGCCAAGAGGGGGGGACACACCTTGCAAGCAGCTAGAATGCAGCAGCCAGGGTAAAACTGAGGAGCTCAGAAATAACTCTTGGAGCAGCATGGCATCTCTGGTCCCCAGCAGCACCAGCACCTGCCCCCCTCTAGTAGTGACCCCAAATCTGGACCCCAATATCTGTCCAACCCCTTGAGATGCCAGGGCACCTCAGCCAGCACCAATGCTCCAGGAAAAAGTGAGCCCCCCGCGGAGTCCTGCCGCTGGACACAGAGAAACGTCCCTGGCCCTTTAAAAATCTCCTGGAAGAAAATGTTAAAAGGAAAAGAGGGGGAAAAAAAAAGACAAGAAAAAAAAAAGTCAAAATCCAAAATAAATAAATGGCCACATCCGGATTTCTCCCCTGAGACACTAATAAAGGCTTTATGAATTTGATATGAATTACCCTCCCTGGCCATTTGTGGCTGATCTTCTGGAAGGCATTAGGCTGCTTGCCCCTTCCCTAGCTCAGGGACGCCGCGGGGGGATGCAGTGGGGGCTCTGCCTTCTCTCCACACAGTCCATCCATGGCTCCGGGGGTGTTGGCAAAGACCCATCTCTTTTGGGGAGTGGGGGGTGGCTGTCTTCTGGCTGTCAGCACCCACCACCTCACAACTAGGAAGTTGTGCCCTGGGCTGCCGTGATGGGGAGCTGAGCCCCCTCACACTGTGTGCTCCCAAGAGCCTTTCTGGGCAGCGCTCAGCTCCCAAAGGGACAAGAGGACAGGGCCATCCTGTGTTTCAGCTGGTGGGTTTTCCCTCGTGGGACAGGCAGGAGGGAGCAGCCCAGCCGGCAGCCATCCCGACCGAGCTTGAGGGAAGGATTTTCTTCTAGGCAGGCTTCGCACAGGAAAGCACTGCAACACTCCCCCAGCGGCGTCCCAGGCCAGCTCTCAGGGATGTTAAATTGAAAGCAGCTACCCAAGCAGGGAAAACAGCTGTGGGCCACGGCCAGCAGCCATTTCCTCTGGGCCAGGGCCTGGAGCCGGTGCAGAGCCAGGCTCCATGATGAGAAGGCTGGGAGGAGTATGGGGGGAAGCAGCCCCTTCCCCGCACCATCTGGCCAAGCACTGGTTGCCATTGCTCGCTCCTTCTCCGAGGCTGAATGCCCCTTTCCTCCACCCATGACTGTGTTCAGGGCATCTGGCAGCCTCCAAAACAGGGCTATGTTTTGGGGTGGGGAAGGCGTGGGTCTCGGCAGCATTCCTGGCACTCATCCTGGCCCTTCCCGGCACTGATGGCTGGCAGCACTGCTCAGCAAAAAGGCCTGGCACGGGGCTGGCGGCCTTCGGGCCTGGCACTTCCTCCCAGGCAAGTAAGTTGAGAAGGGTGACGGGCTCCGGCTGCGCTGTGGGACCAGCTCTCCCGGTGCAAAGCTGTGCACTGAGGGATGGAGGCAAAGGCCCACCAGCTGACCATGAACCTGCTTCTCCCTGGCATCACAGGGATGATGCATGACAGGGACAGGCCCGCTGGCTGGGGCTGCCCCAAATCCACAGGCAGTTGCTTGCCCCCCGCTGTTCCCTCTGGCTGCTGCTCGGGAGGGCCATTGACTTCCACAAAGGGCAGCGCTGGAAATCCACTGGCAAGGACCACAAAGCCCAACCTCACAAGTGTCAGGAGGGGTATACGTGTGAGGAGGACCTGGGTAGCCCGGAGGGCAGTTGGCACGGTTGCTGTTGAGCAGAGGGGTGAGCCAAACTCGGGGACGCTTAGCTCATGTGCAGCACAGGCATCACCTCCCACAGGGGAAGGGGGAATCTGGCTGTGGGACCCTCCTCCCTGGGGTAAGCAAGGTCACCCAAAGAGGTTGGGGGGGGGGAGGCAAGGTTTTAATGAGGGGCTTTGAACTCATTATCTGGCTGGGGTTCAAAGAATGCGAGAACATGGATCACACACACAAATGTGGGTGGTGGAAGGGGCTGCAGAGTGGCCAGGAGAGCGGAGGTTACTGCAGCACATGGCTCCTGCTTCCCCTGCGCTGTCCAAGCCTGTAGCACTGCCCAACTCATGGTCTATGGGCCATGAGACTGGGGCAACCCCCTTCTCCTCTCCCACCCCTTCACCTTCCCCTGCCACTCTGGGACCCCCTGCACTGCATGGCCAAGGTGTCTGGTGGCTTCAGGCAGGCTGAGCTATGGCCACAGGGTCACTGCTTGGTGGCAACTACATCCTCCGCTTTGTCCCAGCCCAGGGAACCCCAAGTGAGCAGAAACAGGGCTGGGGGTCTCTGGGTGCCTCTGTTTTAAGGCTGTACCCCTGACTCCCTGGGGACCAGCAGCTCGGGGCTTCTCAGTGGTGCCAGGGCAACGCAGTAACACCGGGAACTCAGCTGTGGTCATGCTGGCAACCGACTGGTGACACCAGTGTAAATGGGAACTGTTTAGATGGACAAAAATCTTGTTCCCTGAAGGAAACCCTGGACCAAGGTTCTCAGCCCACTGCTGCAAAGCCAAGCTTTTGAAATTCTGAACAAGGGTTGGAGATGGGGAGGGATGAGAAAGCTGTACCCTTCCCATCCTGTGGCAGCCTTGCTGTTCTCCACCCCAGTCCCCATCCCTGACACACAGCTCTGGGGAGGACAGGCATGCAGCACTTCACCCAAGGATTTCTCTGGCTCCCAGAACAGTCCAATGCAGGGTACAGTGCCAAAAACAGGATGCAAGGTTCAAACTGGTACCTGGCCAAGCCTGGTACCCAGCTGGGGCTCCCAGCAGTGGGGAGCTCGAGCTGATCCAAGTGAAAGCCACCCACCACTGTAGTCCCCAAACTGAATTAACGAAGATCTCAAACCTGTGCCTGCAAGTCTGGCAGCCCATAGGGCTGGGACCAGCCACAAGCACCTCTAGCATCCTAGTGTGGTGTCAGAAAGCAACACTGGATTTCCCAATCCAGCTGAAACCTCCTCAGATGTTCTGCTGCTTTGATTATTTGACAGACCATGTTTTTTAAATTATTCTTGTATAAATATTTACGTGTTTTTACAAGAACCATGCTTTGAGCAACAGGCCATGGCAGAGGAAGGGCCAGAGGGGAGGGGGCTGGATGCTGGATTGCTCCATCCCGGCTTTGCAGGTCAGCTTGGGGTTGAGTTCAACTGGTGGGGATGGGGCTGCACCCATTCCCAGGGGGGATGCATGCTGGGTGCTGATGGGCCCCCTGAAGGAACAGCGTGGTCCGTTACCCTTCTGGCTTCCCCAGCTTTCCTCTGCCCAGGCAGCAGAGCCTGGCCAGGCACCCAAGTGTCCAGGGGCCAAACCTCCTGCTGTGGGGTACGTGTTGCCAGCCACTGCTGGGAGATCTGTGCAGACCCACATGTGTCCCTCATCTCATCCCCAGCCTCATGCCGGATCCTTTTGCTTACCCACAGACACCCTGAGCCAAGCAAGCAACTTTGCCACCCCACCAGTGGACAGCGAGGGAGGATGTGGCTGCTGGTGGGATGGAGACCACTCCAGCATGCCATGCTCTCAGCCTGAGCACAGCTCTTCTGCCCCTCACTCCTACCCCCAGGTACAGCTTCTCCATCCCCCGCTCTCATTCCAGCACTGCAACCCAGCCCTTGTACTTGGGGCCAGGCCAGGGAGTGGGCTGTGGGGGGCTGGGAACCCCTGAAGGTCTCTCACAGAGAGAAGGGGATGGGGTGCAGGGCTATGGGGGAGGAAGGGTGGGGTGTCAGCACTGCAGCCCTCATGTCTGCTCCCAAAATCCCTGAGCCCAGGGACAGCGTTTGCAGAAAAGTTCCCCACTGTCATGGGGACCCTCCCTGCCAGCCCCATCCTACTCCCCAGGACTGTTGCTGGGGTTTTTTTTTTGTGAAGGATGAGGGTGAGCTTCTCCCCTACCCCCTCCCCCACCCACAGATGGGATCCACAACTCAGCCTCACGTTTTCCGCCAAGCTCAGCAGAAATTCACCCAGAAGGTCAGTGACCAGAGAAAGGGACGATCCATCATTAAATAAATTGTTTTCATTTCCCAGGATAAAGGGGAGGAAAAGGGGGGTTGGAGAGGGGGGAGTGGAGTTGTTGGACCAGGATTGGAATAAAAAAAGAGAGCACAAGGCAGGAAAACCACCCCCTGTGCTCCCTGCTGCTCGCAGCCTCTTCTTCCACACACACTCTCAGGGCTTTTACAGCCAAAGCTCTTAATGGGATTGTAATAATTATTTCTTTCCTAGCAATGTGGGGTGTTTTTTTTGGTTTTTTTTAATAAACAGCCTCTTTTGAAACGTTGCTGGGGGAAGCCAAGAATCCAGCTGAGCCCTGGCCCCAGAGGAAGGAGCAGGGGCTGGGGGAGCGTGCGAACGTGCACGAGTGTGTGCAGGCAAAGCCCGTGTGTGCGGGAGCGCGCGTGCGTGTGTGTGTGTGCCCATGGGGGCAAACCTGGGGTGAGGCGGGGAGGGAGAGGGAGGTTGGTGGTGTGGGGGCTCCACCAGAGCGTGTGAGTGTACCCCGGTGCTGTGAACTCTGGATGGAGCAGCCAAGACTCCCACCTTCCGGTCCAAGCAGCCCCACTGAACCCACCTTCGCAGCCCCGCTCCTCAGTGTGGTCCCCCCACGCCCCAGGGCCAGGCTTTGAAATCTGTTGAAAAGAAACCCCTTTTGCCAAAATAAACAGCCTGTCATGTTAAATTACTCTCCCTTCCTCTCTACCTCCCTTGCCTGCCTGACCCCCCCTTCCCACCCCAGCCTTTTTGCCAGGGGGACACACACACACACATACTGCTCCTGCTGGACTCCTGTGTCTCTGGCAGGAGGGTGTGGGGTGCCACGGATGGTGGAGAGTTTTTTTGGGGGGGGGGGCAGAGCAGAGAATCACTTACTTCCTTCATCCTGGTCTCCCTGTCCCCAGCTAAGTTTGCCAGCTCAACCCCCGGTGTCTTTCTGCAGGGTGGTGATGGCCTCTGGTAGGGTCTGGGGGGGCTGTGGAGTCCTACAGAGGGACAAGCTGAGTGAGGGGCGCTGGGGGCTTGCTGTGGCCCCTCACCCACCCCTGACATTGTTGAACGGCCGAAATGACCCCAGGGTGTTTCCCTCTCTCTCCCTTGCCCTCGCCTTTCCTTTTGGCTTGCTTTCTGGATGGAACAAAAATTCCTAGAACCGTCAAATGCTGAGATGGAAAATGAGCAATGAGCTCATTCCCCCCAGCCCCTGTGCCAGTGCCAGCCCATTCCCTGCCATCCTCCCAGTGACCGGCCCAGACCCAGCACTGCGTGCTCTCCCTGTGCCTCCCACAGCCCAGCTCACCTCCTGGCCAGGAAATTTCCCCTTAGGTCTTGCCTCACATGGTGAGGTGTTTTGTTTGAGCCTGCCGCAGGGTGACCGGTGCTGGCACTGCGCTCAGCGCCCTGCCCGGCCGTGCCACGCAGTAGGGTGCCAATCCCCAGCCCCCCAACACCACGGTTCCTCCCTGACGTGCACCATCCCTTCCCTGTGCCAGCTCCTCTTCCTCCCACCTGGAACCTGCTTGGGCTCCCGTGGCGCTCAGCTCAGGCTCTCCAAGGGATGGCAGCAGGGCTGGGAGTGGTCTCATGTCCCATAGCCCCCGTGTCAAGGTCACAGCACCAGGCAACCCCCCCACAGGCTAAGTGCAGGTGGGGGGGACAGACCTGTCAACATGAGCTGCCTGCTTGGCCTTGGTGGCCTTCCCCCTGCTTCAAGGGTGAACCTCCTGCTGTGTCCCAGCACCCCGCTGATGAGTTGTGCCCCAGCCTCAGGTTGTCAGGCAGCACATGGCACCGGTCCCCTGCCCACTCATCCTTCTCCTGGTGTGCCTGTGCCTGCGCTGCCTGTGCCTAGCAGCCGTGGGGGAGCTGCTCCTCCAGGACCTGCTCCTCTGGGACCTGCCTCTGGCTACCAGGGGGAGGAGGACGAGGAATGGGAAGGGGAAGAAGGGGAACGTAAGAGGGGGGTAAGGGGAGGAAGGAAGGAAGGAAGGAAGGAAGGAAGGAAGGAAGGAAGGAAGGAAGGAAGGAAGGAAGGAAGGAAGGAAGGAAGGAAGGAAGGAAGGAAGGAAGGAAGGAAGGAAGGAAGGAAGGAAGGAAGGAAGGAAGGAAGGAAGGAAGGAAGGAAGGGAAGGAAGGGAAGGAAGGAAGGGAAGGAAGGGAAGGGAAGGGAAGGGAAGGAAGGGAAGGGAAGGGAAGGGAAGGGAAGGGAAGGGAAGGGAAGGGAAGGGAAGGGAAGGGAAGGGAAGGGAAGGGAAGGGAAGGGAAGGGAAGGGAAGGGAAGGGAAGGGAAGGGAAGGGAAGGGAAGGGAAGGGAAGGGAAGGGAAGGGAAGGGAAAGGAAGGGAAAGGAAGGGAAAGGAAGGGAAAGGAAGGGAAAGGAAGGGAAAGGAAGGGAAAGGAAGGGAAAGGAAGGGAAAGGGGGTCAGCCAGCACCACATCGAGGAAGGGGGAAATGCCCACCAGCACCAAGCTACCCAGGGGAACTGCTCCGTCTCCCCAGCCTGATGAGGCTCCCGCTCCCAGTCCAGCTCCTGTGTGACCCCCATGGCCTCCTCCAGCATCCCTGACTGCTGCTGTCTGAAGGACTGTGCTGGCTGCTGCCACAGCAGGGAGTCTGTCTGGGACAAAGAGATGCTCCCAGGGCACACAGCGGCCCTGCCAGCAGTGAGCCAAGGCCCACCACCACCAGGAAAGCAGTGGCCTGTGGCTCTCTGCTCTCTTTTTCCCACATTGGGGCCTGGAGCGGTTGTCTCGCCTGCCTGGCTTCGGCTCAGCATCCTCCAGGATGAGCCTGAGCCCCTCTTGGGTGTGAAGCCCACTGGACATCTACTTTGGCAACAGGGAGTCCTGCTTTCAATCACTCTCAGGGACACCAGCTGGCTTATCCTCCCTACATGATGGGAGAGGGCAAGACCTATCTGTGCATGCAGTCCTGGCCAGGACAGTGATCAGTGGGGTGAAACTGAGAACACAGGGCAGGGTGTAAGGAGACACAGAAGTTGTGGACCACTGTCAGATATTTAATATCTGGCTGGGTCTCCCCAGCCTTGGCTGTTCACAGCCTGGTTTGGGCTCCTGCTCACCTCTGGTGGCTCCAGCTGTTGGCACATGAGGATGCTCTGCAGCTTGAAGCTCTTGCACTGCTCCCTCTTGGAGGGCTTCCAGAGCTGAGCTGGAGGAAGGACAGGCAGCCATAGGGAACAGACACGGCCCTGTCTGGAGGGTGGCTCCTCTGTCACTCATAGGGATGAACGAGAAGCAGCCAACCAACTAAATCCAAAAGATTCATCTGGGCTATGTAACAGGGCTGTAAAGAGCCTGAGCCAGAGGAGGTGGGAGGACTAACTGTGAGCCCTGCAGTTCTCTTTCTCCCCCCAGAAGTTGTCCCAGGGCCCCACGTTGGGCAGCGACCACCCCTTCCCACACGGGCTCCTGCTGTCACGGAGCCTCCCTCGCTCCCTTCCGTGCAGTTTGCTGGGAAGCTGGGGTTACCAAACCGTGCTGTCCTGCTGGGAGAGCCCTGCCTTCCAGCCGTGGGCTGTAATTACTAAGAGCTTCAGCTCAGGGCCTGTGAGGAGGCACAGCACGCACCCATGTCCCGGGACTGGCGGAGGGGCTGCAGGACTGAGGGCAGGTGAGGACCACCGTGAGCAGCTGCTCCTCCTGGCGGCAGCCGGGCAGAGCACAGCCCCCCGGCGTCCCGGCCGGCTCCCGCCCCGCTGCCCGGGCCGAGGGCGCTGGGCCTTGCCGGTCTCCCCGTGGCGATTCGCCCCTTGGCTCGGCACTGTCGCCATGGCAACCGCAGCCACTGCGTTTCGGGCGTGGAGGGGGGTGTGTTGCCGGGGTGACGGCGGGGCGGAGGCTGCGGGCGAGGCGGGGGCTGGGATGGTTGAGGGAGCGTGTGGGGGGGCGTGGCCTGAGGCGGGCCAGGGCTCCTCCCCCCGGCAGCACGGCGGGTTGAGGTGGGCGCAGGCCGGGATGGGGCCGTCTCGGGGGGCTGCCTACGTCTGACGAGCCTGAGCTCGGCCGTGGTGGAGCTGTGGGCCCTGCCCGGGGCCGCTGTGCCGCGGGGCGGGGTCCCGCAGGCCTCCCCAGCCCCCGGGCCACGGCCCGATCCCAGCACCAGCCCGTGTGGGCGCGCCACAAGCTCCGAGGCGACCGGATCAGCTGGGCCAGGGTGGGAGGGCGGTGTTTTGCCTTGGTCTGTCCCGGTTCTGAGGGGATGCTGCTGGCGCACAGCCTCGGGGCAGGCGTGAGAGGCCGTGCTGCTGTCTGGGTGCGATCCGCTGGCTGAGCATCCCTTGTCATCTGCTGGGGGGGTGTGGCTTGGTCCCCCACCCTGGTTCTCCCAGCCACTCTGGCGCTGGCCCAGCAGTGATGCTTGTGAAGCGCTGGGCTGTGGCTTCTACCCGCCTGCCCTGTGCCAGCTCCCAGTCCTGCCCTTCTGCTTGGAGCAGGCTCGGGACGGTGTCAGCCCTGCCATGTCAGCCAGCGCTTCCCAGTGGAGCAGCTACCTGAGGGCAATCGTGTCCCATGAGAGGCAGCGGCTGGAGCATTTCCAGCGGGCTGAGAACATCCTGCTGACGCTGCTGGAGGCCATCCATGCCAGAGATCCCCGCTTCCTTGTGGATTATGCCAGGAACCTGGAAGCCTTCGAGTTTGCTCTCTGCACCTCTGAGGATGCCGTCACCATGGAGGTCCCCCTGAGGATCGACGGTGATGCCCTGCAGGTGCTGGCATGCTGGGACACCTCAGCACCAGGGCACTGCTGCCTGGAAGTGCCCTCCCCAGGGACTGGCTTAGAGGACTGGACTGGTGCTGCTGGTGTGACGGCGGGGGAGGTGGTGCGGGGGGTGCCTGCTTCCCGGCAAAGTCCTCCAGCACCTGAAAGACCTCCTTGTTTCAGCCATCGTGCACTGCCAACGCCTCTTCCTGTTCCAGCCAGGTGTGTATGCTGATGGGGCATTTCCGCAGGTAGGAGCCCAGTTTGGTGGTGGTCCCTGCACAGATGGGTTGGGGTGTAAGTCCCTGGGCATGTGGCCCCCCCAAAACCTGCAGAGTGATTGAGCAAGCGCCCTGCCAGGCACTGGGACAGGCTTTGGCCTCAGATTAGGAAGGGAAGATGCAAACTACTCCCTGCTGTCCCACATCAGCAAAGTCATCCTTGGGCATCTTCTCCCTGGGCTGGCAGCAGACTCCTCAGTGGGTGACAGCTCCATGCAGGGTCCAACCCCTCCCTGACATTAGTCCCTGAGTGGGGTTGGCCAGGGACTTGGTGTCCTTGGCTCAACCTAGCAATGCTGCCTCTGTCTCTCCTGGCCTCCAATGCCCCCTGCTCCCTGGAGGAGGTACATCAGGGCTGAACCTTGGGACATGGGTGTGACCCTGCACACACATTCACCCCAGCATCCTCAAGAAGGACACGGTGGGGAAGGGACCTCAGGAATGCCTCTAGGGATCCCATCAACTTCTTCATGCATTACCACCTCCAAAGGTACTTCCCTGAAGTGAATGTCAGCTGTGATGGAGATGTGATGTGAGCGGACCCACGGGTCTGAAAGTCCCAGGCCCAGCAAGCCCACCATTTCCTCCTCCTTTCGTGGCCAAGCCAGAGCCCTTCACCTTCCTCAGGGTCCTGAGACCTTTCCTGATCCATTTTTCTTGTTCAGCCACCCCACCCATCCCTGTTTGTCCACTCAGGGCTTCCTGCCGTGCCCACACCTGGCCCTGAGCCCTGCTGCAGTGATGCTCCTCCCTGAACACCCCCCTCAGAGTGGTTTGGAGACTGGCTTTCACTGAAGAACCACAGCCAAACCACAGCATCGGAAAGGGATGAGTGGAGCAGGGTGGGACCCGGGTGGGACCCGCCCCCGCCCATGGGTGTTGTAGCACACACCTGGCTCAGCTTGTGGGACAGGCTGTGGTAACCTCATAACCATGGCCAAACCCTTCATATCTAGGTGACCTCAGCGCCGAAAATATACAGGAGGATGCCCTGGAGCTCTCCCTGCTGATCCGTGGTGGCTGGAAGACCATCCGCTTCGACATCGTTCCTGTGGTGAGGAGGCACCGGGAGCCGCTCTGGCTCAAAGGGCGACAGGACAGGGGGGCCTTTCCCTTGGGCAGCCTCCATGAGGCTGGGGAAGAGGCCCACTTTGTCCCTGCCTCTCCCTGTTGCTGGAGGTGAGTTGCCTCTGTTGTGACCCTGCCTGGCTGCTAGATGCAGGCAGAAAAGAGATGGGAATGTGGAGAGACATATTTGGGGGGGGTGGGGGGGGGTGTGAAGCCCAAACCTGTTGCCCTGCTCAGCCAAAAGGGAAAAGGCTCAGCCAAATTTCAGGCAGCTCAAGGAAAAAGAGGCTCATGCAAATGAAACAACCCACCCCTCCCAACCTGTTGACAAGAGCTGAATCCTGGCTGCAGGAGATTGGCCGCTCTCCAGGAGGGTGGCAGCTCCTGCTCTCTGCTTGGGCTTTGGGATCAAGCCTGGGCTTCTGGCAGTGGCAGGGTGATGTGGTGCTTCCTGGGGCAGGCTGTGGGTGGGAGGGAGAGTGGGGTGACACGTACTGACCTGCCAGCACAGCCACCCAGCCCCAAGGAGGGGCCAGACATGCGGCTGGACCAGCCCAGGCTTATTTTGGGCACAATGTGTTTAGCCAAATGCTCAGCCCCTCCTTGGGGAGCCTGCAGCCATCCCCCCTGTGTGTAGGGGAACAGCCCCGCTTTGCTCCCCATCTTGTACCCCCTGGGAAGGCAGGAGCTGCTCAGCAGCATCCATCATATGCTGCAAATCTCCCTGTTTTTTCCTGGCCAGAGGTGGGTGTGGGACCCAGGATGCTGCATGCCAGGGGCCATGTGGGTAGCTGGGGGTATCCTCGCACACGATGGGTCCCTGCAGGTATCCTCTCCCTAGCTGGGAGGGTGCAGGTTCACTGCAGCCCATCTTTCTCTTTCCAGATCCTCCACTCGCATCCCCATCCTGAAGCTGCTGCGGGCTGTGGACACGCTGGAGGGACACCGTCTGGACAGCCTCCGTCTGGTCAACCAGCTCCGCAGCCAGGACTGGGGGGACGAGGGGCAGGAAGCTGCTCTCACCTTCACCCACCTGAAGGTACCGAAGTTCTGCTGGTGGGACTGCGGCTCTCTGGGCAGGCAGAGTCAAGGCTGCTTTGTTGCACACCCCACTGTGGCCAGGTTGCTGCTGGGACAAGAGCCCTAGCAACAAATCCAAGCTCCTGCAGCGCTTTGGGATGCACCAGCCCATGGCTGGAGGGGTTTGATCCTTCTTCCTTACTGGATTGAACCTCCAGCTTGAAACACGGAGCTGGGGCTGCGTGTCCATGTGCCACACATCCCCTGCTAAGGCTGCCTTGGGCAGGGGCCATGGTGGGGGCTGCACTGCTGTGCTGGCTGTGCCATGGGGTGCTGGGTGCCCCAGCATGCTGGGAGCTGCCCGTGCAGGGCTGGGGGAGGAGTTCCCTCTAGAAAACCCTTGCACTCCACCCAACCTTTTTTTTTTTTTTTTTTTTGGTGCTTTGGATCCACGCCAGCTGGTGATACCTGTTGGGAAAGGGACTGTGCTGGGGACAGCACCTGGTGGCACAATCCAGGTGTGCCCTGCTTTGTCCCTGCTCTCCAGGATGGGGTGGAGAAGGAGGCAAAATCTGAGAGAACAGCTCCAGCTCTGAGTAACACAGATCCTGTGCAGTTTGCTTTATGTTGTATTCTTGGATGTTTGGTTGTTGGGGGTTTTTCTTTGTGTTGTTTTTGGGGGTTGTGGGGTTTTTTTTTTAATAAAAAGGGTACAGTGCATCTATCCTTCAAAAAAGCCATTTCTGCTCTAGCTCACCCAGTGCATTGGCCATTCTGCTGGGTTCCAAGAGGTGCTGGTCCATGTTCTGGCACAGAGCTGAAGAAGATGGTGTGGCAGCTTCTGGCAGTGCACCTGCCTCTCTGGCAGCTGGTGGAAACCACCAGTGGGATTTTCTTTTGCTGTTTCTTGGGCTTGTTGTTTGGGAGCTGCTGCTGGAGCTGGGAAGTGCTTTGGAGCCGAGATGGAGACTCACTCGGGAGGGAAGCAAGGCTTCAAGTCTAAGGGTTGGTGGGACATCAGCTGTACCTGCTGTGGCCCAAGCAGTGGCCCAAGAGTCTGTGAACCCCATGGCTGTTGAGAACATGATGTCTGAGAGCTCAGCCCCAGAGGCAGTTCTAGGTGACCTGCATGGCCTTTGTGGGAGCGCCAGACCCTGCAGCCTTTTCCTCCCTCCCCACAGATGATACTGCTGTGGAGCACGGAGCTCTTCCCCTCCCCAGAGGACTGGCAGGACCTGGAGGGCTCTGTCTACAGGCTCTTGGTGGTGCTCCTCCGTTGCCTGGCCACCCGGCACCTGCCCCACTTCCTATGCCCGGAGGAGAACCTGCTCCAGGCAGAGGCCCCAGGCCTGGCTGCCCTGTTCCGTAAGGTGCAGAGCTTCGCGCGGAACCCCCGGCACTGCCTCCGCTTCCACTTCGGCCTCCCCACGCGCATCAAGAGCTGGCAGGAAGACCCCAGCACCCAGGCACTCCTGCATCTCCCCACCCAGGACAGGTCCTACTGGGACACAGCCTACTTTGACATCCTGCTCAGCCAGGTAAGGGGAACTGCAGGTCCTGGCCTGGCCTCGCCTCACCGGGCCGAGAGCAGCAGCACCAGGAGGTGTGCTGGAATTTGCCCCCAGAGCCCTTCAGCCCTTGGCAGTCCCTGGCCTGTGCTGCCCAGGCCTGCAGTGGAGGCTGTGGGAGGCTGCTGATTAGAGCCACTGGAGGGGAGCAGGAGGGGATCTGGGGAGCCCCCATGGGACCACAGCTGCTCTCACCTCACGGCAGCAGTGTGTGGGGGTTGGGCAGAGCTGTGGGGCAGAGGAAAGGCCGTTGCTCCCTGGGGCAAAGCGGGAGGGACCCTGAGGGACGGGCTGTTTCCCACCTCCCCCCACCCCGGGGTTCGGGCACGACTCTGCCCTGCTCCCTGTGCTGCCGCGGTGCCAACCTCCCCTCCTGGGACTGCTGAGTCTGGGGGCACTGGACCCGTTTGTGGGGCTGGAGAGTCACAGAGAGACAGAGTGCTGGGGTTGGCAGGGCCCTCTGCAGATCATCCAGCCCAAGCCCTGCCACAGCAGGGTCCCCTCGAGCAGGCTGCACAGGACAGCGTCCAGGATCACGGGGTCTGAATGGCTCCAGAGATGGAGACTCCCCAACCTCTCTGGGCAGCCTGGCCCAGGGCTCTGCCACCCTCCCAGCAAAGAAGTTCCTCCTCATGTCCAGGTGGAACTTCCTCTAGTCCAGTTTGTGCCCATCGCCTCTTGTCCTGTCCCTGGGCACCACTGAGCACAGACTGACCCCTCCTCCTGACCCCACCCCTCGTGTATTTATCAGCATCAATAAGATCCCTCCTCTGTCTTCTCCAGGCTAAAAAGTCCCTCAGCCTCTCTTCATCAGAGAGATGTTCTTGTCCCCTCAGCATCTCCATGGCCCTTTTCTGTCCCCTCTCCAGTAGCTCCCTGTCCTTGTTGACCTGGGGAGCCCAGCACCACACGCACTGTTCCCAACGAGGCCTCCCCAGGGCAGAGCAGAGGGGCAGGAGAACCTCCCTTGACCTGCTGCCCACACTTTCCTTGATACACCAAGGAAGCTGTTGGCTTCCTTGGCCATGAGGACACACTGCTGGTCATGGTCAGCCTGCTGTCCTCCAGGACTCCCAGGATGTTTTCCACAGAGCAGCTTCCCAGCATGTCAGCCCCTCCTGGTGCTGGGGTGCAGGGCTTGAGCCCCTTCCCTTACTCCCCACCTGCCTCTGGTCAGTTCCAGGTGTACCGGATCCAGGACAGCGCGCGCCATGCAGCTATGGCCCAGCTCCTCTCCAAGATCCAGCAAGAAATCCCCCAGCAGAACTGAGTGGGATCCTGCTGTTGATGCCAACCCCCCATCTGGGTGGTCTTGCCCTTGCCCCTTGGAGGCTATGAGGCTGCCGGGCTGGGGAGCATCGTGCTGCCGTGTGGCTTTATTGAAGGATGGTGTCAGCGTGCGTGCTTGTCTGCGTGGGGACACGCAGCCTCCTGGCTCCTGCTGGGCACTGTGGAGGGTATTTCATCCCAGGGTACCCTGCCAGGGAGGACTGGTGTCCTGCACATGTTTGCAGGGACAGTGGGAGTTGTTGGTGGCAGGGGGGTGAAGGGGAAGGGACATGCCGTGGGATCCAGCCCTTGTGTCAGCTCGAAGAAGGGCTGCTGGGGGCAGGGGAAAGGGGGCGGAGGGGGGCTGGGGAGCTGTCCGAGTGAGGAGCAATGCTGCATGGAACCGGGAGAAGGCATTTTGAGCTGTGCCCCACATCTGCCGAGCCACAGCCCTCATCCCCAGGTCCCCGGCTCTTCCAGCTGCTCCTTCCCACCCTGGCTCGAGTCGCTGGGTGTCGCAGCATCCCTGGGAGTCAGCAGAGCCCCTTTGCCTGTCGGCTTCCTGCTGGGCATGGGGAGGGTGCCAGCCACCTTATCCGGACTGCACAGCCCCCCCAGGGGCTGCTCACAGCCTGCTGCGGCGACAGCACCTGAGGGCATCTCTCAGGGCACTCAGCACATGGTCCACATTGCTGCTGGTCGAGTTGCAGCCCATGAGGCCTATTCGCAGAACCTGGGAGGAGGAGGAGGAGGGCAAGCACCTGCCTGCAGCACCCACCTGTGCAGCAACGCCCTGGTGCCACCTGCCTGTGAGCAGAGCGGGGTGGCAGAGCGCAGCGCGGGGCACCCAGGAGCCGGGGGGAGGATGCTGCCCACCTTGCCCATGGAAGGGCCCAGGCCCCCCGCAATCTCGATGTCATGCTTGTCCATGAGAAAGGTTGTGATCTCCTTCCAGTCGTAGCCCTTGGGCACGCTGACAGTGGTGATGGTGGGAAGCCTCACCTTCTGGGGAAGGGGGAAATGGGGTTAAGCCTGCAGCTCCCGCTGCATCAGGCACAGAGTATCCCTAAGCCAGGTGGGGGAAGGTTTTTCTCTCACAGCAGAAGCTGCCCAGACATAGCTCCAGCTGTGCAGGGTCATGTCCTCACCCCCCGGCCCCCTGCCGTGGTGGTGGGCTCACCCCACACCCACCTCCTCCTTCACGAAGAGCTCCAGCCCCAGGTCCTGCAGCCCCCGGCACAGCTGGGTGCAGTTGGCCCGATGGCGTTCCCAAGAGCTCTCCAGGCCCTGCAGGCAGAGAAGAGGGAGAAGGTCCCTGCTGCCAGTGGGGTCCTCTGGGCACCCACTGCTATCCCAAGTGCCACTGGCATGGCTGCTGCCCCCTCTCCCCTGCCTGGTGCCCCTCACCAGCTCTGCCAGCATGGCCAAGCCTTCCCGCAGGCTGAAGAAGCTGTTGATGGGTGCTGTGTGGTGGTACCTGCAAGACCCAAGGGGCACCCAGCTGGGTTTGGGCCAGCAAAGCAGTGCCCCAGCTTGCAGGAGGGGGAGAACCTGGATGCGGTGTCCTCCCTCCTGTGCAGCCGGTGCAGAGGGGTTGCCAGCCCCCAGGGCCTCTCCATCACCAGCTGACATGGTGCAGGACAGGCAGCCACCAAGCCAGGGCAAAGGCTGTGGTGGGACAACCATGGACATCTGTCCAGGCCCCACCCCAGTCCTCACCTCCGTGGCTCACCATCGCAGCCCCAGTAGTTTGCCAGCCAGCCCATGTCCAGGTAGAAGGATGGGGGTTGCATCTTCCTCCTCAGCATCTTCTCCCTGGTGAAGCAGAGTGCTAGGGAAGGGCTAGACTTTGGCCTTGACCGCACCAGCTCTGGGTGAAGGTCTCCTATGCCCCTCCACGTGAGTGCTGAGCTTGGCTCCTGTGCCCATTGCTGCCCCAAGTTGGGCTCTGATCCTGCAGAGCTGCTGCTCTCCAGCACCGGGCTGGAACAGGGGGCTGTCAAAGCAGGGAGGCGGACAGCCTCCCCTCCAGCCCTGTGGAGGGTGGGACAGGGATGCTCTTACCTGGCTCGCTCGCTGAATGAGATGGGAGCAGTGCCAGGAGGGGCATTGAGGACCTTCTGAGACCCCGAGTACAGGATGTCAATCTCTGCCCAAGAGGGGACACGGCTGCTTAGGGGTCAGGGGCTCCCAGTAAGGACACACTGAGACCCCTGGCAGCTTGGTTGCAATCAGCAGGGTGGCACATGCTGTAGATCCTGCTTGCACTTGGCACCAATTCCTAGTGCTGCTGGTGGGGCTGGTCCCACTGCCCTCCCTGGCTGTGGGACGAAGCCTCCTTGTCCCCTGCATGTCCATGATGGCACTGTGGCCCTTACCTTGCTGGTCCATGAAGATGGGGGCTCCCCCGAGTGATGCCACCGCATCCACAAGCAGCAGGCAGCCATGCCTGCAGGAGGACAGAGCTCAGCCCAGTGTCCCTGCCACCCTTTCTCACCACTCCTCCCAGCCTTGGCATCGTGGTCCCCCGAGGCCACACGTCTCACTGGCACCAACCGCTTCCAGTACCACGGAGCCAGAGGAGAGCCCAGGGCATGTAAATCTTGTGCCCCCATCCCCAAACTTGGGGCGCTGCCTGCCCCCGCAGATGCCCATCACGCACTGACCGGTGGCACAGCTCGCCCAGCCCCTCCAGTGGCTGCAGCACCCCCGTGGAGGACTCGCCGTGGGTGATGAAGAGCACCGAGGGCTTGTGCCGCGCCAGGCCCTACGTGAAACAGAGGGGAAGGTGACTGCCCCAGGGCTGGCCCATGCCACCTCCCTGCACCGTGGCTGGCACTCACCTCCTCAATGTCCTGTGGGGTGAAGTACTCGCCTGGAAGCTTCAGCAGCTCGTGGACATTGGCTCCTGGAAGGAATGTGGGCAGAGGAAGAGCGAGGTTGGTGCGTGTGGGCAGCCAGCTGCTCAGCGAGGGCACGGGTCAGGCGTGTCTGTTCAATGGCAGCTGGCATCACGTGGGTTTGCCCAGCAGAGAGGCCATAAACCACCGTGAGCACAGGGCCACCACCCTGGGGAAAAAGCTGGAGCACTCTCTGGCTGCAGAAGCCGTGTCAGCAGCCACCGCCACTGGGGCTGGGACGGCAAACCTGGGCTCACAGTCTGCCCATCCAGCCCGCAAGCCTGGTCTCCTGAGCCCCACTGGTCCCCAGTATACCCAGCCTCCTGGCGATGTCGGCAGCACGTTGTCCCCAGATGCCATTGACAGCCACGAGTGCCGTGTCACCATGCTCCAGCACGTTGAGGAGGGCAGCCTCCATGGCGCAGTGGCCCGTGCCACTGATGGCCAGGGTCAGCCTGTTCTGTGTCTGGAAGGCATACTGGACGCCTGCCTTGATGTCATCCATCACCTGTGGTGGCAGGGGACTGGCTGGCACCGCTGGCACCCTCCTCGCCGCAGCAGAGCTATCTCAGCCCCTCCTTTGTGGGATGGGAGAAGAAGGAAGGAGCGCTGGGCTGGGGCAGCTCACCTGCAGCACCTCAGGGTGCATGTGGCCCAGGAGCTGCCGGCTGCCTGCAGCCAGGATCCGGGGAGGCACGTTGCTGGGCCCCGGCCCAAGCAGCAGCCTCTCTGGCACAGTCAGGGGCCGGAGCAGCCCCTGGGGTGGAGGGATGCGGAGCAGGCTGGTGGCCATGGTGCGCTTTGCTGTCCCCAGGAGCTGAGCCCGGAGGAGAGGCGCGGTGCAGGCTGCCCATGCAGCACCCAGCACTGCAGTGCAGCGCATCCCACGCCAGTGGTGTCCAGCGTTCCAGTGGACCCTGACCCCGGGGCTCAGTGCTCCTCCCACTGGCCTGGACTCTGCCCCTGGCCTCCTCCTTGTCCCGTTAATGTGTCACCACCGCCCACCCTGCTGTCTGAGCCACCGCACTGCAGCAGGTCTCCCCTTGTTGGTGTTGGTGGAGTTGCTCCCCAGGCACACCAGCCTCTGGGACTGGCAAGCACCCACGCAGACCCCAAGGCCACCACATGAGTGATGGTTCCCAGCACCATCCCAGCAGGGATACCTGCTCCTGTGCATGCAGGTCCTGTGCCGCAGGATGGAGGTTGAGACTCCTCCAGTGGCACGAAGCTCTTGTTGGCTAGGTCTCCCAGACCAAGGACCTGCCTGTGGAAGAATTACTGGAGACAACTTAGAAATTACACTTATGTCCTCACTTAAAGTGAGGTTCAGCTTTCAGGAACCTCACTGAAAAGGTTCAGCTTTCAGGAAACTTCCAGGGTGAAGAGCAGTTGATATCTCAAACATCCTTCTTTGCACTAAGTTCCTAAACATCCTCTTCACACTAGTGTCATGTTTGGACAAAATGTTGCCCTTTGGTGAACTTTTCCCATTATAATATCATGACAGTACAAAGCCACACCTCCATTCTGAAAGCTCCCTGCCTCCAAGGTGCGACCACCCCTCCCTGAGCCTGTGCTCTGACTTTTCCTCAGCCTCTCCCTTGAAAAGTAAAGCAGGAGAACTTCACACAGTGAAGGGTTTTATGACCAGAGTCACTCGTGCTCCACCTCAAAAGTAAAAAATGACATAAAATAGCTTAAGGGAGAGAGGATGTTGGGGAAGACACCATCCTTTCTGTCTTCTGGTATCAAATGTCCCCCTCCTCCTGCGGGACACCTCTGGGTAAGATTCAAACCCTTGGTCATGCCAAGTGCCTCCCAGGGAAACTGAAAATCTCCGTAGGGTCACTGTATATCTTGGGAGGTGCTTGTAGCCCAGCGGTGTTACTGATACTCCTGGTATTAGCACATATCCTGCAGACACAGGATTGATCCCAGCAACCCAAAGAACCTGTGTATCTGTTGCTTTAATAAACTGCACTGTCATGAAGCCAGCTGTGACAGCTCTCATCATAGAATCATAGAATCACAGACTGGTCTGGGTTGGAAGGGACCCCAAGGAGCACAGAGCTCCAACCCCCTGCCACAGGCAGGGACACCAACCTCCAGGTCTGGAGCTACACAAGGTTGCCCAGGGCCCCAGCCAACCTGGCCCTGAACACCTCCAGGGATGGGGCATCCACCCCTCTCTGGGCAGCCTGTTCCAGCCCCTCACCACTCTCTCTGGAAAAAACTTCCCCCTAATATCTCCTCTCCCCCTTCCCTCCTCCAGCTTCACTCCATCCCCCTTGTCCTGCCAGGCTCTGCCCTTTAACAAGCTGATTCCCCTCCTGTTCCTCTGCTCCCTTCAGGGACTGGCAGGCTGCAATGAGGTCCCCCCACAGCCTTCTCTTCTCTGGGCTGACCCAGCCCAGCTCCCTCAGCCTCTCCTCATAGGGGAGCTGCTCCAGCCCTCTGAGCATCTCCGGGGCTCCTCTGACCCTTCTCCAACAGTCCCACATCTCTCTTGTCCTGGGGCCCCAGCTCTGGACACAGGACTCCAGCTGGGGCCTGAGGAGGGCAGAGCAGAGAGGGACAATCCCCTCCCTGTCCCTGCTGGCCATAGAATGCAGCCAAACTCCCTCAGCATGGCTGTGGTGGTTCGTGGGACGTGACCAGACTGATGGTGTCTGTCATAGTTGTGTGTTCAGAATTGTGATAGTTTGGGGCATGAAACATAACCAGGCTTAAAGCAATGACTTGGGCATCACCCTGAGTTACTTTAACCCTTAAGGTGACACTGCCTCACCAAAGGCTGTTCCATCACTGCAGTTCCATTGCACCATGCCCATCCCCTGGCCATCCACGTTCTGAAACGTGGATGAGCTGCCTGCTTCCAGCTCCTGGAAGGCCCAGCTGTGGTCTCCTGGCCAGAGAAGCCGCTCGCTGAGCAAAGCTTTGAGCTGGGGATGGTGGCTATGGAGTGGCAGTTCCTTCCCCCTGGCAGCCGGTGCTGAAGGTATCTGGGACAGGCACAGGGGACTGGCACGATGTGAGATGAGGGCACTTCTGCCTGGGCAGCCAGATGGTCATCTCTGAGCATAGCTGGGAGCTGGTGTGACTGAAACTGCACCTGTGATGGAAATTACAGTTAGCCTGGGGACCAAAGTGAGGAGAGGGAGTCCTACTGTCCCAAGAGGTCCCGAGCCAAGCCCTCATCCTGTGCCCCAGCCACGTATTCCCCTGGCTGAGACGATTCCCCACCACTGGTGGTGCTGCTGGACGCTCACAGCATCAGGAGAGACCTTCTATGGCCCCACCACTGCTGGTGTGGGTGGGTAGGTGGACACCTCTTCCTTGCCTGTCCTCTGAGGAGACTTCAGGAAACGCTGGGGTGGGGAGGGGACATGTGGCCTCGTTGTTGGTGTGGAGAGGGAGGATGCACTGCTGGAAACAGCTGGCTGCCAAGGCCTAATCTGCTTTCCGAGCTGGGGCTGAACTCCTCGCCGCAGATGGGGAGGGAGCTGGCCGTACGGGCGCGGGGGGGGGGGGCTGCGGGGCGGGGGGCTTGTGGGTGCGGAGGGGTGGAGAAGCTCTGCACTGGCGGTGGATGCTGACAGCGGGGGTCGGAGAGGGGCCGGGGCCGGCGGGGAGCCCTGGAAGGGGCAGGGTGCCGGCGGGGCCGGAGTACCGCGCCCTGGGAAGCGGTGGATGAAGGCTGGGGGGAGGGGGGGGGGGGCCGTTGCCAGGCGACGGTTGCCGGGTGACGCGCGGGGCCCGCCCCGCCTCTCCCGCGCCCTTGCGGCGGTTCCGCAGCGCGGACCGCGGGTGAGGGGGATGCGCTGACGTCACCGCTCCATCCCCGGCTCGCGCACTCCCGGTCCCTAGTCCCCCCTCCCCCCTTCGCCCCCCCCTTCCCACGGGTGGCCAACCAGCGCGTGAGGCGGGGCGGGGCGGGCGGGGACCGCAGGGGCGGGGCTGCCTCCACCCGCACCGACACCGACACCGACACCGGCACCGGCACCGCACCGCTTGGCCTCATGCCGGAGCCTCCCGCCCGCGGCTGAGCGCTGCGCCCCGCCGAACCGGGCACGGGCAAGGGCACAGGTAGGGGCGGGCGGCACCCGGCGAGACGGGCGGTCCCGCCGAGTCCGGGAGGGGCTGCGGCATCCCGCTCCCCCACCTCGGCCAGCGTCCTTAGGACGCTGGCCGAGGTGGGGGAGCGGGATGCCAGGGCTACCGCGGGATGGCGGTGCCTCCCCCCTCTCGCTCCCGGAGGGGCTGAGGCGGGGAGTAGGGGGTGGGTAGGGGAGCGCTCCCTCCCGGGGGCCCGGCGGGGCGGGGGGCTGCGGCCTTCGGCCATTTTGCGGGGCTCCCCGAGGAGCTGGGAAGGAGAGCCCGAGGGCGGGGAATGAGGCTGCTGGCGGGTCCCCATCGCGGCACTCGGCGGGAGCCGCCCCGGCTTCCAGAAGGATCCCGCCGCGGGGGGAGGGGGGCGACGAGTGCGGTGGGGGGGGGGGGGGGTTGGTGGGGGGCGACCTTCCCGGGGACGGGGTGATGTCTGTGCGGCCCCGGTCTGAGCCCCGGGGAAGGCGGGAGGGGGGCGATGCCGCCCCTGCAGCCCGTGTTGGGGCGGGGGGGGGGTGTGCATAAAGAGCCCTTTCCACCCCAGAGCCGCCCCCGGTCTCCCCTCTGGGGCAGGTGGCTCCAGCCGTGAAGCTCAGCCATCTTGTACCGTCATCGGTGTGGTCATCGTTATGCTTCAGAGTCAACGACAGCGCCAGAGGGAGCAGCGGGCGACCCAGACAGGGGTCTCGCCCCAGGGGGTCATGGCAAAGGTGCTGCGGGGCCAAGGCTCTTGCTTGCCCCACAAGGACAAGGTGCTGCCGCTGACCTTGTGCTCGGGGGCGGCTGGGTGAGGGCTGCTGTGGTGCTGCAGGCCGGCGTGGGCGGCTTCTGGCTGGAGGAGGGGGTGGTCACTGGGTGGAGGGGCTGGTGCAGAGCCTTATGCTTGGCCACCTTGGCTCCCAGGCAGCCGCCCTGCACCTGCCTCATTGTCTTCCTTCTCCTTCTCTGTGGAGCGGCATCCCCTCCCCTGAGCCCCCGGTTCCCCTGTGTGCCCAGCTCTTCTGCCTGCTCTGGGCCAAAATCTCAACTCCGGGGGAAGGTGGGGAGCCCAGCATCCTTCCTGCCACCCCCAGCTGTCCTTCCACACCCGGAGCATCCCTGCAGCAGGTGGCCTCAGTGGCACTGGGGAGGGAGGTGAGAGGAGTGCAAGGGTGTGGTGGGCTCTGTGATCCCTACGCACCGCCACTGACCTCCATTTTGTCTGGGAGGTGGCGGCTGGCACTGGCACAGATGCCGCCACCGCTCCCTCGCCTCCCTCCCCTGTGTGTGGCCAGAGCTGCAGCCCCCAAACCCTGGGAGGGGTGTTGGGAACAGTGTTCCTTCCCCTGCCCCAGCTTCCCATCCATCTGTAACTGGCTGTGCTGGCAACTGCCTTTTCTCTGCAGCTTCTCCCTGCTGTGGGAGGACAGGGGGAATGGGTGATGGAGAGTGAGGTAACTTGCCTTTGCAGCAGGGATGGGGAGCTGGGTGATGGTGAGCAAAGCCCCTCATCCACCTACCACACACTGAATCCAGGTTGAAATTTCCTGGGGAGCTGCATGTGCTCCCCCAAAGCTGTGTCCTCTGTTGGTGCAGGTGGGAGGTGAGGAGGCGCAGGGCAGGGTGCCCACAATGGCACCAGGGAAGGGGGGACTGAATTTCAGTTGGGGATGGGGGAGCCCCTGCCCCTGGTCATCCTTTGAGCTGCTTCCCTGCCTGAGGGTGCTGCTTCTGGGAAAACTGCAGCGTCACGGCCCCGTGCTCCATGCGGGGCAGGAGGCAAGCGGGGAGCAGCCCTCAGGCACCAAGGGTGCCACGTCACTGGTGCCAGCTGCCCCCAGAGTCCCCAGCCATCCCTGGGGAGAGGGCAGGGTCCCGTGGTCCCGGATGGAACTGGGAACCTCCAGCAAGGTGGGGGGGTGGGGGAGGGCAGGGCAAGGGCTCGTTGGTGGCTGAGAGCAGCGTGGCTTGGGAGGTGCAGCCGGATGGGGCGTATGCCCTTGCCACCAAGGAGATGTGTGGATGGATGTGCGCAGACAGAAGAAGATGAGTGCCTCGGATCTGCCCTGGGGAGGCAGCTCTTCATCTGCTGGAGGCTGCCCCTGGCCCTGGTGGGACAGCCCCTGCCCTGTGCTGGGCAGAGGGAGCAGGGTGTCCTGTCCATGCTGTGCTGTGTAGGGAACCCCAGGGGTCCTGCGGCACCCAGGGGACTGGCAGCGCTGCACGGCCATGCCGCATCCCCAGGGAAAGGCTGGGGGGACAACGCTCTCTGTCCCACTGTCACCTCTTGGCAGTGGCAGGAGGGCTGTCAGTCAGGAGCCCTTGCACTTAGGAGAGTTCTTGTTAGCTAATCTCCACCTAATTAATCTTAGCTGATCCAGTTAATCATTGCTCTCTAGGCCTCTTGCCCATCACTGTGGGCTGGCAGGTGCACCAGGAGGGGGTGCAGGGTGCAGCCAGCTGTGCAGTGTGCTGGGGGCTGGTGGGGAGAAAATTCCCTGCAGAGCTGTGGGATGTGTCCAGCCCAGCTCCCTGGCACTGGGGCCCCCGTGGGCTCCGCTGCCTGCCTCCCCAGTCTCTTGTGCATGCGGGGTGGACCCAGGAGAGAGGGGAAGTGGGGCCATGGGGTGTACCCATGAGGGGGAAGTGGGGCCATGGTGCTGTGCTATGTCCCAGTGAAAGGCTGATGGCAGCTCATTGAATTTCTCTTGGTGGAGTGGGCGGTGGCTGACTGTCCCCCAGGCATAGTGAACCGGCTGGGCTTGAGCCCCCTGCCCACCCCTGCCCTGCCTGTCTGCAGCACACCCTCTGCTGCAGCACATCCCCTCCCTCTGCGGGATGCTGAGCGCCTGCGTCCAGTGATGCCCGTGTTGGCCGTGGCTGGCAGTGCTACCCGGTTCTGTGGCTGGCAGGCTGAATTCCTGTGAGCTGGGAAAAGGAGAAGCAGGGAAAGAAGGGGAGCCTGGGGAAAGTGCTGGGCAGGGGGCTGCTGGCACTTCCCGGGGGGGTCAGGGTGCTGCCCAGGGGTCCTAGCGCTGCTGCAGTAGAGGTGGGAGCGTAGAACCACAGAGGAGCAGGAGGGAAGAAGCACGATGCTGACTGAGGGAGTGGATGGAGACAGAAAATGGAGCCAAGCTTGTGGCTCTGCGGCAGGGAATAGTGTCAGGGAGAGGAGACGGTGCTGCTGGGCTAGGTGAGCTTGCTGGGAATACACTGGGATGTGGACATTGGGATGGGAGGGAGAGAGAGAAGGTGCTGCTGCTGAGGAGGGGGCTTCTTGGGGCCAGGAGTGGGCTGGAGGGGCTCTGGAGTGGTTGGAAGAGGATGAGCAGCCGCCCGTGGAGGGCACGCAGCAAGACAAGGTGCCTGGGAGAGTGGAATGAAAAAGAAACCAGAGCTGCTCCATGGGAAGTGATGGAGCTGGGGGGGCTGTGAGGGAACGGGGCAGGGGCAGATGGGGATGAGGGCAGGGTCTGACTCTACCCATGGCAGGTACCGGTCAGCCCCGAGGCTACTGGGGGATGGTGGTCAGGTGTCAGTGGCCTCTGCCAAGGGCAAGGCAAGGGCCTGGGGACCTGACCTCCCTCTTCATAGCCCCTGGGCACAGAAAGCTAGTGGAGCAGGGAGAGGCTGTCCTGGCTGTGGAGGAGAAGGCAGTGTGTGATGCTGGCCATTGTTAGGTGCTGTGGGGGGTTTAGCACAGCCACGGATTCAGTGTTGCTGAGCGCCAGGATGGAGCAGCTTAAGCTGAAGGCCCCTGTGAGGATGCACCCCTCCACCTGGAATTTACCCCACCTTTTCATGGGAAAGCCAGCCTTCTCGTTCCCCTTTGCCAAAGACTGGAGTTTTTCCCTTCTCCCCCTCAGTGAGGGGCAGGCTGCCTGCTGGCTCAGGCACTCCACGGTGCTGTTCAACGTCTGTGTAAAACAGTCTGCAGTCAAGACAGCCTGAGTTCAGGTAACTGACTGCTGGAGCCAGTGGGATGTAAGGCTGGAGATGGTGGCCAAGACACTGGGAGTTGTGGGGCTGTCCCAGCAAGATGGGTCTGGGGACTCTCATGGGGGAAGATCTGTTCCCCTGCAGTCAGGGGTGCAGGCTTGCTTTGAAAACAGGTGAAGCATTGATGAAAAGACAGCACTGAGCTTAGAGTGCTTTCCAGCTGCAGATTTTCCCACTGCACCCCCAATGTCCCCCCTGCCTTTGGGCAGAGCACGTGTGGGTTCTCCTTTGGGAGCGAAGCTGGAGATGTTGTACCTCACAGTGTTTTAAAGCCACCCCACTCTCCTGGGACACTTCCCATTCTGTGGATTTTTATTTTTGAACTCCCACCCCCTTCCTCCTTTCCCACCAATTCACCTGCAGTTCTCCTCTCCCCTGTAGGGAACCTCACCTCATGTTGAGGGCCCATCCACATGACTCCATCTTCGTTGGGGCGCTTCCCGCATGGCCGGATCCATGCTGTTGCTTGCTCCCAATCTCCTTCAGCCCAGAGTGAGCATCCCCCTGGCAAAGGCCAGGCTCAAAGAGCCCCAGGGCATTTTGCAAACACCCTCCCAGAGGGGCCTGGAGACAGAAGTAGTGGAGGAGCTGGTGCCCACATGTGCTGTGGGTGCTGAGCTCCTCTTTCAGGGTCAGCATGAGGAGCCAGGGAGTAGGGGGATGGGCAGGAGAGGGCATGCATGCTGGAAGGCATCATGGAAAGGACCTAGGACTGGGGAGGGACCCAAGCATCCTTTGCTGGCCAAGGCTAGTGGGCCTTGATGGGGGCTCAAGGAAGGTAGGACCAGCTCCAGAGGGCCCGAACACTGGTGGTGGTATGAATGGCTGTTCTGAGAGATGTCAGGGGTTTGTTACGTCTTGGGAGGTTTGTGATTAATAATTTAGTGAGGAAAGGAGTGGAAAAACCATCGTGAGCTGTGAGCTTCAGCTGGTGCTGATGCCAGGCTGCTTCTGCCTTTGTTGAGAGCTGAATGAGAGGCAAGTACCAGTGGCTGTGTTCAACAGCCACCTCCTTTCTCCACATGGATGCCATTGTCTTCCTGCCTCCAACCCAACCTGCTGCCTGGTCCTTGCTTCGCTGGGCCTGAAGTGGAGGCAGGAAGCTCAAGTGATGGACAGGGGGCTCCGCGGGGGTCCTGCTGATGGTGCCATGCTCGCATGGCTCTGTGCCCTGCTGTGGGCCGGTGATGCCACAGGGTGATGCAGGCTCTGGGAGCTGCCCCGGGCTAAGGGCAGGGGCATCCTTGGGGGCCAAGCAGGGGGTCCTGGCCTGAGATACACAGGGCTGTGGGCGTGGGAGAGGCAAAGAGCGGGCAGATGGAGGGAGGTGTGAAGAAATGTCTGTGTGGCAGAGGCAAAGCGGCGTTCCCAGGAGGTTTCCCTGCACAGCCTTTCCTGCGGCCCAGCCACAGCCTGGGGGCCGGGGGGTGAGCTGTCCTGACTCCCTTTTTTCCCCTCCTCACAGGCCGGCCGCCGCTCCCCACTAGCAGCACCCACCCCTGGCCGGCAGGATGGCGGGAGCCTCGGTGAAGGTGGCGGTGCGCGTGCGGCCCTTCAACTCCCGCGAGATGAGCCGGGAGTCCAAATGCATCATCCAGATGTCAGGCAGCACCACCAGTGAGTGTGGGGGCTGGGGGGGCTGGGGGAAGGGAGCTCCCAAATGCATCATCCAGATGTCAGGCAGCACCACCAGTGAGTGTGGGGGCTGGGAGGGGCTGGGGGGAAGGGAGCTCCCAAATGCATCATCCAGATGTCAGGCAGCACCACCAGTGAGTCTGGGGGCTGGGGGGTGGGGGGAAGGGGAGCTCCCAAATGCATCATCCAGATGTCAGGCAGCACCACCAGTGAGTCTGGGGGCTGGGGGGTGGGGGGAAGGGGAGCTCCCAAATGCATCACCCAGATGTCAGGCAGCACCACCAGTGAGTGTGGGGGCTGGGAGGGGGCTGGGGGGAAGGAGCTCCCAAATGCATCATCCAGATGTCAGGCAGCACCACCAGTGAGTGTGGGGGCTGGGGGCTCGGGGCAGGGGTGCTCTGGGGAGAAGCTCTGGGGAGAAGCCACAGCTCCTGGGGAGTGCAGTGCTGTGGATGGAGGAAGGAGTCTGAGGATGGGAAGGGATGTCACCTTCCCCCTCCTGGGGAGATGCAGTGTGGTATTGAGCCCTTGGGTCTTAGTAGTACCAGAAGGGGCAGAGTGGCCCAGCAGGTGAAGGGAGAGGATCAGAAGAGCTTGGAAACACCAATGCACAGACATGAGCGCCCAGGCCTGCTGTGCTCCAGCCAGTGAGTGGCTCCTGATGGGTGCCCAGTGGGTGCTGTGGCATGCTGGGACCACAATCCAACAGTGTGCACACCATCTACCCTGCCCTGAGAGGCTGCTGTGATGGATGGGAGTCCAAAATTCATGGACTGAATTAACAATGGACATTTCTGAGAGTGGTGAGGGGCTGGAAGGGGCTGCCCAGAGAAGGGGTGGGTGCCCCATCCCTGGGGGCGTTCAAGGCCAGGTTGGATGGGGCCCTGGGCAACCTTGTGTAGCTCCAGGCCTGGAGGTTGGAGCTCTATGATCCTTGGGGTCCCTTCCAACCCAGACTAGTCTGTGATTCTATGACCCAACCCTGCTTCCACAGTGCTCAGAGCCAAAACATGGAGGAGCGTGGGGAGAGCGGAGAGTTTGTGCTTGGGGCAGCTTGGGGCCAACTGCCCTGTTGGGACCCTGTCTGGCACTTGTCTCTTTTTAAATAACAGCTGGTAGCAGAGGTGCCTGAGTCCCTCCTCTTTGGCTCTGGAAGCCTCCAGATGGGACAGCATCTAAAATAAATCCCTCCCTCCCTCCCTGTCTGCCCAGGGCTTCCTGCGTCACTGGTGGTGGTGGGAGAAGAGCTGGCGCCAGCCACCCCCACAGCATGTGCTAGTGGGCTGCTGTGACAGCCCTGGCATGAGGAAGAGGAGGGCACCCGAGGGTACAGGGTGGGGCTGTGACCCCACGGGGTCCCACGCCTGCCTGAGGCCTGGGGAGTGTGGGGGGTGTTACCGTGGGGCAGCATCGACTGGTCTCTGGCATCCTGGGGGGACAGCCCTCTGGTTACTGTCAAAAGCATCAGGCACCTTTCCCCCGCCACGCCACCATGGGGGTGTTTGCTCAGAGCCTGTGCCTGTCCTGCTGTCTGCTGTTCCCCCCAGCCCATGAGTCCCCCCAGCCTACACTGGGCAGGGGCAGCACCCCGCCGGCCCTTTGCTGACAGGGAGGATTTTCTCCCTGAATGGACAAACCCTCAGCTAATCCCCTTGGCTGGGAGGCTGGGGAAAGGGGGGTTGGTGCCTGCTTTGGTTGGCTGGGAGAGGTGGGAGGATGCCAATAGCACTGGCTGCCCCCTGCCATGCAGAGCAGCCCCCCAGGTCCTCACAGAGAAACCAAAACAAAATGTGTGCCATCCTTTCCCCCCAGACTTACAGCCACCCCCTTGGGCTTGCTGTACCGTGGCTGCCTCCTTCCTTCCAACACTGCTCCCACGGCATGTCCCTCTGCATGGCTGCTGGGAGCAGGCCGGGCACCAGCACCCCTCCAGCCCCTCTCCTGGCAGCTTTCCCCCCTGGGACATTAGTATTCTCTGGCCAGATCTGTGTCTCTGCAGGCTTTCAGTCACAAGGCTTCTTTTCTCTGCTGCTTCCCCCGGCTGAGCCCTGGCCGCTCACTGCTCTGCCCTGGTGCTGGGTCCTGGGGGCGAAGATGGGGTTTATGTTCTCCTCCCCTCAGTCCTGCCTGTGGGCCTGTCTGGTTTTCCCCTCCCCCTTTTAAATCCCCCTTTGCTCTGTGGGATTCCTCATGACAGGGGAGGAAAACCCCTGCCAGTGGCACCCAGCCACGCGAGAGCAAATAGAGGGGTAGGAAAGGAGTGTGGGAAGGGACTTTCCAGTGGGGACATTGGTGTGCTCCCCGTGTCCAGGTCCCTGGGCTGCCAGGACAGCTGGGCAGCTGCAGCTGGGGTGCCCAGTGCCACTCAGTGCCATGCCTTGCTGCTCTGGCACGGGCTGGCACCGGGAGGCAGAACAGCTGCCATGTGCAGCCCCATCCTGCTCTTCCCCCATTGCACTCGTTATTTTGGGGGGGTGATCCTTCTGTTTGCTCCAGCAAGGGTTGTTCCTGCAGGGCAGGGACAGCCCCCATCTGAGAGCCAGCGGGGCCGGGTGGTACGGTGGAGCTTGCTGGCTGAACTCCAGGAGCCCTCAGATGCCTTCCACCTGCCTCTGTGTCCGCACTGGCCACTCAGGTGCCCTCCTGGTGCTGACAGGGATGGGCAGCCCCTGCCCAGAGAAGCCCGGTGCCCTCCCATCTGGATCTCAGCAGGGACCTCCAAGTGCCCAGGCGCAGCTGTGGGATGCAGAGCCGGCCATTCCCAGACCCTTCTTTGGAGCCAGCAGCCCTGGCTCTGGCCCTGTGCCTGCCTGGGGTGCAGGGAGGCACCCAGAGCATCTGAGTCACGCTGCCCGCAGTGGGCAGGCGGCAGGGAGCCAGCGCCTGGCCGCTCTCTGGGGCTGGAGCTGCTGCATGCAGCGAGGGGCATCTCAGCGGTGCCCTTCCGCGGCCGGGGCTGGCTCCTGAGCCCCCCTGAGCCGCCCTTCCCTCCCCTCTCCCACCAGCCTTGCTGCCTCTGTGGCTGGGGACAGACAGGTCTTGAGACAGCGGGTGGATGGAGGAGGAACCTGGAGCAGAAAGCATCGGCATCCCTAACGCCATGTGCAAGGGCACCAGGGATCCCTAACCCCACGTGTGGGGAGCAGGCTGGGGCTGCCCAGGAAGGTCCCAGAGTGAGCCCTGAGCCCTGGGGAAGCACTGTGGGCTGTGGGGGGGTGGTGGTGGAGGGGGCTGCGGTGGCAGGGACAGCTGGGGACCGGAGGCACATGAGCAGAACTGGCCTGCAAGGTCATTTCAATGTCTCCCAGCGTGGCTGGGTCTCATGATTGCTGCTCCAGTTTGGGTTTCTTCTGATGCATCTGTTGTTTCAGGGAAAAAAACCTGAACATCATAGATGGTGCACGGGGTGGGGGGTGGAGAGCAGAGAGGGAGAGGAGTGATGCAGTCTCCAATTTCCATGGCAACATCCTTTTCACAAGGGGACAGGGAAAAAGCAGGCTCTTGTTTCCAGTGTGGCGTAAGCAATGCATTAATCACTGCTGGGGCTGGACACCCAGGGGGGAGTGGGGGAAGCGGGAGGGGATCTGGGGGAGCCCCCATGGGACCACAGCTGCTCTCACCTCACGGCATCAGTGTGTGGGGGTTGGGCAGAGCTGTGGGGCAGAGGAAAGGCCGTTGCTCCCTGGGGCAAAGCGGGAGGGACCCTGAGGGACGGGCTGTTTCCCACCTCGCCCCCCACCCCGGGGTTCGGGCACGACTCTGCCCTGCTCCCTGTGCTGCCGTGGTGCCAACCTCCCCTCCTGGGACTGCTGAGTCTGGGGGCACTGGACCCGTTTGTGGGGCTGGAGAGTCACAGAGAGACAGAGTGCTGGGGTTGGCAGGGCCCTCTGCAGATCATCCAGCCCAAGCCCTGCCACAGCAGGGTCCCCTCGAGCTGCACAGGACAGCGTCCAGGATCACAGGGTCTGAATGGCTCCAGAGATGGAGACTCCCCAACCTCTCTGGGCAGCCTGGCCCAGGGCTCTGCCACCCTCCCAGCAAAGAAGTTCCTCCTCATGTCCAGGTGGAACTTCTTCTGCTCCAGTTTGTGCCCATCACCTCTTGTCCTGTCCCTGGGCACCACTGAGCACAGACTGACCCCCTCCTCCTGACCCCACCCCTCGTGTATTTATCAGCATCAATAAGATCCCTCCTCTGTCTTCTCCAGGCTAAAAAGTCCCTCAGCCTCTCTTCATCAGAGAGATGTTCTTGTCCCCTCAGCATCTCCATGGCCCTTTTCTGTCCCCTCTCCAGTAGCTCCCTGTCCTTGTTGACCTGGGGAGCCCAGCACCACACACACTGTTCCCAACGAGGCCTCCCCAGGGCAGAGCAGAGGGGCAGGAGAACCTCCCTTGACCTGCTGCCCACACTTTCCTTGATACACCCCAGGCTGCTGTTGGCTTCCTTGGCCATGAGGACACACTGCTGGTCATGGTCAGCCTGCTGTCCTCCAGGACAACAAGACTGAACCCCATCACCTTTCTTCCTCACAAGCAGGATGTAGGTGGTCAGAGTGCCACATGTGGCTGGGGGCGGGGGCTCACTGTCCCATCTGTTTGTCCCTAGCTATCCTGAACCCGAAGCAACCCAAAGAAACACCAAAAAGCTTCAGCTTTGACTATTCCTACTGGTCCCACACCACGGTAAGTGGTGGCAGGCAGGACCCTGCCTGGAGCACTGGGGAAGGCTTGAGGGAGGCGGGAGGACCTCCTTGCCAAATTCTCCTTATCCCCCTCCTCTCTGCAGCCTGCAGACATCAACTATGCATCCCAGAAGCAAGTGTACCGGGACATCGGTGAGGAGATGCTGCAACATGCCTTCGAAGGCTACAACGTCTGCATCTTCGCCTACGGGCAGACAGGTGCTGGGAAGTCCTACACCATGATGGGCAAGCAGGAGAAGGACCAGCAAGGCATCATCCCACAGGTACCACCTAGGGGAAGGCTGCCTGCTCCTTGAGTCCTTGTGGGATGGGAAGGAAGAGTTGGGCCAGGAAGGGAGAGGGGAGCGGGGCAGGGTTTTTGTGAGGTCTGCTACAGGGCAAGGGGGGACATGAAAGGACATGGATGCCTCCAAGATGGGGTGAGTTATGGAGCCCAAGAACTGGGTCCCTAGCTGCTGTGCACTGTGGGTTGCTGAGTGGGGGTGCTAGGTGGGGATACTGGGCCCCCTGTATCAGCATGGGGATGTTCTGCCAGCTCCCCAGGAGCTGTCCCAGCACTCCAGCTGTGGGTTTTGGGGTGAGAAATTTGAAATCCCTGTGGCCTGGGTACTCTGTGGCCTGGCAAGAGCATCCTTCTGATGGGGGGACTGAACAGCCTGGCTCTTCCCTCTGCAGCTGTGTGAGGACCTCTTCTCCCGCATCAATGACACGACGAATGACAACATGTCCTACTCCGTGGAGGTAAGCACCCCATCGCCCACCCCACCTGGCTCCAGACCCCTGGTCAGCTCTGCCAGCCACGCCACTATGCAGACTCCTCTTCATAGGAGTCCTGTACCTGGGGGTGGGTGGGCAGGGCCCGACTCTGCCTATGCACTGAGCATCCACGTCCTGCCAGCCACTAGCCCTGCCTGTGCCCTCTGCTCCAGGTGAGCTACATGGAGATCTACTGTGAGCGTGTGAGGGACCTGCTGAACCCCAAGAACAAGGGGAACCTGCGAGTGAGGGAGCATCCCCTTATGGGCCCATACGTTGAGGATCTTTCCAAGCTGGCTGTGACCTCCTACAATGACATCCAGGACCTCATGGACTCTGGGAACAAGGCTCGGTGAGTTGGTGAAGCAGATGGCCAAGGTTTGGAGAGCTTGTGGACATCTCCAGAAGGTCTGGCTTAACTAACTTAACTTTCTGGTCTGGCTGCTCTGGAGGTGGCAGCCCCCCATCCTGTGTGTTGGATACACACCCACCCCACCCTCCCCACTCCCCCTGCCTTCCCATTCCCATTTACTTTCACTTTACCCCCTTTGTGCTCCCAAAACGCCCTGGAGCCACCATGAGAAAACCCAGACTTTTGCACTAGTCCTCCCAGAGTTCTCTCCTGTCCTCCATACTGGCCTTCCCATCATGTCCCCTGTCCTGAAATGAGCCCTGTCCCCCTCTCCCCACAGCACAGTGGCTGCCACCAACATGAACGAGACCAGCAGCCGCTCCCACGCTGTGTTCAACATCATCTTCACACAGAAGCGGCACGACGCTGAGACAGACATCACCACTGAGAAGGTGAGAGCAGAACCTGGGGGACTAGGGGAACGTGGAGCTGGGGGAGGCTTTGTGTGCTACTCACAGCATTGGGGGTGAGATGGTGTGGCCTGATGGAGGGTTCAAACAGGGTGGAGGTAAGTCCCAGGCATGTGCTGGGCTCATGGTCCCTTGAGGAACTATCCCCTGGGCAGGATATTTGGCAGCTGGTGCCTTCTAAACGCCTGACCAAATGGATGTTTGCCTTCCTCTTGGCCAAATCCTTTAGTTCTTCGCTCTGAGGGTGGTGAGACACGGGCACAGGCTGCCCAGGGAGGTGGTGGAGGCCCCATCCCTGGAGACATTCAAGGCCAGGCTTGATGGGGCTCTGAGCGACCTGATCTGGTTAAAGGTGTCCCTGCTCACTGCAGGGGTGGGACTAGATGGCCTCTGAAGGTCCCTTCCCACCTAATGCATCCTGTGGTTATAGTCTATGGAACCCTGGCTGGCTGGCCCTGTGGAGCTCACCTCTGCCCTCAGAGAAGCCTCACCTTGCAGGAGGCCTTTGCTCTCTCCTTGGCTGGGTGCTGGGGACCAGCTGGCCATGCCTGACAGCCCCCCTCTGCTTGCAGGTCAGCAAGATCAGCTTGGTGGACCTGGCTGGGAGCGAGCGAGCCGACTCCACGGGTGCCAAAGGCACAAGGCTGAAGGTGAGATCTGGTGGGGGGTCCCCTTCAGCCCCCCGGCACCCCACATCCTGCTACTTCACCCCCCTCTGTGATGCCCACTTCCCTTGCCTGGCTCCTTGCTCATCACGCTGCCAACATCATCCATGGGGCCTTGTAGAAAGGTTGCCCAGTGCCTGTTCCACCAGGGTCTGTGAGTCCCAGCTGGGAAGTGCTCATCACCCAGTAAGACCAGGTGCTTTTTGCCCATCTTGTACTGGGACTTGCCCATCTTTCTCGTGCACCAGGCTTTAGTGCTGCTCCGAAATGGAGCTGGGCAGCTGGCCTGAGCATCCTCTCTCCATCAGGAAGGAGCAAACATCAACAAGTCCTTGACCACACTGGGGAAAGTCATCTCTGCCCTGGCTGAAATGGTAGGTAGAGAAGCAGACAAGCAGCAGCACAGTGGGGGAATGGGCTCAGCTCAGCAGGGGTGGAGCCAGCTCCGAGGCGAAGGGGAGAGCATCCTGGATCCAAGGGGTGGGCAGATGCATCCCAGGGCTGGGATGAACTGGGCAGGTGAGGCTGCTGCCTCCTGTGAGACCTGTCCCCACTGCTCTCTGCTTGGGGCACTGGGAGGTTGGCACTGAGGGGGAGCAGCTTGTTTAAACAGTCTCTGCTTTCTTTGCAGGATTCGGGGCCGAACAAGGTAGGTGCCCTGGGGAGGGAAGGATTGGCTGGGTTGAAGAGTGGTTTGGGGGTGTATGTCTCTCTGGGCTTAAGTTTCTCCTGGTGGGGGCTGGCCTAGTTGATTGCCCTTCCTTCCACTCTCCACCCCCTAGAACAAAAAGAAGAAGAAGACAGACTTCATCCCCTACCGGGACTCAGTGTTGACCTGGCTGCTGCGGGAGAACCTGGGTGAGGGTGTGGGCTGGGTGGTGGGCATGGCTGCAAAGCAGAGGGTGACAACTGCTCTGAGGAGCAGCATTTCCCCGAAGCAACCATGACTCTCTCTGGGCAGGGGGCAACTCCAGGACAGCCATGGTTGCTGCTCTCAGTCCTGCTGACATCAACTATGATGAGACTCTCAGCACCCTCAGGTACCCTTCTTCCCTTGTTTCCCTCCCCCCTCAGCGGGTGAGGGCAGGGGGGTGTCTCTGAAACCCAGGCACTGCCAAACCTGGCTGGGAGGGTGCCAGGGGGAAACCCAGCTGCCTCAGGTGTGAGGCCAAAGGATCGTCCCGATGCTGGGACACCCCAAAGAATCGTTTGTTGAGGGGCTCAGCGGTGGTCCCACTCCCCCAGCAGCTGGGGGTGAGGGGTGGGTTACTTCCTCCCCCTCCACCTCTGCCGCTCAGGGCTCTGCCCTTCCCTAGGTATGCCGACCGTGCCAAGCAGATCCGCTGCAACGCCGTTATCAACGAGGACCCCAACAACAAGCTCATCCGGGAGCTGAAGGATGAGGTGGCACGCCTGCGGGACCTCCTCTATGCCCAGGGCCTGGGGGACATCATTGACAGTAGGTACCGCTGGGCGCTGGCACCCCCACGCTGCCCCCATCCCAGCCTGCTGCCCGTGGCAGCATCGTGCTGTCGGAGCAGAGCCCGGGTGCCTCTGGGGAGCCCCTGTGTGTGTGGTGGCAACCCCCAGCCTGCTCCCCTAAGGAGCTCCTCACAGGAGGAGCTGCTTCACACCCAGCAGACCTCCCCTTTCCCCCAACTTCAGCATCCTGAGGTGCCAGGAAGATGCAGGCTCCCGGGGCTGTCCCCCTTCCCCACCCCTGCAGCCTCTCCTCCACGTGCTGTTGGGAAGCCTGATGAGATGAACCCACTCTTGTTGTGTTCTCTGTCTCACCCCCGCTCCCTGCCCTCTCTCTTTCTTAGCCCATCCTGCTGCAGGAGGATCCAAATGTGTGTATTCCCCATCACTGGTACTCTCTGTCACTTCACGGCTTTTGGGGGGCATAGGCTGCACCCCGGGGCACGTGTACAGCATGGGGAGGGGCTCTGGGAAACAGAGAGCCACTTGCCCATAGGCCAGGGAGCTGGCAAAGGGGACGGTGACAGAGCTGCAATTAGCACCTTGGCTTGGGACAGTGCTCGGAGGGACTGGTGTTCCTCCCATCTGCCATGTCAGGGCCCTGATCCCCACAGGGACGCCTTCCTCCATGCTGTCACCATGTTTCCTGCTGCTGCTGCTGCTGCTTCTTCTGCTGGCGCTGGGGCTCCTCAGGACCGGAGCCCAGCATGGCACTGGGGCAGGCTGGCATTGGTGCTGCCCTGACAGAGGGGTGTAGGGTGGTGGCCAGGAGGGTTTTACCCATGGATAAGTGCTGTCCCACCATCCCACCCCAGGCAGCACAGCTGAGCTGTGGCATGGTTGCTGAGGAGATGGAAACCTGGCCTGTCCCCTCCTGGCTCAGCACTGCTGGACCTGGGTGGTGGAGATGGGTGACTGATGCTGTTCCTGCTAACCTGTACCCTGCCCACCTCTGGCACAGCACACCAAGCTCCTGCAACGTTTTGGAGGTGGAGGAGCATCTCTGATACCTGGGTTCCTTGGCTTTGGTGCACTGGCAGCCTGTTATGGGCATCTTGCCACCCTGCCCTCACTCTGCTCTCTGGCTGCCCAGCCCAGGTGCTGCGCCAACAGGTCCTGAGCTTGGGCTCTGCCAGGGATGGGATCCCACAGCTTTGTGCCTCCGACCCCTTTGGAGGGTGGAGGGCCACCTCCTCTTCTCCCCTTCCCTACTTCTTCTCCACCCCCAGACCCAGCTAATCTGTGGCAGCCAGGAAGGGAACCCCAGCCTCTCTGGAAGGATGGCAGGGGATCACCCTTGGGGCGATGGTCCATCCCAGACCTGATGGCTGCAGGACCTGGTGTTGCAGAAAAGCTGTGGCCGGCTCCAGGGCTGTTCCCACAGCTGGGTCCCAAAGCAGTGGCCGTGCTCTGGGGCACTGCCTGGGCTGGGGGGAGATGTGTGTGCCTTTGCTCTGCTGCTGCCTGTACCGCTGCGCTGCCGCCTGTGCCTTCCCCCTGTAACCCCTGGCTTTCTCCTCGCTGTGCCCAGCCACTTTGTTTTTCTCCACCCTCTCCCCTCCCTCCAACAGCTTTTCTTGTCTCTATCTCTCTCTCTCTCTCTCTCTCCCCCCTGTCCGTGTGTCCGTGTGTCTTTCCCTGGCCCATCCCTCCTTCCCCGCCCGTAGATGTGTCGGACCTTGAGAACAATAATGCTCGAGGGGCAGAGCTGAGTCAGCGCCATGACCCTCTCTCCACAGTGACCAATGCCATCGCTGGGATCAGCCCCTCTTCCTCCCTGTCAGCCTTGTCCAGCCGGGCTGCCTCTGTTGCCAGCCTCCACGAGCGCATCATGTTCGCTCCAGGCAGCGAAGAGGCCATTGAAAGGCTCAAGGTAAGAGGCCAGCACCCTGAAGGTCACTCCTCCACTGGGGCTTGGGTTTTTTTCTGGGAACCCAGTATGGTTTCCTCCATGGGAAGCGGTGCTGGGCCACGGTCTTGCAGAGTGGTCACACCCAGAGCTGCTCAGAGGTCTGGGCTGCCAGATGGGAGAGGGTTTGGCAGGGTCAGGTCCATCCGGTGCTGCCTTTGCGCTGAGGGTGGGTGCTCCTCTCTTGGGACGGGTCCTCCTGGTCCAGCACGGTGCAGGAAAGGGCTGGCAGCAGTGGGATGGAGGGCTGATCCTCGTGCCTTGCTCTCTGAAGATGGGGATGGTGGAAAGACATGGGTGAAACGCTGCTGTGGCTCATTTAAACCACCCTGAAACTGGGACTGGTGTCCGGCTGTGGCAGGCCAGGCAGGGCCTGGAAGGGTGTGGTGCCCAGAAGATGAGCTCCCCTCTGCTAACCCTGTGCTTGCCAGGAAACGGAGAAGATCATTGCAGAGCTGAATGAGACCTGGGAAGAGAAGCTACGGAGGACAGAAGCCATCCGGATGGAGAGGTAGGTGGGTTGGGTGGGATGGGACAGGATGGAATGGGATGGGGTTTTCTGGGCACCTCCCTTCCTTTTCCCACAGCAGTTCAGTTCCTGGGGGCAGCCAGGCAATTTGATCATCTAGCCAGAATCCCCAGGCAGCTCAGTGCCCACCATGGCAGCCTGCATGGGCACAGTTTGCCCTCAGAAGCTGTCCTGAGGCACAGAGAGAGCTGAAACCAGCCCTGTGGCTCTGAGTTATGGGGAAAACTTGTGGGCTTGTGTCCTGTCCTGAGCCTGTCATGTGCTAGCCCCAGGGTCTTGCGGGGCTCTGACAGGTCTTCTTTCCCTCGCTCCTTCAGGGAGGCCTTGCTGGCTGAAATGGGGGTGGCCATGAGGGAGGATGGAGGCACCTTGGGTGTTTTCTCTCCTAAAAAGGTAGGATCCCCTTATTCTCTTCTTCCTGGCAAACAAGGGTTGGTTTGTACCCCCTGCAGCTCCCTTCTGACCTGCCTGGTTGCTACCGGGGAGCCCAAATTCCTCACTAACCTTTTCTCCTTGCTGAAACCCTATGGGGGAAGTCCCAGTGCTGACCCTCCTAGGGACAGACACAGGGAGAAACACATTGTGGAACATCAGCAGAGGGGTGGGAGCAGGGACAGGGATTGTCCCTGATGGATTGTCCCTCTCTGCTCTGCCCTCCTCAGGCCCCAGCTGGAGTCCTGTGTCCAGAGCTGGGGCCCCAGGACAAGAGAGATGTGGGACTGTTGGAGAGGGGTCAGAGGAGCCATGGAGATGCTCAGAGGGCTGGAGCAGCTCCCCTATGAGGAGAGGCTGAGGGAGCTGGGCTGGGTCAGCCTGGAGAAGAGAAGGCTGTGGGGGGACCTCATTGCAGCCTGCCAGTCCCTGAAGGGAGCAGAGGAACAGGAGGGGAATCAGCTTGTTAAAGGGCAGAGACTGGCAGGACAAGGGGGCTGGAGTGAAGCTGGAGGAGGGAAGGGTGAGATTAGGTATTAGGGGGAAGTTTTTCACAGAGAGAGTGGTGAGGGGCTGGAACAGGCTGCCCAGAGAGGGGGTGGGTGCCCCATCCCTGGAGGTCTTCAAGGCCAGGTTGGCTGGGGCCCTGGGCAACCTTGTGTAGCTCCAGGCCTAGAGGTTGGTGTCCCTGCCTGTGGCAGGGGGTTGGAGCTCTGTGATCCTTGGGGTCCCTTTCAACCCAGACCAGTCTGTGATTCCACTGCATGGATGCTGTCCCCATTTCAGGTGGGACTTTTGCTGACAGTGGCTGTATTTGGCTTCATGATGATGCCCATGGGGTGATAAAAATCCATACTTTGGGACGTTTGAAATCGCTGCCCCTGAAGCCATCGAGTCCTGTTGGAGAAACTTGGGTGCAGGGACACTCAGTACTTCTTATCACTTGTTAGCACCCTGTAAAATCCTTTCTAAGGCAACACTGGCTGTGCCCAGGGAGTTTGTGTGCTAGGGAACCCCAACCAGCACCAGCCAGAGCATGTCACTGCTGTGTGACCTTGGCAGCAGTGATGTTGGGTTTACCACCCAAAACATATGAAGCCCGCAGAGCACCATGAGTTGCTGTGGGCATCTAGGACCAGGCTGTGCTTGCTCAGCTCTCCTGCCACACTGAGCACTGCTCTGAGACCTGCCACGAGGGCTGGTCCTGGTTATCTTGGCCAAACATCCTAGTGAGCACATGTGTCCCCAGCCAAGTTGGTGGTGTCAGGGCCTCAGTGTGCCTTGGGGTGGGACTTTCAGACAGGTTTCTGCACTGTCACCTTTGCATCTCACTCTTAGTCGCTGTCAGGACCCCAGACCTTGGTGTAGGAAATGTTGGGGCTTGTTCCCTGGAGCAGGTTTGTGTTGGAGGTGGGAGGTTGCTGTGGTGGCCTTGGTGCAAGCAAGCTCTTAGCTGTCTGGCAGATAGAAACTCCTCTGACTGCTCCAGTGACTGGTGAAGAGAGTTGATGCTGGAGTAGGTGAGCCCCCAGACTGCTAACGGCAAAGCAGGGCAGGGCTGGGTTGGCCTGCTGCCTGCCATTACTGGGGTGGCTCTGGGTCCTCAGAAGCCAGGTGGAAGGTGGAGCATCTGCCTTCTACCAGCCAGCCTTGCAAATCTGGGAAAAACCTGCAAGCTGGAGGAGCCTCAGACTCCAGGGCTATCTGTCTGTCTAGAGAGGCCTGGGGTTGAATGCTATGGGCAGGTTGCTCCTGCCAGACACCATGGAGAAGAGCCCTTGATCTCCTCCTCTCCTGCACTACCTCATACCAGCCAGGGCTTGTAGCGATTTCGTGACAGGGAAATCTCTGTTTGCCCAGTGCCAGGGGGCTGAGAAGACATTTCTTCTGGTCTCTGTTCTTATTTCTGGGAAATTCAGAACTTCACCTGCTGAAACTGCAGGGGTTTTGCCTCTTGGAAGGGACCCCAAGGAGCACAGAGCTCCAACCCCCCTGCCACAGGCAGGGACACCAACCTCCAGGCCTGGAGCTACACAAGGTTGCCCAGGGCCCCAGCCAACGTGGCCTGAACGTGCGATCACAACAGCTTGGGATGGGGTCAGATGAGCCAGCTGCAGCTGGAGGGGTCTGTGGTTGGGGGAGAACATTCCCTTTCATCCATAACAAAGTGGTTTGTGACCCAGAGGAACAAAGTTACGGGAGGGCACTGTTAGGAAGTGGGGAGTCTCTGGGCTTCAAGGTGCAGTTTGAGGTGCTGCTGAGTTCGTGCCTGCCTTGGGAGCATCCCTCAGTGCCTGAGTCGATGGGGCTCACCGGGCTGACTCCTTGTTTGTCTCTCCCAGACACCCCACTTGGTCAACCTGAACGAGGACCCGCTCATGTCCGAGTGTCTGCTCTACTACATCAAGGATGGGATAACCAGGTGAGTGCCGTGGGAACAGTGTGTTTACCTGGCATCCTTAGGGATGTTGGTCTTGCTGTGCATCACAGGTAGTTTTTGGGGGAAACAGAGGGGCTGCTTTCAGGAGGGACTGAGCTGGGTTTCCATCCCCAGGGTTGGCCGCGAGGATGCAGAGAAGAGGCAGGACATTGTTCTCAGCGGGCATTTCATTAAGGAAGAGCACTGCCTCTTCCGCAGCGACACCAGAACCGGCGGTGAAGGTACTCCCTGTGGGGGGGGGGCTCCACCACCCTCTGCCTGTCCCCAGCACCCTCCCTCCCCAGACTAGAGGGACTCTTCTCCATGGCTGTGGCCTCTCCATGCTTGGGGAGGGAGCAACGCTGGGTGGAAGCTCGTGCAAGGTGAAGCAAGCCAAGGGGGAGGGAGGGGGTGTTGAGGAAAAAGAGCAGACTGTAGCCAATTTCTCAGCCCAAGATGCAGAGCAGAGCCCACTCCACCAACCAGCAGGAACCTGGGGGTGGAAGGCTTTGGGAGACCAGACTGGGGAGGCTGGAGGTGCGTGCCGGAGGCTCTGCACCCTTGCACCCTGTCTCCATTTGCTTCCAGTCCTTGAGACTGCTCTGATTGTCATGAGGTTGGCTGAGGCCCGTCAGCTCCCTAGGGTGTGGGTGTTGCTCTGCTGTCCCCTTGCTCCTCGTGCTGAAGTGGCTCTCCCCCTTCTGAGGCCGTAGGGGCAGGAGGTACAGGATTTATTCCTCCAGTTTCCCCTTACCTTGGCTCCCTCTCTCCCCTCCCCACCATCTCTGCAGTGATCGTGACCCTGGAGCCCTGTGAAGGTGCTGACACCTATGTGAACGGCAAGAAGGTGACGGAGCCCAGCATCCTGCGCTCAGGTGGGTGCACTGAGCCCCCCTGCTCTAACCCCCCTCCCTCCACCCCACGGGTGCCCTGCAGCTTGTCCTACATGAAACCTGGGCCCCCCGTGCATCATCCCCACAGGAAACCGCATCATCATGGGGAAGAGCCACGTCTTCCGCTTCAACCACCCTGAGCAGGCTCGGCAGGAGCGGGAGCGCACGCCCTGCGCCGAGACCCCTGCTGAGCCCGTGGACTGGGCTTTCGCCCAGAGGGAGCTGCTGGAGAAGCAGGGCATCGACATGAAGCAGGAGATGGAGCAGCGGTGAGGGCGTGGGGACTGGGGCGATGAGGAGCCAGGGTATCTACCTCCTGGGTGGTCATCCTCTCCTTTCCCATTCCTCCCAGGCTCCAGGAGCTGGAGGACCAGTACCGGAGGGAGCGGGAGGAGGCAAATTATCTTCTTGAGCAGCAGAGGCTGGTAGGTGGCCAGGACCTGGCTCCTTCTTGGGCTGTGCAGGCATGATAGAGCTCTGGCCAATGTTTGCATGGGGTGGCAACGTGGTTGCTCCTGGGGATGCCCCTATGAACACACACCCAGAGGAGGGAGGGAGAAACTCTCTGAGAAAGGTCACATCATGTGGGCTGCATCATTTCTACCCCTCCTCCTCCCAGGACTATGAGAGCAAACTGGAGGCTTTGCAGAAGCAGATGGACTCCAGGTATTACCCCGAGGCAAATGAAGAAGAGGAGGAGCCTGAGGATGAAGGTGAGGACTGGGTGCCACCACTGGGTTTTGGTGCTCTCTGTGGGAGGAGTTCTTTGAGCACCGGTGTCCTCGCAGCTGGTGGGGTGACGGTTCCTCTGTGTCCCCACAGTGCAATGGACAGAGCGGGAGTTTGAGCTGGCCCTCTGGGCCTTTCGGAAGTGGAAATGGTACCAGTTCACGTCCCTCCGTGACCTGCTCTGGGGCAATGCCATCTTCCTCAAGGAAGCCAATGCCATCAGCGTGGAGCTGAAGAAGAAGGTGGGTACCCCGGGGCTGCAGCAGCCATGAGCGTGGGCTGCTGAAGGGGTGCTGGGGAGGGAGCTCCAGAGGCACTGTGCAGAGCCTGCCGTCCTGCTGGGTGGCTCACCGTCCTCCACTGCCCTTCTCCAGGTCCAGTTCCAGTTCGTGCTCCTCACGGACACGCTGTACTCGCCTCTCCCTCCCGACCTTCTGCCTCCCGATGCCGCTAAGGACCGGGAGAAGCGGCCGTTCCCCCGCACCATTGTGGCCGTAGAGGTGCAGGACCAGAAGAACGGGGCGACACATTACTGGACCTTGGAGAAGCTGAGGTGGGTGAGGGATGCCTGTCACCGAGAGGGCTTGGCCAGCCTCGGCCAGGCTCCTCACAGCTGTCCACTCCCCCTGTGCCTGCAGGCAACGCCTGGACCTGATGCGTGAAATGTACGACCGAGCAGCCGAAGTGCCTTCTAGCGTCATCGAGGACTGTGACAACGTGGTGACTGGTGGAGACCCTTTCTACGACCGGTTCCCCTGGTTCAGGCTGGTGGGCAGGTGAGCGCTTCGGCTCCTTCTCAGCGCGGCCAGGACCCGCCGGCAGCCCTGTGTGGGGGTGGTGCCAGCTCTGCCACATCTGGGGGTGTCTGTCCCCCCGGGGCTGCGCTGTCGGGGGGTGAGTTGCCCCTGTGGTGCCGGTTGGGGCCCATCTTCCCGCGATGGCTCTCTTCGGCGTTGGCTTCTGGGACCCCACAGGACCTGTGAGCCGCTGGCAACTCTCCCACCGGCTGCCGCGACGCGGTGCTGCGAGGCATGGGCTCCTGGCTTGTGGCTGGTGGGGTGGGAAGCCGGGTTCCAGCAAGCTGAGAGCCTGTGCCCTTGCGACCTCTGTCCTGGTGGGCACGTGTCTATGTGCACGCGTTGGTGTCCGGCATCCGTCTATACGGTGTGTGCCACACGTCTCCATGTGCTTCCCTCCCGCACGCCGGTTGGAAGGGCGAGGTGCCGCCAACGAGCTCTGGCTGCCCCAGAGGAGGGGTCTGTCCCATCGGGCAGGGGGAGCAGGGACGGGGGGCGGCTGGGCTGCATGGCCTGACCAACCACCCTGGCCGTGGAAGGCATCCCCCCTCGTGCCATGTCACGGGGAGGGATCCCCCTTGGCGGTGGGGGTGGTGGCAAGCCTAGTGCCCCCCTCTCTGTCCCTGCATGGCCCGCGGAGCCCAGCAGGGCGATGCCCACAGTGTGCACCGGTTCCTTGGGTCGCTCTTGTCTCTCCCCTCCCGTTAGCGACGCACCGGATGGGCAGCAGGTCTTTTATTTCCCCACCTCCCTTGGTTTAAGCAGAAAAAAACCCCAACAAACCCAAACCCTGACCCCAAAACCCAACTAAAAAACCCCAAAAATCAAACCTGACCACTCCCCTCCCCCCCAAAAAAAAGGCAAATTTCCTATTCTTGCTCTCTCTGTTTGGAACAGCTGGTGTTAACCTGTCTTCTATCTTGTTGTACTAACCTTAGTTCAGATATCTCTGGCTGCAACAGCTCTCCTCTTTTCAACACATGCATGAGCGAGCGCATGGCTGATCTCACCCCCTCCCCTACCTTCTCGAACCCCGACTCCGACATCACCGAGCCTGCTGACGAGCAGCACCAGGGGCAGGAGGAGGAGGAGGAGGCGGAGGACCTGGAGGAAGACATCTTTCCGGAGTGCCCGCTGTGTGACGGCCGGGATCCGTTTTACGACCGCTCCCCCTGTTCAGTTTAGTAGGAAGGTTGGTGAGGTTTTAGGAGAGCATGCCGGGAAGGAACTAGCTCTTTCGCATGAGGGAACTGCTTTCGGACACAACCCCCACCTCTGGGGTGTCCTGGAGGTGCAGGGGGTGGCCAGAAGACCGGACAGGATTGTTGCAGAGCCCGGGGCACCTGGCAGGGCAGCGAGGTGCCCCCCACCCCCGCCCCAGGTAGGGCTGTGATGGGCACAGCAGCAGTAGGGAAAGCAGGGTAACGCGGAGATGGCGCCAGTTCTTGCCAGAGACCCCTTTAGGCAGGTCCCCCTTTAGGCAGGTCCCTCTTTTTAGGGCAGCCCCTGAGAAGGGGAGTCTTGGTTCCTGGGCGTTTCTGTCCTGGGGAAGGCAGGTCCTGCTTGTCCTGGGGTACCCCTGTGGTGCCCTTGGCTGGAAACATGCAGGTGTGGCTGCCCTGGCTGTGTGGGTCAGTGTGGAGACACCCCCCTGGATGCTGAGACTCGGATGTCCCCAGGGGGTTGAGGTGTGGAGCTGCTGGGATGGAGGGCAGGGTGCAGGATGGGGAGGAGGACTCTGTGGAAAGCAGTGATTTCTCCCCCTTGGCTTGAGGCTGTCCCTGCAGCTGAGCACAGGAGATATTTAGGGGGGAGGGTCATGAAGGGCAGGCTCCAGCTCTTCCTTGTCTTGGCCAAGGACAGGAGCTTTCATTTCTCATACCTGTTGGGCAGGAGATTCCGCCCTGGGCTCTATTTGTCTTGTTCTAGAGAAACCCATCAGCTGCCACAAAAGCAGCCACGCTGCCAAACCCAGCCCCAGTCTTCCCATCCCCAAAATGGGATGTGGTCCTGCCAGCTCTGGTCCAGGGGTTTCCTAAGGGGATATATGCCTGGAGCTGGTCCCAGAGTCTCTGCCCTGGGGCAGGAACCTGAGCGGCTCATGGTGGAGCTGGAGCTCGTCTCCTGAGGTGTGTTAAAGCCAGGTGGAGTGTGGGCAGCTAGGTGGGGAGGAGGGGGACTAGCACAGGCAGAGAGGGCAGAGGTGGGGTAAGAGTCCTGCAGCCTCAGACCGAAAGAGCTGGGTTCTTCCCCCTTTTTTTTTCCTCTTTTTTTCTTTTTTTCTTATTTAAAAAAAAAAAAAATCAATCTTCCCCTTTTCCCCAAACCTCTCAGGGGCACCTCAAAAACCCACAGGAGGCCCTGTGGCAGTGGCCTTGCTCTGTGCTGGGGGCACGTTCCCCAGAGCTCAGCACCTTCTGACTTCTTTTGGGTCACCTGCCCTGGGTTTGGCTCCTTGCGCAGCAGCTCCGCCGGCCACATTCCCTGTGAAGTGTGCTTGGATTGGTTCATGATTGGATCCTTGTCTTTCAGTTGGGTTTTGGTTTGGTTTTATTTTTCCTTTCCCTTTGTTTCTTCCTTCACCTTTTAGTTTTGGGGTTTTTTGGTTTGGTTTTGTTTTTTTTTTTTGGGGGGGTGTATTTTTAGCTGCTGGCTCTCTCTCTCCAAAGCTTTAGCAAAAATTGGGGTTCTTTCACTTTTGTCTTCCTTTGGAAAGGCTTTTCCTTGGTCTGAGCATGCCATCTTTGCACCTCACCAATCTTGTGGTTAGTGTTCCTGCCCTCCTTCCTCTAGTGACACACTCGTCCCCCTCCTCCCTGCCCCCCCACCACCTCCCCCTTCCTCTCCTTTCCACCCCCTTGGCTATAACACCAGCTGCCCAGCAATTTTGGGCATGCAGTCCCCCCAGGAAGCCCTTGTGTCATCCAGCTGCTTGTGTCTGGTGGCCTCTGAGAAGAGACAGGCTCCAGTGTCTCAGCAACAGGACCTGGCGTATCAGCGACCTTTGCTTTCACAACTTGAGTCCTTGGAGATGCTTTGGGTGGAAAAAGTCTCTTGAGTGGTGCTTGGTGGTCAGTGGGAGCCTCCTGGGCACTCTTGGGTTCTGATGGATGTCTGCAAAGACGACTGGAATGTTGGGATGTCACAAGTAGCACCGCTGGCCACCTGGAGATGGGACCCTCACAGCAGCCTCCCAAAGCACCGATCCACCCTGTGATGCCTGAAGATGCTGCATATCAAGACACCGATGGGCGCCCCAGGGAGGGGTGCTAAGCACCCTGCAACCCCCCTCAGTGGTGCTGAGGGTAGATGGAGCGTGACACCCAGGGCTGCAGAGGTGACAAGTCACTGCTGAGGGCATGGCAACCAAGTGCCAGAAGGACCACTGGTTGAGGATGGCAGCAAGAGGAGAGAAAATGCTTGAAGCTTGGGAAGTTATGGCCTGGTGGGAGGTGCTGGCAGAGAGGATGGTGTGGCCATCACGTTGAGCCCTGGTGTGGCACCGTGCCACGGTGGTGTTGGTGACCTGGATGCCACCGCAAAGGAAAATGGAGAGGCTGCGTGGGGAGAGGGTGGCTCCTTCCTCACCCACAGGGAGAAGCTGGCAGTGCCGTTCCTGTGACGTGGTTGTGGGCGGCATGGGACCCCAAAGCCATGTCCGTGACGGGATAGGGCAGGGGGACACATGCCACTGAGGCTGCCAACCACGCTGTGCAGCCTCCCAGCCAGCCAGGTAAAAGCTGCTTGCAGCCACCACATCCTGGGTTCGGCTGCCAGCCAGGCAGAAACCAGTGACACGCCAGACGGTGGTCCTGTGACACTGAGGACAGAGCTGGGGCCTGGATCCCCCTGGCAGGTCCATCTCTGGAGGCTTCTGGCCTCCGGCCAGCATCTCCTCCTCTCCCCCTCCTTTGCTCCCGCTGGACTCTACTTCCTTGGTCACCCTCCCTTTCCCCCCACCCTTGTCCCCGTCCCCCCTCACGGTAACTCCGCAGCCGCCCCCGAGTCGTGTCGCAGCACCTCCTGCCCTAGTCCTCCAGCTCTCCGCTGCAGAGAAGGTCCTCTTCCCTCCCGGCTTCACGGCAGCGCCAGCGCAGCCCCCTCCCCTCCCCGTCCGCCACGGAGGTGACAGCGGGAGAGGTACGCCAGTCCCGCCTGCTCCCTGGTGCTGCCCGCGGCCTGCTGCCCGCGGCCTGCTGCCTGCCTGCTGCCCGCTGCCCGCTGCCTGTCCCTCTCGCCTGGCCCTGGCTGCCTCCTTTTTAGTTTTGCTTTGCAGCGCCGCGGCCGCGCCGTGAGCGGTGACCTGGGACCCCGGCCGCTGCCGGCTGCGCCACCTGCACCTGGGGGACCCGTGGATGGGAGCAGTGACGGCTCTTCCCCTCCCTTCCCCCCCCCGTGTTGTGTGTGTGTCCCCCTCTCTGGCAGGGCCTTTGTCTACTTGAGCAACCTCCTCTACCCGGTGCCTCTGGTTCACCGCGTGGCCATCGTCAGCGAGAAGGGTGAGGTGAAGGGCTTCCTGCGCGTGGCTGTCCAGGCCATCTCAGGTAGGAAGAGGGACCCCCTGCCCTGAGGCGTGCCCCTTGTGTCCCCCGTGTCCCATCTCCCCCACCACCAGCTCACCCCTGTTCCTCCTCCAGCGGATGAGGAAGCCCCCGACTATGGCTCTGGTGTGCGTCAGTCAGGAACGGCCAAGATATCCTTTGATGACCAGCACTTTGAAAAGGTATGGAGCCATGCTGTGGAGAAGGACCTGGGGGTCCTGGTAGATGACAGGTTGGCCATGGGACAGCAGTGTGCCCCAGAGGAGCTGAGAGAGACAATGGGATCCTGGGGGGCATCAGGAGGAGTGTGGGCACAGGAGGGGATCCCCCCTCTGCTCTGCCCTGCTCAGGCCCCACCTGGAGTGTTGTGCCCAGTGCTGGGCTCCCTGGGATAGAAAGGACAGGGATCTCCTGGAGAGAGTCCAGAGGAGGCTCTGGAGATGCTGAAGGGCCTGGAGCATCTCCCCTGTGAGGAAAGGCTGAGTGAGCTGGGACTGTTCAGCCTGGAGAAAAGAAAACTTAAGGGGGGACCTAATTAATGTTTATCAATATCTTAAGCATGGGCTGCAGGGGGAAATGGGCAGCCCCTTTTCAGTGTCTGTGGGGACAGGACAAGGGCTGATGGCCTCAAGTTGGAGCACAGGGAGTTCCACACCAACCTGGGGAAGAACTTTTCCCCAGTGAGGGTGAGGGAGCCCTGGGCCAGGCTGCCCAGGTGGTGTGGAGTCTCCTTCTCTGGAGAGATTCCAGCCCTGTCTGGACACCACCCTGTGTGACCTGTCCTAGGGAGCTGTTTTGGCAGGGGGTTGGACCCCATGGGCTCTCAAGGTCCCTTCCAACCCCTGTGATTCTATGATTCAGCTCTGGGTGGGGGTCTGGGAACTGCAGACCCCCACCTGCCATGGTGGTGCTTCCCACGGGGACCTCCAGACTCACAGAGGTGCAGGCATCACACAGACTGTGCCCCTGCAGCATCACTCAACCCTCTGGCACCCACCTAGTTTCCCCTGCTCTTGCAGGAGCACCCCTGTCCTGGGGGTGGGGAGTTGCCATGGGGCAGGAGGGGAGAGGTCTAGGTGCCCCAGGGTGGTGGTGGCGATGCAAGCAGGACCGCCTCAGGGAGCACCAGCATCCCTGATCCCTGGTCCTGGCACAGTTTCAGTCAGAGTCCAGTCAGTGCCCGGCCGTGGGGATGTCTCGCTCTGGGACCTCCCAGGAGGAGCTGCGCATCGTGGAGGGGCAGGGCCAGGGCAGCGACGTGGGTCCCTCTGCCGATGAAGTCAACAACAACACCTGCGCAGGTGAGGGGGTGCTGGCGAGCAGGGGAGGTGCTGCCTCCTGCCTGCCCAAGTGTCCACAGCCTGCTGCCCTGGTGCGGGGCTGCTGGCAGCCACTGGAGGGGTCACCCCCTCCTCTCCCCAGCCTTGCTGAGAACCTTCTGCTCCCCGCAGTGACCCCAGAGGACCTTCTTCTGGATAGCCCAGAGAAGCCGACACCGGACGGGCCGCTGGAGACGGCTCTGGACCACCTGAAGCTGGGCAGCATCTTCACCTTCCGTGTGACAGTCCTGCAAGCCTCCAGCATCTCCGCAGAATATGCAGACATCTTCTGCCAGTTCAAGTGAGCCCCTGCTGCCCCTCCCGGGCCCCCCATCCCCTGCCATGCTCTGGCCATTGCCTTGGGGCTAGCACTGAATTTTGGGGAGCCCCAGCCTCCCAGCCTTTTATGCATGGGGAGGCAAACCCAAGGGCTGTGGGATGAGACCAGTGGCCTGTCCAGTAACTTGCTTAGTGCCTGGCCAAAGGCAGGGAGAGGTTCCCATTTGCTTTGGAGAAGCCCCCAGTACAGAGAGACACCCTGGGAGGAGTCAGCTCTTCTCCTGGTCCCTGCCCTCTCTTCCCTCCCAGCTCCAGCATGCCCTGGACCCTCAGTCCCTGAGCCACTTTTCTTCCCTCTGCAGCTTCATCCATCGCCACGACGAGGCCTTTTCAACAGAACCCTTGAAGAACACAGGACGGGGGCCACCTCTGGGCTTCTATCATGTCCAAAACGTGCGTATCCCTCCTCGCCCCTGCAGCTGCCAGAGTCCCCATGGGGCTATTGGCTGGGTCTTCTCCCCAGGGAGAAGCAGCTTCCTGTGGGCTTTCCAAGCCTCTCACAGGTACCCAGCCAAGCCAAACCTGGGTAAGGTGGATATATGGGGAAAAGACCAAAAAGCTGCTGCCTTTCACCCAAAAATACTGGGAGGGCTTTGTTTGTGGCAGTGACACAGGGGGAGAGCACCCCCTGGGCCACAGGGAAGGGGGTGGGCAAGGGGTGCAAGGGGTCAAACAGGCTTCCAGCTTAGCGCTGCTGCCAGCTGTGCACCCCTTTCCCAGCTAAACTGTGCTGTCAACATCTCTTTCTTGTCTAGATTGCCGTGGAGGTGACCAAGTCCTTCATTGAATACATCAAGACCCAGCCAATTGTATTTGAAGTGTTTGGGCACTACCAGCAGCACCCCTTCCCACCCCTCTGCAAGGATGTCCTAAGGTGCGTGCATCTGGGCCCCCACCCCCACAGGTACCACGGGGGCGCCTGGTGGGCTGGCTTCTTGGGGACCCAAAGCAAGGGGAGGACAGGTGGTGGGAGGGGGTGTTCCTGGGGCATAGGTGGGTTTGGCCAGGTTTGGAGGCCGTCCCTGTGGGTGCTTTAACCTCTTTTACCTCTGCAGCCCATTGAGGCCATCCCGGCGCCACTTCCCCCGCGTGATGCCACTCTCAAAACCAGGTAAAGGATCTGGCCTCCTGCTCCGCGGGCCCCCTGGGTGCCTGTGCTGTGCGTGGGGTCCCCTTTCCCAGGGGCACCAGTTAGAACCCCGAGGGTGCCACAAAACATGCCGCAGGCCAGAGCACCCAAAAGCCCTTGGCTGATGCGGGGCCTCCTTCTTGCCTCCTGCAGAGTGGCAGGGAGGAGGCTGCCTGCCCTGCATGGCTCAGATGGCCACCCAGGACCCCTCCCAGTGCAGGGACTGCCCCGTGCTCTGTGTTTGGCTGGTTCCCCCTGTGCTTTGTGCTTGGCTGGGTGCTGTACTTTGCTGAGCAGTCCCTTCAGCTGTTCCTGAGCCAGCTGTACCTGCACGTCCGTCCCTGCAGTGGTGCTGCGTGCTTTGGGGTCTGCACCCATGGTGGGGCTGTGGGCTCAGGGTGTGCATCTCAGGGATGGGGGGCAGGCTGGCAGCATCCCAACACCCTCAGCGCTCAGCGCTGGGCATGGGAGAAGGCACAGTGGTACCCAGCAAGGTCCCCAGGATGGGGCTGTCCCCCTCTCTGCTCCCTCCTGCTGCTTCTGCACCCTGTTTGCCACCGACACGCCTTGCAGCAGCAGCAGGGAGCTCCCCCTTCAAGCTGTCTCTCTGCCCTGCTGCAGTGCCTGCCACGAAGCTGAGCAGCATGACTCGGCCCAGCGCCGGCCCCTGCCAGTGCAAGTATGACCTGATGGTCTTCTTCGAGATCTGCGAGCTGGAGTCCAACGGCGAGTAAGTCCTGCCAGAGAGGGGAGCAGGGAGGGAAGGGAGGCACCACAGTGATTTGGCTGGGGCTCAGCATCTCCAGGCAGGGTGACTCTGTGTCACGCTGGGATCATCTCTTCCAGCTACATCCCTGCCGTTGTGGACCACCGTGGAGGCATGCCATGCCATGGGACCTTCCTCCTCCACCAGGTACCCCCTCCCTGAGATGCCCTGGCTCTGGCTCCTGCCAAAAGCTGTGTTAACCACTGCTCCTTCTGTCTGGCTCTCTTTGTGGCTCTCAGGGCATCCAGAGGAGAATCACTGTCACGTTGGTGCACGAAACAGGCAGCCTCATCCGCTGGAAAGAAGTGCGGGAGCTGGTTGTGGGTAAGCTGAGCCAGGTTGAGTGGGTGCTGAGCAACCCCCACAGCCTCTGAGCTCACCATCAACCTCTTGGGCTGTTCCTCATGGGGCTTTATGCCTCATCTTCCCTCCCATCCTGAAAAGGTGGTGTCACTGGGACATCCCAAAGCAGCAGGTGACACTGGGATGCCAGGCAGGCAGAATGCTTTGGTCCCAGCTGCTGCATCCAGGAGCTGGACTAAGACCTCTATCACTAAAAGGCCAAGTGCTGGTGGCTGCTGCCTGTGATGGGGATGCTTCTGGGGGATGCAGGCTGGCAGTAGGGGCTGCAGGCAGGTGGGCTGCCCCTGCCCCTTGTGGGTACCCTCCTGGCCACAGCCTGTTGCCTGAGCAGCATCCCTGTGCTGTGCTTGCAGGTCGGATCCGGAACACCCCAGAAGTGGACGAGTCTCTCATTGACCCCAACATCTTGTCTTTGAACATCCTCTCCTCTGGGTACATCCACCCATCCCAGGATGACCGGTGCGTGCTGCCTTATTTCAGGCCCTTCCCCTGCTGCAGTGAGGGCTGGAGGTTGGGGGAGACACATGGGATATGGGGAGCCCCTCTCTCCCCTGGTGGGGCTCTCAACCCCTCTGCGGGGACCTGCTGACCTGTTGCTGCCTTGGGGTGGGGCTTTTCTGGAGCTGCAGAGGGTGTTCAGGGAGCTGTTCAGGGACACCAGCCCCCTTCCTTCTCATCCCTGAGCCCCCCTGCCCCAGGCTTTGGCTCTGCAGGGTATCTGTTTGGGGGTCCTGCTCTCTGGTGGAGTTTGTTACCGCTTGGCACGGATAGCTGGCTGGTGCCATGAGAGGATCTACTGACCCTGTGGCTGGAGGGGACCTGCCACAAAGGGTTGTTTGGTCCACACCCCAGCAAACGCATTGGAAAGGCCACTGGTCCCTGTCTGTGTAGAAGTGCTGAAGGAAAGCTGTTCCCAATCGCTGACAGTTGACTTTGGGGATGCCTGCCCCCCCTCCCCCCCCCCCCGCCTGTTCTGGGAGGGCTGTGTGCCTCCAGATGCTTTGGCAAATGTGTGGGAGCAGCAAGGCTGGAGGGTTTTATATCTGAGATCCTCCCTGGCCAGGTCCTGTCATGGGGGGGCAGTGGTGGTTACGGGGGACAGAGCTCTCCTTTGCCCCAGAGCTGCTGGCAAAGCTCAGGGGGCTGGTGGGCATCCCCGACCAGAATGTGTGTGTACGGGCAGCCCTGGCAATGCAGGGATGGTCACTGGGAGAAGCAGGACCTGTCCTGGGCTGTGTGTGTCACAGCTGCTGTCGTAGGAGCATCCCAGTGTGGAGTGGGGGATGCTTTTCCTCTCATTTTCTTCGGGGTCACTGCTGCCCAAAGGTAGCCCGCCCCAAGGCAGGGTGGTTTCAGGGGGCTTCACAGGGGTCTGGCAGGTGGAGAGCTCAGCCCGTTGGAGCTGAAGTGGTTTTTTGCTGTGCTGGTGGGAACTGGGTGGCTGTGGGACCCATGGGGCTGCGCTGTTTGTTGGCTCCTGATCTGGCTGGTCAGTCCTGGGTGCAGCTAGGTTGGATCTTGGGCATCTCTCTTGTAGCCTGGCAGGTGGGACATGTGTCCTGCTCCTGCTTTTCCCCTGCAGGTCCCCCCACAAGGGGGACAGCTCAGGCTGGGAGGATGCTCAGGATGTGGAGAGATGGGGGGGGCAGGGGGGCTGAGGGCTGCCTCTCCTGCCTGCTCAGAGGGCCTGTGCCTCAGAGCCAGCCCCAGTGCAGAGCTGTATGCCAGCGTGCACACCATATCCATCCTGTCGAGCCTGCCCAGGGCTGGAGAGGGGAAGGAGGGGGGAGCTGGCTTCCCATGGGACTCCGAGGGGCGCTTGCTGTCATGCCCCTCTCCTTGCTTCCATCCCGCATGCAGGCACGTATGCTTCAGCCCCAGCAGCTTGCCAGGCCGGGCAGGGGGAGGGCAGTGGGCAGAACCAGGGCCTGCTTCACCCTCCTCCCCCAGCTGCTTGCATCCCCCGCTTTGCGGCCTTACGCCACGCAGCCTCCATTACCCAGAGCAGAGAAGCCCTGGCTCCCCCTCCTCTGCCCCAGCCTCCCCAAGTCCCCTGAAGCCTCTCAGGAGGAGCCAGGGAGGAGTGGTCCAGCTCCCTCCCCAGCATCCATCCATCCCTGCCCAGGGAGGAGGCACGGAGGACAGCGCCCACCGTTTCCCCCATGCTTCCCTCTGCTGCTGCTGCCCATCCAAGCCCACACTAACCATGTGATTGTTTTGTGTTTTTGCAGGCAGTTTCTTGATTCGGATATGCCTAGGTATTATTTGTTTCCATTGGTTTTTTTTTCCACCACACACCCCTCCCTTCTTTCTTTCTTTCTTTCTCACCCCTTGCCTCGGTGTGCTCACTCCTGCCAGAGGCAGCACTTGGATATCCAGCCCCCCGTCCCTCCACACACCCCATCCCTCCTCTCCCCCCCCCAAACCCTGGCGCCTCTCACTCACTCGGCCCTTCTTGCTGTTCATTTGGGCCGCTCTCTGGCTGGCTGCTGCTCCCGTGCCTGCGTCCCCATCGCCTGATTCAGGGCTTCTTGCTTCTTGACTTCGCTGCTCTCCCGTCTCTCTGGCATCCAGTGCCGAGTGTGCCTCCCCCAGACCCCACCACCTCCTGCCCTGGTCCCAGCTCAGCCCCTGGTGCTTCTTGGAGTAGCTGCAGGGCTGGTGCAAACTGTGGCGGGGGGGCTTCAGGGCACCTCCAGCCTTTGCCTGGGCAGCTGGTGACAGTGGCAGTGCTACCAGGTGGGGAGGCCTTTGCCTGGGCAGCTGGTGATGGTGGCAGTGCTACCAGGTGGGGAGGCCTTTGCCTGGGCAGCTGGTGACAGTGGCAGTGCTACCAGGTGGGAAGGCCTTTGCCTGGGCAGCTGGTGACAGTGGCAGTGCTACCAGGTGGGGAGGCCACAGGCACGGGGCCTGCCCGCCTCACACACGGCCAGGCCGCGGGTGTGGGTGTAGGTGTAGAGCACGTGGGCAGCACCACACAGGTGTGACGGTGGGTGTGTGTGCCCACTTAGGCTTGTCACGTCCCATTACACCCCGGTGCCAGGCAGGGAGCAGCTGTTTGGGGATGGGGGACGTGCAGTTGGGATGCAGGTTGAGTGTGGCGTATGGTGTGTGGGGAAGAGGTGTCAGAGCTGGGTGCTGCGCCTGGCCTTTGGAAGAGAAGTTGGTGTCCCGTGACCATGCCTCAGGGCAAAAGAAGAGGGGAATGCATCTTGGAGACAGGGGATGATGTCTCCCTTGTCCCAGTGGGCTTGGTAGCTTTGTGCCTGGGAGGTTGTCCTCCCTACAGGAGCTAGAAGCTGGTCCTGCTCAGAGATGCCCGAGGGTGCATCTGGCCCTCCAGAAGCACCCTCTCCCTCCTGGAGTGCATGAGGATGGATCCAGCATGGATCTGACCCCCCACTGTAGCAGCACGTAGGTTCGTGCTGCCATTGCCCATGGTCTCTCTGAGCAGTGATGCTGTCCCTGTGCATCAGAGGATGGGATGAGAAATCATCTCCAAATGCGTGGATGGTGGTGGGATGGCTGGTGTCCCCCCTGATGGGCACCTTCCTGGGGGCTGCACTGGGTGGGAGCTCCTTGCCCTTGGGTGGCAGTGAGGGTAGAGTTAAGGGCACGGGGACCATGCATGTTCTTGGACCATGACAAAGGTGGGAGGCTGAGGGTTTTCACCCAAGTGACTAAACCTCTGTCTGCCCTCACCAAGCTCTGGATTCAGAGTCCAGCTAGGGCAGGAGCTCCTTTGGCCAGCAGTGCTGATACAGGGCAAGTCCCCTTGACAGGGACTCACCTTCCTTGCAGCCTCACTGCCATGCCAGCCCCACAGCCATGATGCTGCCTGACCACTGGTTTCTCTGTGTGTGTCCCTGTGTGTGTTTGTCCTTGGGTCGCCTTCCACTTCTAGCATTTCCTTTGGAAGTGACACTAGGTACTTCGCGCCCACTCGGTCTGGTCCTTCCCGCTTTTCTCTCTTTCTCCTTTGCCTCCTCCCTTTGCTTTTGCTCTCCCTCCCCAACCCCCTCCCCTGAGGCTCCTCTTCTCCTCATCCTCCCTGGAGAGCACTCTCTTTCTCTCCAGTGACCCATGTCTGCAGAGGGATCCTTCACCTTGGCTCTGTCTCATGTGGGGTTTTTTAATGTGTTTTATACGCCTTCTGAAAGCATCACTCTCCTCCTTCCAATATGGGGGCAACCACAGCCTTTCTTCACTCCCTCTGGCCACCCTGGCTCTGGTTAAAAGAGTCACTCAGACACACGGATGCTGCTTCAGGGACGTGCCAAAACGTTCTTGTTGAGATGTCACTGAGCCACAGCTTCCTGAGGATGCTCAGGCAGGGAGCAAGGCCTGAGGCAGCTCTGAGTGGCTTTGGGGAGTGGGTGTCCCATAGCCCCAGTGCTGGTGAAGGAGGGGGCAGGGGTATCCCCCATGTTCTCAATCTGAAGCTGCCTTCTGCTTCACTTGCCCTCCATTGCTTGATTTAAAGGGGGTGGTGGCTGCTCTTTCTCTGGGTGGTGGCACCGTCCTCTACAGCACTCCACAGGCACTGGGCAAGTGGGGCTGGGAGTCCCCTGCCCCTAACCCCAGCCTGGGAGCCATGGAAGATGCAGCAAGGGGTGCAAGGTAGCCAGGTGGGAATGGAGATGGGTGGGGCAGGTGGTCAGGGCAGAGCACGAGCTGGGGGGACAGCACAACAGGGACCAGCCACCAAACCGTGGTCCCCAGGTCCCACCGAGGCTCAGGGCTGGCAGATGGGAGCAGCTCTGGGGAAGGGGACCTGGCTGGTGGGGTGCTGCTCTCCCAGCTGGCAGGCTGGTAGCAAACCTGCCCCCCACTCCCAGGACTGAGCATCCTCCCTCCTTTCCCTTCTGGACATTGTTACCTGAAGGGCCACAGCCGCTCCTGACGGGGGCAGGGAGGGCAGGAGGTGCTGCGTGCCCTGGGCCGGATGGTGGGGATCTGGCCTGGGCATACTGGGGGCGGCAGCCCCCTGCTCTGAGCATGGGGGTGGGGCATGCACCCTCCTTAGTCCTCCTTTGCCTTCCCAGCCTGCCCTGCCTTGCCTGTGTCCCAGCTGAACCCCAACTCCCGCAGTCTCTCCTCCCCAAACACCGGCCTGTCCCTCAGCTGTTCCAAGGGCGCCGTGTCTCCCTCTCACCACACCTTGTCCCCATTTGCCTTGAACCTGCGTCCTCTGGAGTGGCTGTCCCCACCGCACGTGCATGTCCGTGTGTCCTTGCAGGCCTGCCTTAGTGCTGGGGGCCGGGGGGAGGAGGGGAGGGGGGACACACGATGGCATCACTTTGCTGGCTTCTCTGGGCTTCTGGGAGGGTTGTTTTACCGGCTCCACTCTCTTTTGCGGCAGGACTTTCTACCAGTTCGAGACGGCGTGGGACAGCTCCATGCACAACTCACTGCTGCTCAACCGTGTCACCCCATACCGGGAGAAAATCTACATCACCCTTTCCGCCTACATCGAGGCAAGGACCTTAGCTGGGGCCACTGTAACACCATCAAAATCCGGTGTTTCCCCCACCCTGGCCTTGTCAGGGTGCAGCCAGTGTGAACCCCTCCGCACCTGGAGTGCTGGGTCCAGTTCTGGGCTCCTCACCATCAGAAGGACGTCGAGGTCATGGAGCGAGTCCAGAGAAGGGCAACCAGGCTGGGGAAGGGGCTGGAGGGCAAATCCTCTGAGGAGCAGCTGAGGGAGCTGGGGGTGTTGAGCCTGGAGAAGAGGAGGCTGAGGGGAGACCTTCTCCCCGCCTCCCCTGCCCTGCCAGGAGGGTGCAGAGAGGGGGCGGCTGGTCTCTTCAGCCAGGGGACAGGAGCTGGGACAAGGGGCAATGGGCTCAAGCTGTGCCAGGGCAGGGTCAGCTCAGCTGGGAGGGAAAAGTTCTTCCCTGGAAGATTTGTCAGGCTGCCCAGGGAGGGGCTGAGTCCCCATCCCTGGGGGTGTTTAACAGAGGGGAGATGAGGTGCTCAGGGATCTGGGTCAGCACAGGACAGGAACGGTTGGACTTGATGGTCTTAAGGGTCTTTTCCAACCCAGTGAGTGCGATTCTGTGATTAGCACCAATGCTAATAGGGTGCAGGATTCAAGCTGGTGCTTGGGGGCCCTGTGGGACCCTGGAAGTGGAAAATGCCTGCCACCAGGGGTGGGGGAACCCTGCCAGGCAGCCAAGCTACAGCCCCCCTGATGCCCACCCCCCACACCTTCCTGCCCTGCTGCAGATGGAGAACTGCACTCAGCCTGCTGTCATCACCAAAGACTTCTGCATGGTTTTCTACTCCCGGGACGCAAAGCTCCCTGCCTCCCGCTCCATCCGCAACCTCTTTGGCAGTGGCAGCCTGCGGGCTTCCGAGAGGTACTGCAATGCTCCAGGCTTTCTGGGGAGGAGACCCCTCACCTGAGGACTGGAGCCCCCTGGGGGTGAAAACAAGGGGGCTCAGGGGCGGGGTAGAGCCTGTAACACCTCATCTCCCTTTGCTTCCAGCAACCGTGTAACAGGAGTCTACGAGCTGAGCCTCTGCCGCGTGGCCGATGCTGGCAGCCCAGGTGGGTGCTGTGCCTCTGCCTGGATGCTTGCTGTGGGATCAGGAGGCACAGCGTGGCGTGGCCTAGCAGCAGGGGCCGTGCAGGTGTCCCCAGCTGTGTGTCTGTCCCTGCAGGCATGCAGAGACGCCGCCGGCGCGTGCTGGACACCTCTGTGGCCTACGTGCGGGGTGAGGAGAACCTGGCTGGCTGGCGGCCCCGCAGCGACAGCCTCATCCTCGACCATCAGTGGGAGCTGGAGAAACTCAGTCTCCTGCAAGAAGTAAGAGTCTGGGCTAGAAACACTGCAAGATGGTGCAGCTCAGCCCCATGCCTTGCTGGTGCCAGAGGGGCTCCTCACCTTGGGTGTTCCAGCCCTCCCGGTTGCGGGAGGAGGCAGGAGTGGGACTGTGCTACCAGTGCTCCAGCTGGCTTCCAGCAGACCCAAAGCTAATGCAGGGCTGGGGTGAAGGGGGCTTGGGAAGCCAGGTCTTGGGGGTGAAGGGACCAGCCCCAAGCCTGGCTGTCTGTGCTCAGGTGGAGAAGACGAGGCACTACCTGCTCCTGCGTGAGAAGCTGGAGACCACCCAGCGCCTGGGCCTGGAGACCCTGTCCCCTTGCTCCAGCGAGGACTCTGATTCCCGAAGCACCTCCTGCATCTCCTCCCCGCTCTCTGTCGATGGGGGTCCCGAGGGCCGCACCTCTCCCCCGAGACCCCCAGCGAGAGGCAGAAGGAACTGGCTGTGAAGGTACCTCACTGCAGCATTCCTGGCTCATGGGGATGAAGCTGGGGAGGGACTTGAACAAGGTGGCAAGGGCTCGTGGCAGGACAGAGCCCAAGAGGAGTGGGTAGAGGAGGCTGGAGGGGAGCGCCTCCCACTTCACTGTGCTCCTCTCTCCACAGTGCTTGCGCCTGCTCACACACACCTTCAACAGGGAGTACAGCCACAGCCACGTCTGCATTAGCGCAAGTGAGAGCAAGGTACCACTACTGCCCTGGGCTCCAGGGGACTGGCAGGCAGGAGAGATGCCTGGATGGGGGGAGGGGGTGTCTGGTTGGAGACAGGGGCATATGGGCACCGTCATGGGAGTTTACCCTGCTCTGGGATCTCTGTTCCCTCCACTTGCCCTGATGTGTGTGGAGTTGGTGGCTCTTGGGACTGTGTCAGGAGACAAGCCCTTGGCCGGTGGTCTTGCCTCTCCCTCCATGAGCAGGCACCTGGTCCTGTGCCTCTGCCTGGCTTCTGGCAGAAGCTCGAATCCCCACCTCTGTTCCTCCACAGCTGTCTGAAATGTCTGTGACCCTGATGAGAGACCCCTCAATGCCAGCTCTTGGGGTCACCACAATCACACCCTCTTCAACCTGTCCGTCACTGGTGGAAGGACGTTACAATGCCATGGAGGTCAGGTAATAAGGTGGCTGGGAGGTTTGGAAGACACCCTGGCATGCCCCATGCAGAGCAGCTGTACCACTGGGGATGCTGTCCTGGTTGATGGACGCTACTCAGCTGTCACTCTTTCTACACCCTGGCCTCTCTTCCCTTCCCAGACCCCCCCAGGTCTCCCCAAGGGCTGAGAGCCCTGACCTGGAGCCTGCAGCAGAAGGAGAACAGAAGAAGTCCCCAGCCCGCCGGCCCGAGGAGGAGAAGGAGCCCCAGCGTTTGCTGGTGCCCGACATCCAGGAGATGCGGGTCAGGTAGGAGCTGTGAAGGGAGCACCTTGGGGCTGGTGCCCTACCATTGCAGCCTCCTCGTGCTCAGTGTCCCACCGTGACCTCAATCCCTCCCACAGCCCCATCGTCTCCAAGAAGGGGTACCTGCACTTCCTGGAGCCCCACACCAACGGGTGGGTGAAGCGCTTCGTGGTGGTGCGGCGCCCCTACGTCTACATTTACAACTCGGACAAGGACGCGGTTGAGAGGGCCATCCTCAACCTCTCCAAGGCCCAGGTGGAGTACAGCGAGGACCAGCAGGCCATGCTGAAGGTAGGGCAGTGGCAGCCAGCACCACTCCGTGCACCCCCTCAGACGAAGGGCTCAGCCCTGGCTCTCCCTCAGCAGACCCCAAACACGTTTGCCGTGTGCACGGAGCACCGGGGCATCCTGCTGCAGGCGAGCAGCGACAAGGACATGCACGACTGGCTCTACGCCTTCAACCCCCTCCTGGCTGGCTCCATAAGGTACTGGGCTGGGGGGGGGGTAGGGGAAGTAGGCGGTGCAAGATAGCCACTGGTGGGGGGTTTGCAGGCAGCCAAGGGTGGTCCTTCAAAGCCTGGTGGCATGGACGCTGGCCCTTCACCATTCATGACATCTCACAAAGCTCTTGAGAACCATCTCGAGTGACAGCACTAAGGGAACAGGAGAAAAGGGGCAGGAATTTGTGTGCTCTGACTAAAGAGACCCCTCCCACATTCCTCCATCTCTGGTTCAGAGCTAGGACACAGAACCCAGGGGACCACACCTCTTCTCGTCCACATCTCTGACACTTTTTATTACCTTGTTTTCCAAACCAGATCCAAACTTTCCAGAAGGAGAACAGCCCAGATGAGAATCTAACCCGAAAAACCACCCTCCACCTCATCCATCTGCCAACAGGATCAAGATAGCTGGTTCTGTCTCAAGACTCCCCATGTTAACGTCTGATCTCTCACACCATCTGCTGCCCCAGCTGTCTGCTCCATGGAAGGATCTGGCTCGATACACACCTTCACAGGGGAAACTCACTTCTCTTTGTAGCTGCAAAAAGCCTGGACCCGCCTGGGGCAGGATTTCTTGTGCTCATGCCATCTCCTGCCCCTACCCCATGGGTGACCTGCATGTCACACCATCCGTAATGTTCCAGAGGTTCCCTGTGGCAGGGGAGGAAGTGAGGAGAGCGGTTCTGGCTAAAAGCTGGGCTTTCATCTCCAGAGGTGGGAGCGCAGGAGAGCTCAGAGGTGGGAGAGCAGGAGGAATTGCCTCCACCCAAAGGGAAAGTGGTAGGTTTAGGTTTGGGGGATTCCCTAGTTTATTGATGTCTGCGAGAGACGGCAGGGAAAGAGCAGGTGTTGGTAGTTTAAGATTGTATTTATAAAGTATTTATTTCTATTTACGTCACAAAAAAATCCCCTAAATTGGGTCCTGGCCCCTGGACAATGCCTCCCCTGGCTCTGGGAGAGCCTTGCCAGTGGGACAGGTTCCCAGCAATGCCTTCCCCAGGACATCCTTGGCACACGCTCAGCGGCGGCAGTGCTCTCGCCCTTCCCTGACCCCCTGCTTTGCCCCCCACCCTCACCCCCTGCAGCTTAAACTACTTCTCCCCTGAGCGGTGGCTGGACAGCTCACCACTTTGTCTTCCCAAAGGAGGCAATTCCTACCTGCCCCATCTACCTCTGGAAGGGGGAGCCCACTGTCTTGGCTGCCTGAGGCACCCACGTCCATGCAGATGGCTCACCTCCCTTCAGAGCTGGGACCTGCTGATGGGAAAAGGAGGCCTGTGGGGATGGCTCTGCCCGTCATCCCACGCAGGGCTGTCCTTTCCCAAACAAGAGGATGCAGGCCACCTCCACTATCCCCACACGGGAGGCCCAGGGGGAGCTTGTTCAAAGGGATTTTTCCCCTCTTAAGGCAGGACACTGAGGGTCCTGCCCCTGCAGGGAGTGTGGAGGATCAGATGGCCACTTCCAAATGTGTATGGGGAAGTTGCCCAGGAGTCAGGGCTAGGAATAACCATCCCAATCCACAATATCTCTGTCACCCCTTCCAGAAAGGGCTGTTGTGTCCCTCCACCTCCCAGCAAGACAGCAGGCTCAGAGCAGGTCAGGGGGATGCGGGGGTGTTGGGAGTGGGGATGGGGCTTCCTTTTACTGTTGTAGCCGGTGTCTTCTCGCTCCTCTTCCCCCCTGCAGAAGCGAACGCCCACCTCCTTTCCACCCTGCCTCCATCAGCACGTTCATCTGGGGGGCTTCCTGCCGCAGAGGTGGCTTCACTGAAAAGACCGTTCTCCTCCAACCTTTGCTGCTTCCCACCTTCCCCAGCGGCAGCTCTCCCTCTCCTTCTCCTGTCTCTCACCCATGGGGAGACACTCCCCCAGCGGCATCCAGCACAGCTCTGGGCAGGAAGGCGAGCAGCTTCTTCCTCCACGCATCTCCAGGCCACCTCCCGGCTTTGCTGTCACGCCTCCATGGCCGTGACCTTCCCTCGCACAGCAACAGCTGCACCTCGGCTCTGCCGCAGCTCCCTGCACTGTCTGTGGTGTGTGTGCGTGTGTGTGCGTGTATGTGTGTGTGTGTCGGACGTGGTGCCATCTTCTCGTGACGCTTGTGTCAGGGGGGACGGACGGGTAGGGACAGGGCAGGCAAGCAGAGGCTTGAAGGGCCCCCCATCAGGTGCTGTTCAGCTTGGGTTTCAGGTTACGGAGGGTATAGTTTCGCATCGTAGGGTTTCGGGATGCTTCCCAAGCCCTGGCTTGTTCTGCCCAGCCTCGCCACTGCTCACGCCATCGCTCTGGCCCGAAGCCACGGCCGGCCGGGCCGCTCCCCCCAGCCCGGCCAGGCAGCAGTTCACCTGCCTAGGAAAAGCTCCCCGTCAAACTTCCAACATATCCCCCTCCGGGATCCGTTTAAGCAAGCCGGAGGCTGCCTCATGCCCTTGCTGGGGAGGGAGCCGCCCGTCTCCGGCCGCTGAGGGGCAGCCGCGGTCCGGGCAGCGCAGGGGCCGGGGCTGTGACCCCCCCCAGCTCCCGCATCCCGTGCGAGGACCGGTTGGTACCACCTCAAATGTCAACCTAAGTGGCTCGGGGTAGCAACGCCGGGTGCCTCAGGGGAAAGGGGAGGCTCTTCCCGGGCAGAGACGGGCCCCGCGTCTGCCAGGGACCAGACACGGGCCTACCCGCCGCGGCGGGGCGGGGCGGGGTGGCCGAGGGGCGGCCGCGGAACCGGCCTCCTCCAGCTGGAGCCCAAGTCACGCCTGAGGCCAGCAAACCTGCAGCGCGCTCGGCTCAGCTGGGGGGGGGGGGGCCGAGGGAGAAGGCTGCCCGGCGGCCGCCCCCGGCTCGCCGCCCCACCGGCTCCGCTTCGCCAGCACCGCGGCCAGGCCCCGGCTCCCCCCTGCCCTTCCCCACCGCAGCCTCCCGGCGCGGGGAGCGCGGGCCCGAGGCTTAGGCGTGAGCGGTCAGAAGGGGAGCTTCACGGGGGGTGGGGGGAGGGGAGGAGGCGGCGGGCGGAGGCGGCCTTCGCGCCCCCCGGTCCCCGCGGCGATGGCGGCGCCGCCCCCGCGTCCCGGCCGTCCGCGCGCACGTGAGGCTTGTTCGGTTCTGAAATAAATGTGGCATTTAACGCAACCGCCTCTGCCGCCGCCGAGCTCTCCTTCCCGCGGCGGGGCGTCTCCGGGCCGGTAGCGGGGCAAAGGAGGCGCCGCCGCACCAGCTGCCGGCACGGGCACCGAGCGCGGTCCGGGAAGCACGGGAAGGCGGTGCCGGGCGCTCCCCGAAGCCGCCGCGGGATTGGTCGGGGGCTGATTGGCAGGGCGGCCCAGCCTTCCAATTGGCGGAGAGACGCCGCGCTGCCGCCCCGATTGGCGGGAGTGATTGACAGGGCGCCCCACCCGGGAAGGGTTGACGGGCGCTTTGCGGGGCGGGCTCTTCCGCTCCCGCCGGTCGTCACTTCCGGGGCGCTCGGCCGGTTTCGGCGCCGCCGCGGCTGCTGATTGGCTCCGCGGAGTGATTGGCGGGGCCGGGGCGGTGCCTGGGCTGGAGGAAGCGGCCTCGGCGGCGGCGGCGGCGCTGCCGGCGGGATGGATCTGTTCGGGGACCTGCCCGAGCCTGGCTCCTCGGTGGCGGGTGAGGAGGTGGCGGCTGCCGGGGCCGGTACCGAGCTTCCGCCCCGGCTCCATCCCCGCGCGGCCTTGCGGCGGGGCCTCGCCCGGGCGCGGCCTCACCGGGGCGCTGAGCGGGGCTGGGCCGCGGCGGGCCTGCTGCTTAGCGCGGCCGCGGGTAGGGAGCCTCTCCGGGTGCAGCCGCCGGCCGGGCGCCCGGCTGGCCCCGCTCCAGGCAGCGCTCCGGGGCGGCGGGAGGTTGTGAGGGCTTCGGGGGGTGAGGGGGAGGCTGCAGGAGGGGGGGCGGGCTTAAAAACGGGTGGAAAAATTACAGGGGTTGGGTTTTTTTTTTTGAGGGGGGAGGGTGTGTGTATTTGTTGGTTGGTGGTTGGTTCTGCTCTGTTTCCCCCCGGGCCTCGTTGGGCTGCAGGGCGTTACCTGTGCACTTCAGACCATGCTGGAGCCTTTCCCCTCCCTGTGCTGCTGTGGGTCAGGTGCCTGGGAGAGCTGGAATGGCATTGCCTGAAATAATTGGATGCTTTCTGGGCTCCTCCCAGCCCATAATAGAATGTTCAGGCTGCTGGGGGCTGTTAAAAGAAGCAAGGGGGGGAAAATGGCTTTGAAGATAAAAATTCCCATCATCCCCAGGTGGGTGGTTGTTCTGCTTCTATAAGGAGCTGGCTCAGTTAGAGCCAAAGGAAAGGTAGCCAGGGGCTTCCCAGCTCCCCTGTCTGAGCTCCACTGGGGGCAGACCTTCCAGAACCCAAGCCCAGAATGCCTGAACTGGTTCTTGACTCTGCCCTGGGTGTCTTACAGGGAAGGAAACACAGCAAGGGCCTCTGCTTTTTGACGACCTCCCACCAGCCAGTGGTGCTGACTCAGGTATGGGTGCTCTGGTCCTGCTTCGCGTGGGTTCTGCATCAGCATCTCTTGAGGTAGAGCTTGTGTGACCCCTTTTTCATGCTAGACAAGGTAAAGGCAGTTGGTTTATCACCACTGGGGTGCAAAAAGCAGCTGCTTTCCTTATGTGTGTTTTTAAGGGGTTGTTTTTCTGGATAACCAGAACATCCTAGGTGTTCCATGTATGTTCTGTAATATATTCTATATGAATATATGTTTCACATAAACACTCCCTGAAGCAAAGGTAAGACCTGAGCTTGCACCTGCCACCTTGTAACAGAAGTGGAAAACTGGTGGTATAGAATCTCTGCCCCTCAGGAGGAGTGTAAAGACAGTGTTATTCCCTCAAGGGACAAAGCTGTTTAGTTGTTCTTGCCTTTCTCTCCTGCTCCAGGAAAAGGAGGCTCTTTACTCTTTGATGATCTCCCACCAGCTAGCAGCAGTGACACAGGTAAGGAGCTGAGTGAGCTCCCTGAGCCCCTGCTGAGCTCAGGAGAGCTCGCTCTGGGCTGGCTGGTCCTGGGCATAGCAACCCATTTGTGCCCCAGGTGTCTGAAAGCAGGGTTCAGAAAAATCAACTCAGGTCTGTTCCCAGAAGTACATCCCTCAGGTGTCTTTTGGGGTGCCCCATTACCTGTGTCTGAAAGCTTTGGGGGTGAAAGTAGGGGTGCACTTGCTGAGAGCAGAGCTCGCACCTGCCCGGTGCTGGTCTGGCAAGACTTTGTGTATGCAGCTGAGTGTTTGCTGGCACTTGGGAGGAGATGATTCACCATACCATAGAAAAGTACATCTCTAGAAGGAAGATCCTAGGGCTCTGGAGTCATGAGAGTCATGTTTTGCTTGCCAGATTTATTTGTAACCTGTTCCCTGATAAACCTGTACCTGCAGTGCAACCAAAAACACTGCTTGGAGTTGTTGTGGGCACAATTTACAGACAGTAATAGAAGCGTTCCAACCTGAAACGTTACCTTCCTGAACAGTTAACTGCAAAAAAGGCTGGTAGCTGAGAAACAAAAGTGTGACTTGGTGGGGAGGGTAACAGCCTGCCTGCCAAACACAGCTGTGCTGTGCCTGAGGTGTAGAGGCTGGAAGAAGACTGCAGCCACCTGCTTTTTATGCTTTCTTTCAGCCTCTGGTGCTACTGAACAAGTCCCCTCAGCAGGGAGCCATGGAAAAGGGGAGAAGAGAAAGGCCTTGGAGGAGGAAGAAAAGAATGGCAGGGAAGAACTTGTGGAAAAGAAAGTTTGTAAAGGTTTTCAGACAGTTTGAAAACAAATGTACTCCACTTGTACTCTTGATGTTGGGCTGAGTCAGTCCAGGCCAGAGCTTTGGTTTTTCAGTCTGCTGGCATTTTTGGCCTCTTCTAGGGGACAGGCTGCTGCAGCAGTCTGTGCAGGCCCCTCAAGCTCCCTAGGGCTCTCTGCCTCCCTAAACTGGGCTTTCTTACTGCTGAAGTGGCAGAAACTGTTGCAAGTACCTTGACATGTGCAGGAGAAGCTCTGTTACCCCATCCATAGATCAGAGAGAGAGAGACTTGCTGGCACGTACAGAGCATTTGGCTTCAGTGCATGTGTGCAGCTTTGAGAGTAAGACATTTGAACATAGAGGAAAGGATGTGTTCTGGAAACAGCAGGCCCTGATTTCCTGTCCTTAGCACCCTCTTTAAAGCTGTGCCTTGTTTAATCTGGGTGGTCACATCATGCACTTCACTGCTGCCTTTTCAGGGAGTGCCCTGGCTGATCCAAAACCCCACCTTACAAACCCCAAATCAATCTCCTTCAGCAGTAGGTGCAGAATGAGCACCAGCAGTGCCAGGAGTGGGTGCTGAAAGCTGCAAAGTGTTTGCTGACTCAACTGGTTTTGGGGCTGAGCTGAGGAGTTGGAAGGGTTTGATTTGCATACCTGTGCCTGCTTTGTTCCCCTTCAGGGTCAGTGAGCATCCTCAGGCTGAAGGGTTACGTGGCAGAGAGGAAAGGTGAAAGAGAAGACATGCAGGATGCACATGTCATCTTAAATGATATCACTGAGGAATGCCAGCCTCTGCCCTCCCAAGTGTAAGTGGGGCACAGCTGCCAGAACTAAAGCTGGGGGATGCCTCCTTTGGGGTGAGATTCTGTCACTGACCTCACAAGGATCGTGAGGGCCCAGGAACCAGAGGAGAGATTTACTCTGTGGGCGCCTTGGAGTGCTCAGTCTTTGTTCAGCCTGGCTGATGCAGGGCAGGGTGTTGTGGAGACTGATGTGCTTGGTCCCAGCCTCTGGCTCCTGGCCTTTCTTAGCCCTTTCTGCTGCTCTTTGTTCCCTCACAGCACACGTGTCTCCTACTTCGCTGTGTTTGATGGCCATGGGGGAGTCCGAGCTTCCAAATTTGCAGCACGGAACCTGCACCAAAACCTGATTAAGAAATTTCCTAAAGGTGAGAGAGGAGGGCAGGAAGGGCTGCAGAACAACCATCACCATTCCTGCCTTGACATCCTGGCAGTGGGCAGGGAAACTGATTGGTTTGGGCATACAGCTCCTGTCCCTTATGCCCAGTGGGCTCGTGAGGCTGGGCTCTCTCCTGGGGAAGAGGGCTTGGAAGCATTTTTTGGCACAAGGGTACAGGTGTGAACCACTAAGCAAGCCTGGGATGAGCTGTTGCCAGTCTTGGCAGTGCCACTTTGAGTGAAAATACATCTGTGGGACAAAGCCACATCATAAATTCTCCATATGTGTTACCAGGCAAACTTCTGATGCTGGTTGAGCAAAGGGAGGGACTGGGAGAGGTCAGGTATGTTGTACCTGGAGCTTAGTTGCTGTTTTCCCTGCCTTACCAGGTGAGGTGGCCAGTGTGGAGAAGACTGTGAAGAGATGCCTTCTGGACACCTTCAAACACACAGATGAAGAGTTTCTAAAGCAGGCATCCAGTCAGTAAGTGTGAATGCTTCTCATGCAGCTGGATTTCATGCACCTCACAGGCCTTGGTTCTGAGCAGGGCAGGGGAAGCCTGAAGCTGTGTCTCTGCTTGGGCAGACCCCTGTACAGCTTAGCTGTTCCAGGCTGTAGGTGCCTGCTGGGGGGTAGGTTATGGCATGTTCTGACCTTACGTTGTGGTAAGAAATCTGTGGGAGCCCTTAGGCCAAAATACACCTTCATGGTGAAGGAAGGAACCAAAACATGACCAGAAAAGCACCTCTGTCCCTACCAGGGCATCTCGTTTTCCTTCTCCTGGAAGATTTGCCACGTTGCTGACATGACTGCCTGCTGTAGGATCTCCATGGTGGTGGCAGGATTGGTCTCTGTGGGGCAGTACTGTGCAGGCTGCTGTGTGCAGCGCTCTCTAGAGCTGCAGCCCTGTTAGGACATTGCCAGGCTGGAGCGTGGCTCTCAGGTCATTCCCAGTGCCCTGTGGTAAAAGACTTGCTCTCCCAATTTCTGTTTAAGTCTGGTTTCTTCAGTTCTTTTGCAAACAGGTGAGTTGATAAAGAACTGCTCTCACCTGGAGCTTGTTTCTAGCAGTTCCTTGGAAAATGAAGCTGGAAAGCACAGCAGCTGTTCTGTAGGGTAAATGGCAGCCTGCCTCCCAGCTGGAGTTTGGGTGCAGGCACCCCTACCTCCCTCCTCCCCGTCCCTCCTGAGCTGACACACCGACTGTGTGCACTAGTGAAGATAGGGGTTGTGTGTTTAGGGGTTGTGGTTTAGAGATTCAGCCTGGGTTTGATTCCCAGTCAGGGAAGTTCCCTTTTACAGGCTGCCCAGGGGGTGTGGAGTCTCCTTCTCTGGAGAGATTCCAGCCCCGTCTGGACACCGCCCTGTGTGCCCTGTCCTAGGGACCCTGCTTTGGCAGGGGGTTGGACCCCATGGGCTCTGGAGGGCCCTTCCAGCCCCTGAGGTTCTTTCTGTGACTGTGAAAGCTCATTTCAGTGGAGAATGGCACCAGAGCTGGGCTGTACTGTGGGCAGGACCAGCCTGGCAGCTGTAACCTAAGAGATGCTTCTCATTTTGCTTAGAGCTCTAAAGATAGGAGCTCCAGCATGGCAAGTGAAGTACTTGGAGAGTGATGGAATGAGTGGTGCTGCTGGTGAGGTGGGGTGGGAAGGACTGAAGTGGGCAGGCAATGAATAAAGGAGGGGAAAAGACAGTGGAAATGAAGGTGACTCTACCCCAGTCCTGAGTGTGCTTTCCTTCTGGTGCACAGAAGGAGCCTCCCAGGGAGGAGCGTGGGGTGCTGTTTGCTTACAGGCTTCTAGCTTCTGTTGTGGCTGAGCTTGTTCCAGCCACAGGTGAGCTGGGTGGCAGGGGCTTGGTGTGGGGAGCATGGCTGGCAGGGCCTGGCCATGCATTGGCAAGGTGTGCTCTGTGCATCTCCTGTCCTCCGTGTCCCTGGCTGCTTGCAGGTGGCTGTCGAGCTGTTCTGCTGTCTGACTGCTGTGTGTTGGCGTGTGACACTGCCCCAGCTCCCCAGGAGTGCTCTGTAATTAACTCCTTAACTATCCCCTTAGTAAATCCCACTTCTCTTGCCCTCAGGAAGCCAGCATGGAAGGATGGCTCCACAGCTACGTGTGTCCTGGCTGTTGATAACACCCTCTACATAGCCAACCTTGGAGACAGCCGGGTAAGTGGGATGGGGAGACCTGCTGCTCAGAGAGCTTTACTTACCTGAAGGGGGAGGTGGTTGTGTGGGATGGCCCACTTGCTATGAGCTCCCCAATTGTTCTCACAAACTGTCTTGCTCTGGCTGGGTGCAGGGTGTTTCTGTGTTGCCCCTGTCCTGTAGAACAGCAGTGTAGCAGCTCTCTCTTGGTGCTGTCAAACACCTCACAGTATCTAGAACAGAGTACTTCTCTTGGAAGGTACCTAGAATGCCCACCCAGTCCAAGTGCTGACCTGCCCACTCCAGGGCTGACCAAACCTTCAGAGTGTTGTCCAGGGCATGGGCTGCTAGGCTGCCAGGCTTGGGGCACAGCCCACCCCTCCAGGAGGCCTGCTGCAGGGTCTGACCACCCTGGGGGTAACGAAATGCTTCCTCTTGTCCGGTCCCACCCTCCCCTGGTGCAGCTTGGAGCCACCCTGCCTGTCCTGCCCCTGGGTCCCAAGGAGAAGAGCTCAGCACCTCCCTCCCCACAGCCCCCTCCTTGGGAAGCTGCAGAGAGCAATGAGGTCACCCCTGAGCCCCCTTCTCTCCCAGCTAGCCGAGCCTAAAGCCCTCAGCTGCTCCCCACAGGACCCACCAGCCCCCCAGCTGGCTCACACACCCTCCAGCTCGGTGTCCCCTCCAGCAGCGGGGCCCAGCAGCACGCAGGGTGCTGAGCAGGGTGGGACAGTCCCCTCTCAGGCCTCTCCTGTTCAGCTGGGTGTGACACCTTCAGGGTGCTGTTTGCCCTGGGCTGTGGGGACGCTGCCAGCTCCTGCTGAGCTGCTGTCCCCAGCAGATCCCTCTGTGCAGGGCCGCTGCCAGCTGCTCCTCTCCCAGTCTGTGCTGGTGCCTGGCATTGCTCCCTGCTGGGTGCAGGATCTGGGTGCAGCCTCGCTCAGCTCCAAGCTGCCCAGCCCACCCCAGATCCCTTTGCAAGGCCTCTCATCCCTCCAGAGTGCCACCAGTGCTCCCAGTTTGCCACCATGAGTGGGCTTGGACGGGGCATTGGATTTCCAACAACAATCTGGACCGGCACAGGGACTGAGCCCCGAGGAGCAGCTCTGCTGCCAGCCAGATGTAGCCCCAATCACTACAAGCTCCAGTTCTCTGAGGAAGGGCTCCTGCAGTGCTGGTGTTCTCTCATGAGGGCCTCTTGTCAGCACAGGCGATCCTGTGTCGCTACAATGGAGAGAGTCACAAGCACGTGGCGCTCAGCCTCAGCAAGGAGCACAACCCCACCCAGTACGAGGAGCGGATGCGGATACAGAAAGCTGGGGGCAATGTCAGGTAAGGGCCTCAAGGCTAGGAGGGAGAACTAGCTGAACCCTGGGGCACGTTTGAGCCTGAGCACTGAGATTCTGGAGTTTCCCTCAGCCCAGCACTTGAGCTGCTGAGAGCCTGGAGTCTGTTGCTGACTGTGGGAGGCACAGTCAGCAACAGTGTCTCTGGATTTAGCAGCTTGAGTTGGTGGGTTGGGGCTGGTTTCCCAAAGGCCTATGGAGGCAGGAACCCCTGGGAAAGCCTGACAGTGTGATGCAAGTGTGGGGGTTTCAGCTTGACTCCCACAGCATCAGCCCTACAGCCCTGGGCTTGATTGGGCAAGAAGTTCTGGCTTGCTGCATGCTGTAGCATTGACCAGAGCTCACATCCTTGCTAACATCACGACCTCTCCTTGTCCTGTGAGGCAGGGGTTGGTTTGGGGGGCACAGGAGGCCCTCAGTGGTTGTTGGTGGTGCTCCCCTGGGGGTTAGCACTGAGGTGTCTGCAGAAGGAGGGATATCTGGAGCCAGAGTAGAATTGTCTTCACATCCCTGTGTGTTTAGGGGTGTGTGGCTTTTCAGGTGGTTGTGTCTCACTTCCCTGCTGGGTTCTCTTGCCTTCTTTGAAGGCTGTTCCTTGCTTTAGTGCCAGCCCCACAAGAGAGGACTTGGTGCAGGTGAAGTACCTTGGTGTGAGGAGGCAGAATGCCCTTTAGAGTGGGAAGGGGTGGGCTCAGTTCTGTTAGGCTGTCAGTTCCCCTTACCTCTAGAGAGCTGCTGAATGTTGCTGCTGAAGCTTCTGACTGCTCTATCCTTGCATGCAAGAAAGTGATGGGCCAGTGTCTGTTAGCTTTCTTCAGGACTGAGGGAACACCTGTCTGTCTGCCTGAGAGCCTCTCTCCCTGCTTGAATCCCAATATTTTGGAGCCAGGAGAAGTTGGAAAGCATGTGAGCATCACATCTCTCTTCTCTGATGTGCCTGGCTTCATGCTTCTATCTCAAGCAGGGTTGGTTGGACTAAAGATGAACAAGCTTGTGTCTCTCCAGAATGTGCAGAAGACCCTTTGTTGGGGTAGAAGATGCTCAGTTGTTGGAAAGGTGGAGTGTGGGAAGCTGCAGCTGTTGGGGCAACACTCAGCTCATTAGTTCAGTAACCAAAGTTGCTTTCTTAGAAGGACTGTGATAGCTGTTTGTCACCATCAGTGGGTAGTAAAGACCAGGTCATCAGGAGAAAGCCTTGTGGTTCTTGCTCCTTTGAACTGAGCTCCTTGGAACTCCCCCCAGTTGAGCCAGTGTGTAGGAGTTGGTGTCCTGATGGGCAGGGCTGCTGGTTCAGCCCTGATCATTCTGGGCTGCAACTGAAATGCAGTTTGCCAGGTACCTTCCCAAAACTCTCTGAATTCAAGCCTCCACCTCCAGGAGGTCAGTTAAGCTGAACCCTTGCTTCCCAGGCTTGCTGGGCTCAGCAGGACTCAAGTTGGGGCAGAGAGATGGCAACCAAGCAGCCTTGAATCCTCCTGACTTTGTTTCTTCCTTCTGCTCTTCACTTGCTTCCCCCAAACATGCAGACAGGAGATGGGGAGCTCTGGGCTTGGTGGAGAGGCAGGTCAGCTGAATGCACCCCATGCAGAACATGCCCATCAGGCAGTGCAGGGAGCTGTGCCTGTGTGGGGAGGGGGCTCTCAAGTGCTTTCTGTCCTGCTGCAGGGATGGAAGAGTGCTGGGGGTGCTGGAGGTGTCCCGCTCCATCGGGGATGGGCAGTACAAGCGCTGCGGGGTTATCTCTGTGCCAGACATCAAGCGCTGCCAGCTCACACCCAATGACAGGTAAGCAGAAGCTACACACAGGGAGGGGTGACTGTGTCCCAGCTCTGCTCAGTAGAACCTGCACAGCCCTGTGTGCTCAGCTGCTGGGCCCCAGGTACTTCAGCCTCATCACACAGAGTTAGAGGATGCTGCTGTCTGGTCCTGGTCCTTACCTGCACAGCGGTGTGATGCTGCTGCACAGTCTGCTAAGAGACTCTGAGGGCTCCTCTTGGAGAAACTGGCCTTGTAGCAGTGCTGTCAGCCTCTGGCTTCCTTCAAAGAGTCACAGAGTGCTGGGGGTTGGCAGGGCCCTCTGCAGATCATCCAGCCCAAGCCCTGCCACAGCAGGGTCCCCTCGAGCAGGCTGCACAGGACAGCGTCCAGGATCACAGGGTCTGAATGGCTCCAGAGATGGAGACTCCCCAACCTCTCTGGGCAGCCTGGCCCAGGGCTCTGCCACCCTCCCAGCAAAGAAGTTCCTCCTCATGTCCAGGTGGAACTTCTTCTGCTCCAGTTTGTGCCCATCACCTCTTGTCCTGTCCCTGGGTGCCAGTGAAAAACCATCTGAGTAAGTCCCACCCCAGTGTTCCAACAGCTGGTGGAGGTTTGACTCTCTGAATCCCTGCCCTGCCCAGGAGTTGTGTGCAATCTCCATGGTGCCCACAAGTACCGTTGTGTTGGGCTCTGAAGGTCTGACACACTTTTCCAGTGCTTGGCAGTGACAAGCTGCTGTGAGCTTCCATCCCAGTCTGGCCTGTGGGCTCTCTGAGGGGAGAGTGTAACCCGGTGCTGCTGTTTTCTCTGGGCTTAAGAGTTCCACATCAAGTGAGCTGCTAAGATATTTCTGAGCATGGGGCTCCAAAACCATGTCTTCAGAGACAGGTGCTGCCCTGGGGGGCTGGCCACCTCTGTGGGGTGGCTGGAGTTTGCCTTGTCCAGTGATTCCCAGTCAGGAGTTTGCCTTGTCCAGTGATTCTGGTCAGTACAGCCCCCGATTTCCCCAGCCTCCTCTGGGGAGCTGGTACCCAAGTCTCCTCACCTTGGCCTTTCTCTCCTCTCAGTGCTCTGCAGGGATACCCTGGGGCAGAGTTTCTGATCACAGTTACACCTCTCTTGCTGGGCTAAGGGGCTTGCTTTCTGTTTGAACGTTTCAGTTGAAGTTCCTGCATCCCTCAGGAGTGTGGAAAGGTAAAGGATTTGGAGGGATGCACCCAAGGGATTCAGCTGACTGTTTCTCTCTTCCCTTGCATCAGCCACCTCACAGGGAAAAGATAATGGCTGGAAATGATTGAAGAGGAGAGACAGTTCCTGGAGGAACATTAGAGCTTCCTAGCAGGGTGTGCTGTATTGCCTTGCCTGAGGGTGCAGTGTCAGTGGGGCTGCCAGGATGCCTTCCCTTGTTTGCCTGGCTGTTTGGCCCGTGCTGTGAATTGTCTCAGCTCCATGAATGGCAGTCTCTGGAGCACCAAAGGACTCCTGTTGTTTACAAGGGACTTCTCAGATGAGCTCTGTGAGGTCTTGCTGTTGGTTTGGAGTGTGGGTGCTCATAAATTAGCTTGAAGGGATTCTGCTGTAGAACTAAAGCTTCAGCCTTGGAACTTGCCTCTGCTTGATTTCCAGGTTCATTCTCATAGCCTGTGATGGTCTCTTTAAAGTCTTTACACCAGAAGAAGCTGTGAACTTCATTGTGTCCTGTCTGGAGGTGAGAAGGCAGCAGGGTGGCTGGGTTTGTCAGTGCAGGGGGCATGAATTGCAGTGCCTCTGGCTTGAGGGACCATCTCCCTGGCGGGATCCCACCCCCTCCCTTCTGCCTCAGCTTGTCCTCGCTTGTGTCCCTTCCCTGTGCTCAGGGATGACCGTGCTCTCCTAGCTGCTTTGCTGGGAGCACTCAGGGCTGTGTCTCTCCTTGCCCCAACAGGATAAGAACATCCAGATGAGAGAAGGGAAGCTGGAGGCAGACGCCAGGTACGAGGCTGCGTGCAACAGGCTGGCCAGCAAGGCCGTACAGCGCGGCTCGGCCGACAACGTCACCGTCATGCTGGTCAGGATAGAGCCCTGAGGGCCAGGCTGGGGCAGCAGGGCTGCTGCCCTGCCCTGGGAGCAAGGAAAAGGGGGCTGGAGCTGGGGGGGGGGATGTGCCTACATGGCTGGGGGAGGGAGGGTCCTGCTGGATGCTCTGCAGTGTAAATAAATTTTTGGGGTTTTTTTTCTAATAGTTTTAGCTCTCTTGGCTGGCAGTGTTTTCTGAGTGGCTGCCACAGTGGGGGTCAGCCTGGGTGGAAATCTCTCTTGTCCTGTCAACTACCCCCTGGATGTCTTGGCAAACCAAATAAATCCACTTGGCAGAGGTGCTAGCAAGAGCAGGCATCTGTGGGCACGAGCTCTGCCAGCTGTTCCAAACGGTGCAGTGCTGCTGTTCCTTTCTTTGAGCTGTGCCTGAGGCCCCTGGGAGAGTCTGGGGACTCAGGAGGAGCTCCTGGTCAGGCTGTGCTGTGTGGGACTCTGTGCTACCCCAGGCCTCCAGCTTGGGATGTAGTGTGGGCTGGCATAGTGCTGGGAAGGCAATCTTGGTCCTGAGGGTGGGTTGTGAGTGAGACAAGCACTGCTTGCAGAGCAGCAGCCTCCTTTCCTCCTGCTTGCACAAAGCACTGGGCTCTCTCCTGGATGACAGAGGCAAGAGTTTGCTCCTGATGCTTATTGGGAGAGTGTTTCCCCAGTGGGACCTGCCAGGCAGTGGGGATGAGGGCAGGCTCCATGCCTGTCTGTGGGACCTGAGGAGCAGGGCTTTGTGTCCTCCTTGCTATGTGGTGTCTGGTGTCTGATCCCTCCCCTGTTCTGCTGCCAGCTGCTGCTGCAGGCAGGGTGCTGACTGTGGGAATTCAGAGGCAGTTTGGCTTCAGCCCAGAGCAGAGTGTGACAGCTGAATGGACTGGCCACCAAAGCACTGAAATCCCTGATATGCAGCCTGTGGCAGAGATGGCACCAGGAGGGACAGGAGCCAGGGGGTCTGTGGTGGCTTCCTGCACAGCCTCCTTGCTACCTGGGAGAAGTGCAGTCTCAGAGAGGCTGGGCAGGTGGGTGTGCTGGTGCCTGCCAGTCTGTGCATTGTCCTGCACAGGCCTGAGGCTTCCCAGGCCCTCTGCTGCTCCCTGTGTTCCCCAGAGCTTTGGGAGATCGTGCAGGATCCTGTGCTCTCTCTTTCCCTGAGCATGCAGAAGCTGGTGGACACAGCATTCCTCCTCCACCTTTCAGCTGCTGCTGCCACAGCAGAAGTTCTTTGGGATATGCCAACAGTTAGGCCAACAGGTTGACCCAACTCATGCTAACTGTGTCTTCTGCAGAGCATGGAGGAAGGAAGCAGGCCTCCAGCATGGATTTTGGGTAGTGCTTGTTCTGCCCCCAGCCATTCCTGCCCATGCTGCTGAGCTTGGGAGGGAACTGCCCCTTGGCTGCTTCTGCTCTTGACAGTGACGTTTGGAGACTGAGCTGGAGCAGCACAGAGTCTCTTCCATCTGTGGCAGAAGCGACCTTGGTGGCAGATCTTGGAAGAGCCACTTGTCCTCCCTTCTCACACCCTTGTGCTGTGAGACCTGAACCAAGAGCCTGCCTCTCTGGTGCTCCCTCCAGGAGCCTCCTCTTCATTCCAGCTGATGAGAGAAGTATCAGCTTGTCCTTCCCTGTCTTCTGCCCCCTCCCTTCTCTTAACACTCCTCTTCCCTTTAGGAAGGCTGCTGGAAGTGACTGGGTGTCCAACACTCTGCTTGTGTTGGACACCCAGTCACTTCCAGACTTGCCACCCTGGTGGGGTGGGATCTGCAAGGGGGCTCCTGAAAGGAAGTGTTGGCTGCCTGGCTGCTGAGCAGCACTGTGCTGTGGTGGGACCTCCCAGACCCTCCCCCTGGGGCAGCCCATGCAGAGGGGCTCTGCAGCTCCTCTCTCTTCAGACTGCCTGAGCTTCCAGCTCCCTTCCACCACCTAAATTAGCACCCATCCCACCCCATAGCTCTGACCTGACACAAAATTGAAAGAGGTGCCTCAAGTGGGCTGGGCTTTTTCTCTCCCTTGAGGAGGGCAGCTGAGGAGCCTGGTGAGCCCTTCTCTCCCAGTGGGACCTTCTGTATCTTCTCAGGGGTGTCTGGTGGGAAGGGAGGGTGGCTGGGCTGAGCAGGGCTGCTTTGGCTCACAGGGTGCTGCCTGGGCCGAGCTCCTCAGCTGGGCAGGAGCTGTGGAGGTCTTGTTTCTGCCAGGGTGCTGCTAGCCCCCGCCCCCTCCCTGGTTAGTTGGGGGAAAGCCCATCTTTCCAAGCCCAGTTCACTTTCCTTGGGGCAGAATGGAGCATTAGAGCTGCACAGCATCAGCTACCCCTGCACCCAGCCAACTCTGCCCACAGAGACTCAGGGCAGCAGCAGCCTCTTCTCCTTGAGGAGATGTGAGACCTTGTCTGAGGAGATGAGACCTGTCTGAGGAGGCCTGCCCCTGCCTCTGGAGGGGGGTCCTGAGGGGAGGCAGGGCTGGGGGCGGCCTGCCCAGTGCTGCCACGTGCTCTGTGCAAGAGCTGCAGAACTTGGGGGTCTCTGCCCCAGGCTGGCTGGGCACCTTCCCCCAGGCCCTGGCACAGGCAGCAGTGGGAGCTGGAGCAAGGGGGGGGGAAGGGGGATGTTGCCCCTGGGCTGGGCCACAGCCAGGGAACACGGGCTGGGGAAAGCCAAGGGACAAGGATTTGGTTCCATCAGAGGTGCAGTGCTGTGGAGACCCTGCTCTGCTCTGGAGAGGAGCTGGGGAGGCCCGTGCCTGCTGCCAGCAGGTCTCTCTGCTCCTGCACTGCAGGGGAGCTGCAGGGACAGAGCCCCCTGTGTGGGTTGCTGGAAGCTGGGCAGGGAGCTCTGCTGAGGGTGAAATTCAGGGGGGGGGGGGCTCTGTCTCAGGCACCACTGCCTGGCCCAGGGGCTGCTGAGCCCTGCTGAGGAAACAGCCAGCTGCTGCCATTGCCAGCAGTGTTCTCTAAGACTGAAAATCAACTTTAGCTCCTTGTCAGGCTTCACCAGCGCTGATTATCGTTTCCTCCCCGATCTTTCACCCCCTTCAGCTGGTTCTGCTCCACCTCCAGCCTTGGACTAGTCTGTGGCTCCTGCAGCAGGGAAGGATCTTCCCTGGGCTTGGCGCTGAGCAGGGAGGTGTTACAGGCTGGCAGAAGGGATGGGGTCATGCTGCTTCTGCCACAGGTTTTGCTGCTCCCTGGGTGGTGCCCAGCACCTTTCCACAGCCCGGGCAGGATGGTGCTGAAATCAGAGCTGCTTTGAGCAGAGGGGAGAGCCTGCAGCTGCCATGGAACTCCCCTGCCTGGAGAGAGAGGTGGGAGGGGGCTTAATGGGGCTGGGCCACGGCCTGGGGGTACTGGGATGTACCTTCTCTCCAGCACTGGCAAAGGGATGGAGAGAGCTCTCTGCTGTGTGCCCCAATTGAGAGCTGGAGGGGTTGCTTGCCCTCACTCCTCTTAGGAAGAGGGGCCCTGGACTGCACCTTCCTGCCTGGCAGTGCTGAGCAGAGCTGGTGCCACCGACCTGCACAGGACTCCAGTGCCAGGCATGGTGAAAAGCTGCTCTCCAGCCAGGACCCCGGCTCCAAGCTGCTGCAGAAGAGTGAGGGGGCGTTGGGGAGAATGTGTCCCTCCTCCCCCCAGGGAGCCCAGACTCCTTCCTCCCTCCCTAGCCTGGGCTCCTCTGCCCTCCTGGCTCCGCCTTGTCCTCCTGTCACGCTGGCGGTGGCACTGCACACGTATTCCCCTGCAGATACCTCCTCCTGCCTCTTCCTCTGCTGCTCCCTGTGCCGGGGTGGGGGATGACACCCATCCTGGACCTTCCTCGTAGGCCCAGAGGGGTGTCGAGGGCCCCAGTGTGCAGTGTGGTGGTGAAGGTGTAGCACCCTGTGACGGGGGCTGTGTACTGCCTGCTGCTCGGCCTGGGCCTGGGCCTGGGCCTGGGCCTGGGCCTGGGCCAGAGCAGGAAGCACAGCACCTCCATGGGCAGGAGCACACAGGGGCTGGGCACTCTGTGTAGTAGAACTGCAGGTCCTGCTGTGCTGTGTGCCTGATGGAGCTCTGTGTGGCTGTGTCTCTGTCTGTATCTGCCAGGGGGAGGCTGCTGCCACCTGATGCTGGGCCTGGCCTGGCACTTTCCTTCACCACTTTCCTTCACCACTTCCCTTCTCCTCCCTGGGCCCTTCCCAGCACTTCCTGGTGCCTTTGCCAAAAGCCCAACCAGGGTTTGCTTGGCATTGGGGAGGAACTTTGGCTTGTCCTGGTCCTGAAATGAGACAGCATCTGCCCTGGGGTGCCTTGGCCCTGCTGTCCCTCTGGGGTGCCCCTCTCCCCCCATCCTGTGCCTGGTGGGCACCTTGGGCCAGAGCTACAGCTCCCTCAGCAGCTTTCCCAACAGGTGGGGTGAGCAGGGGCAGGGGCTGGCACGCTGGGGTGATTTTCCTACAGGCTGGGGGTACCAGGCCCATGCCAGCCCCCGCCCAGTCCTGTCCCCCACCGGCTCTGCCCCGGGTCCAGCTGCTGCTCACCTGCCTGAGGCTCCTGGCCAGCAGCATCCACACCTGAGGGGGTCTGTGCCCCTGGCCTTCCACATCCCACCTCTGCCACCCTCCCCACAGCCACTCCTGGGCCTGGCAACTCTGCAGAGAAGGACCTGGGGGTCCTGGTAGATGACAGGGTGGCCATGAGCCAGCAGAGTGTCCTGGGGGCTGGGGCTGAGAGACAATGGGATCCTGGGGGGCATCAGGAGGAGTGTGGGCAGCAGGTCACAGGAGGGGATCCTCCCCCTCTACTCTGCCCTGCTCAGGCCCCACCTGGAGTGTTGTGTCCAGTGCTGGGCTCCCTGGGATAGAAAGGACAGGGATCTCCTGGAGAGAGTCCAGAGGAGGCTATGGAGATGCTGAAGGGCCTGGAGCATCTCCCCTGTGAGGAAAAGCTGAGGGAGCTGGGGCTGTTCAGCCTGGAGAAGAGAAGACTAAGGGGGGACCTAATTAATGTTTATCATTATCTTAAGCATGGGCTGCAGGGGGAAATGGGCAGCCCCTTTTCAGTGTCTGTGGGGACAGGACAAGGGGCAATGGCTGCAAGTTGGAGCACAGGGAGTTCCCCAGCAACCTGGGGAAGAACTTTTCCCCAGGGAGGGTGAGGGAGCCCTGGGCCAGGCTGCCCAGGGGGTGCGGAGTCTCCTTCTCTGGAGAGATTCCAGCCCCGTCTGGACACCGCCCTGTGTGCCCTGTCCTAGGGACCCTGCTTTGGCAGGGGGTTGGACCCCATGGGCTCTGGAGGGCCCTTCCAACCCCTGGAATTCTGTGACTCCTGTGCTGCCCCCAGGGAGCCGGTACTGGCAGCAGCTGACATGAGGACAGGGCAGGAGGGACCACACAGCTCTGTCCTGGCACCAGCAGCTACCATCTGCTTCCCATCACCCTTGGGTCGCTTCCCCAGGGGTGTGTGCTGCACATCCCAGGAGAAAAACCAGCTCTGCCAGTACTGGAGTGGGTCTGAGCCTTCACTGTGCCCAGCAAGGTGCTGAAGAGCTCTGGATGCTGGGAGATTTTCCCAGTCTGCCTTGTGTTTCTCCACCCTGGATGTCAGTGTGATGGGGAAAGGCGCCAGGACCACCAGGCAGCAGCACCAGATTCTGATAGGATGGGCCACGCTTGTGAGGCCCCAAGATACCCTAAAAGCTTTTGGTCTTGGAGGGGGAAAGGTCAATTCTTACACCTCCCCCCCAAAAAAAAACCCCCAAAACCAAACAATGAAGCCAAAGAACCAGCCCTAGGAGGGATCATGAGCCACAGCATGTTTATAAGCACAAGCCTTCACCCTGGGGGGGGGAACACGACGTGCTGCTGGTGCCCCAGCCAGCCTGGCAAAGGAGTGTGCATCTCCTCCACTGAAGAGCTGAACCAGCGCTGAGGAGAGAGGTGAAAGGGAAAGAGCAGCCGTGCAGGGTGACAAGTCATGCTCTGGGCTCTCCTACAACCGCTGGTCACCCTGGAAAGCCTCTGTCCACTTCGAGGTGTCCATGAAGATGGAGGAGGAGCTGTGGAAGAGCCAGAGGCAGGGCAGGGAGCCCTCCCGCGTCCAGGCGTCCTTGGCACAGTCATACACCTCCATCTCCACCCGGTAGTCCCCATCCATGCCCTTCCAGTGGCCACCAGTGACGAAAAGCCGGTCTCCCAGTGGCACCATCCCCCGTTCTCGTGGAGCGTGTGCAGGAGCTGCACCTGGGTGAGGTGAGGTGAGGGTGAGAAGCATGGGGGCTCCCCTGAGAACCTCCCACTCACACCATCGACCCACTGCATGCATCCCCCCTGCCCTGCCCTCCCTGTAAGCTTTGGGGGCCCCATGGTCTGTGTCTTGCTTTTAGCAGCACCCCTGTGTTGTGCCTGTGTGGGAGCAGGTTGGGGTTGCTGTGGGGGGGCAGGAGGTTTTGTGGGAGACACCCTCCCCCTGCCCCTGGCCCAGCTAAGGAACTAAGCTGTGTTCCTAGTGTGGGTGTGCCAGGGGAGCAGGGAAGGAAGCGTTGGGTCATCTGGCTCCACAGGGGTTAGTAGGGCCAAGGGATGAGCAGGTGGGAGGGATGGGGCTTGCTGGCACCTGTGGGTGCAGGGACATGGTTGTAGGGTGCTGGCGGGGAGGGAACAACGGCTCCACCTCCCCAAAAGGGTGATTGCATCCAGCCCTGCATCCTGCTACCTTCTGCCAGATGTTGGCCTCTGGGTTGTACATGTAGACCTTCTTGGTGTTGTCCCCGATTAGGTAGATGAGCCCGTGCAGGGTGGCACAGCGTGGGGCTGACAGGTACTTGGGGATGAAGGGGGATGTGATCAAGCTCCACAGATCTGCAAGGAGCAGCCATCAGCAACGTGTCCTACACAAGGTTCTTTGTGCTGCTACCAGTGACCCAAAACAACAACAACAACAGCATTGCCAAGCCCACAGCTATTTTGGGGTTGGGGGCAGAGGGGGGTGAAAGGGAGGGGGGCAAGCAGCTGGGCAGAGCATCATCCTCAGACCCCATCCCAGAGCAGGGTGGGGGGCAGGTTGGTTTGGGATGAGGGAGACCACTGCAAGCTGCCCAGGCTGCTCAAGGAGGGGGAGCTGTCACAGGGATTTAGTTTCTCCCTTAGGTGGGCAGCTTCCCCCACCACTCTGCCCCAGGGAGCCTGCTCCACTGTAGCTCAGGTCCACACTGTGCTAGAGGACTGCAACTCCTGCTGGCAAGCATGCCCTGTCCCTGTGCCACAGCCACTGCCAGACCCCACTGACACCTGTGGGACCACGCCAGGCGGGACAGGTTGTCACTTGCCTGGGTGTCCGCCTCAGCCCTGCTCCCCCAGAAGGCTCTGGCGGGTGGGAGCCGCCTGGGCAGGTCTCACCTTGGACGGGGTTGTAGCACTGCAGGGTGAGCGCGTTGTACTTGACGGCGCAGGAGCCCACCAGGTAGAGCTTCCCCGAGCAGCCGGCGGCAGCAAAGTTGCTCACGTACTTGAGGGCTGGGCTGATGGCACACCAGGCCCTGCTGTACGGGTCATAGCGCTCCACCTCCACCAGCTCCACCGTTGTCCCTGCAGCGCAGGGGATGGGTGCTGCAGCCACCCCGCTGCTCCAGGGCAGCCCTGGATGCCCGCGGGCTCCTCAGCACCTTACCCCCAATGACGTAGATCTCGCCGTTGAGGACGGCGCTGGTGTGGTTTGTCCGGGCTCTCAGCATGGAAGCGATGGGCTGCCAGGTGCCGTCCTTGGGGCAGAAGCACCAGGCCTGGGTTGTTGACCACGTGTCGTTCTGGGACCCCCGGGAGCCGCCTGGGGAGGGACGGGTCAAACGGGCCACCCCCTCAGCATGCAGCTTTCCCCAGGCATCCCTTGCCAGTGGCCAGGTCCACCCAAGAGGGGAGTGAGAAGAGGGATCTGCTCAAAGAGGAGGATAATCCCCGGCCCCACACCAATGTCCCATGCCCACAACTTCATCCCTCATCCTCCAACCCACTCCTTGGGGCTCCCCACCCAGCCAGCAGCCCCGGCACCTACCTGTGACATACACGTCGTTGTTCAAAGCCACCAGGGAAAAGCCCCATTTGTTGTAATCGGGGAAGTCAGGCAGAGCCATCCAGCGCCCTGAAACCCAGCAGAGCCAAGTGATGTTCCCCCACAGCCACGTGGGAATCTTTTAAGCCAGCCCTGCTTCGTTCTTCCTCCCCACAGCCCCCAGTGCCCCTCCAGACACCAGGTAATTCTGCACTTGCTCCGTCCCTGCCATGGGCACTCACTGCTTTTGGGGTTGTAGAAGGCAAAATTCCTGGGGGCAGCTTGGACCTCCAGCTCCCCATCCTCATCTTCACTCTCTTCCAGCACGCGGCCACCAACCACCACCAGCACCTCCTCCAGTTTCTGTGGTGGGGTCAGGGGGCTCTTCTGGGCATCAGCATCACTCTGCCCCTGACGGAGAGGCCAAGGCAGGACCATATGGCTCTGAGCTCAGCCTCCCCGCCCCAGCTCAGGGGAAGGGATTTGGGGCAGGGTGCGCCCACCTTGACACGGGATTGAGCAACAAGAGCCTTGCTGGCATCTGAGTCGCGGATGAGGGGCTCAGTGGCCAGCAGGTTCTGCAGGTACTGGTCAGGCAGTGAGACGAGGTGGGCCAGCTCCAGCAGTTCAGGCAGGAACTGAGCTCGGGGCCCTGGGTCGTGGCGTACCCAGCGCAGCACAGCCTCGGCCAGGCTCTGCTCCTCCTGCACCTGTAGCTGGTCATTGGAGAGGTAGACGGCCAACCTCTCTTTGGAAAGCTGGAGGAACTCCTCCTGCTGAGAGACAGCCTCAAAGTTCTCCTGCAAGAAAGACCAGGCCTTGGAGGAGACCTCGGGACAGCCGTGGCTCTCACCAAACTCGCAGATCCCCAGGCAGTTGGTGGCATCCATCTGCTGCCGGAGGTAGCGGCTGCAGACCTTCTGGATAGTGGGAAAGTGGAGCTGGCTGGAGGTCAGCATCAGCCCCTCCACGTTGCCCTGGTTGATGGTGACCTTCCCCGTGTAGGCGAAGTCGAGCAGTATCTCTAGAGCGCCGGGGTCGACCTCCTTCAGCTCCACCCGCGCCGCGATGCTCTCGGCAAAGTCCCCGGCGAACATGGCTCGGAAGTAGTGGCTGCAGAGGGCCAGGACGCTGCGGTGGCAGGGGAACTCCCGCCCGCCCGCCACCAGCACCACATCCGACAGCTTGGGGTGGGCACGCAGCTGCTGCAGCCCCTCCAGCACGGCCTGGGCGTGCGAGGCCGCGCAGAAGTCAAAGTCGTCCACGTTCCTCACCATGGCGCTGGGATGGCCGGGAGGACTCGCTGGCAGGCGGAGCCCGAGCGGTGCGTGGCGAGGGTGTCCCTGCCGGAGAAAGGCAATGACACAGCCCCCTCTGCCCCGTCCAACCCCCCCCTCCCCGCACAACCGGGCCTTCCCAGCGCCGAATCTGCAGGCGCCGTCGGGGGGCGGAAATGCTCCCTGGACCCCCGCCCGCCCCGTTCTCGCTTCCAGCAGCGGCCGCGCTTCATCTGGACCCCACGCTGCGAGCTGCTCTGCCGAGCCTGCCACCCGTTTGGTGGCGTCGTGGGGGGCGGGTGGGTTTTGGGGCACGGCTCAGCCCTGCTCCGGTTCGCTCCCTCCCCGTTCTCACCTGCGCTCCGCAGCCCTCCGTCTGCCTGGAGAGACGCGGCCGCGGTCCGCGCACAGCCCGGAGCGACACGGGATCCCGACGGGACGGGCTGGGACGCTTTATTTTTAGGTGTTGTCGGGACGGCGCTCCCTGCTCTTAAAGGCACCGTGCGGACAGAGCCGCCCGCTGCTACGCATCCCCGTCTCCCCGCAGCCTTGCTGCTTGTTGGAGAAGCACCAGCCGGGCGCAGCAAGCCTGGGGGGAAAGGCACCCCGCAGCAGCATCCTCGCTATCCCCCTCCCCCTCCCGCCCCCATCGGTCGCAGGGGGTCCCCTTCCCCCGGCTATGTCTGCCGATGCCGAGTGTTAAATATAGGATGTGATCTCACTCCCCCGCGGCCACAAATAAACGGTGGCAGCCGCCTCGCCACGGGGAGCCGAGGCGGGGTGGGGGGTGGGACAGACGACACACAAGACAGCGGTGCGGGGGGGTGTGTGGGAGGGGGGGATCGGGGTGCCAGGGCGGTCCCTCTCCATCGCCCTGGGTAAGCCTCACTCAGCTCAGAAAGAACCGAAAAGGCTTTTATTGCAGCCCGCGGCTCCCCGCAGCCCTCCGCCCTCCCCGCCAGCGGGCATCATCACTCTTCCAAGCTGAAGATCTCGGCTTCCTTCTCCTTCCAGAAGGCGAAGCTGCGGTCGATGTAGCGGCAGATCTCCTCGCTCTCTCCCCCGGCGTCCCTCGGCCGCTGGGCCGCGTTTTTGGGGGATCCGAAGTACCTCTCCTTGATGTCTTCGAAGCCGTCCCTCCAGTCCCGCCGGCCGGCCGCGATCTCGTCGGTGACGGCGCGGTGGAAGGAGCGCACCGCTCGCCAGCCGTGCCGGCCCAGCTGCTCGAAGACTTCGAAGCAGAGCAGGTGGCGGCCGCGGCGCTCCTCGGGGGACAGCTCCTGCTCCAGGATGCGGAAATATCCCAGCATAAAGAGCTCCAGCGACAGGCTCTCGTAGTCGGCCGGCCCCTCCCCGGCCTTGGCCACGAATTGCTCCGGGGAGAGCGGAGCGCGGCCGGCGGCGGGGGGCGGCGGGGGGCGGCGGGAAGCGGCGTCTCGCCAGCTGCCCAGAAGCCGCTGGATGGCCGCCCTCTGCCTCGCCAGGCGGGCCGCCGCCCCCGCCCCGCTGCCCGCTACTTCCCGGGGGTCGCCGGCGACCGGCGGGGGGGCCCGTAGGCAGACCGCCTCCAGTGACTCAGGAAGAGCATCACGATCCGCTCCTTCCGCAGGCTGCCCCACTCCGGCCCCGGGGAGCCGCCGCCGCCGTCGGAAAACGCCTCCTCGCAGCTGATGCCGGAGTCGCTGGCGGCCTCCGCCCCGCTCCCCGCGGCCGCCTTCCTCTCCGCCGGCCCAGTCGAGGGCTCGAAGGCGCCGCGGAGGCTGCGGACGCAGACCCCGTACTGCCGGATCTCCCGCTGCGCCAGGCTGCCCGCCGGCGACCCCGGGGGGAGCGGGCACCGGGGCGGCGGCAGGAGCGGCGGCGGCGGCGACCCGCGGTCCCTCGGCCTGGGCCAGCAGCGCGGCCAGGCTGCTGACGGCGCCGGCCAGGCGGCCGCACCAGACGGGCAGGGGCTGCCCGGGGGCGGGCGGGGGCTGCGCACGGTGATGCTGAGCAGCGGGGCGGGCAGGAGGGCGCGCAGCTCCCGGGCCAGCCGCCGCAGCTCGCCCTGGTACGCTTCGCCCCGGCGCCGCAGCCGCAGGGACTCCACCGCCCGCTCAAGCTGCTGCAAGTCCGTCTCGGTCAGCAGCTCTCCGAAGGGGCCCAGCACGGCCTGGCGGGAGGGCGAGAAGCGCCAGGAGCCCCCGTCCTGCGGAGAGCGGCCGTCAGCGTCCCCCGCGGGGCCGTCGGCCCGGCCCGCGCCCCCCGCGCCCGGCCCGGCCCGGTACCTGGCCGCCCGCTGCTCCTTCGTCCGCCAGCCGGGCCCGCAGCCGGCGCACCATCACCTGCCGCTTCCACTCGGGGATGAGGCGACCTCGTTCGTCGTGCGTGGGCACCAGGGAGTCCACGTCTGCCTCCGCGGCATTCGGGCCCTGGCTACCCGCCGGCTCGGGCGCCCCAGCCTGCGCGGGCAGGGTAAGGGGTAGTGGGGAGTCGGGCTGGGGGGGAGCGCTGGCTCCGAGGGGGTGAGCCGGGGGCCGCGGGCGGAGCCAGCGCCTACCGGGTGGGCGAGGAAGGGCGCCGGGATCCTGGCGCGCTGCGAGGGCTGGCGGAGCTTCAGCCCCGCTGGCACGGACCCACCGGGCTCCATCCCCCGCTCGGCCGGGTGGCTGCCGGGGGGAGACGCGCAGGGCTGCTCCTGGGGGAGGGCGGGCAAGGGGGAGACGGGACCCCAACAACCCCCGGGCCCCCCACGCGTGGACGGGTGAGGGGTCCCCGGCGAAGATGACCTAGCGGAGAACCCTCTCCGGGACGCACCCGCGGGAAGGCATTTTCTTCGAATACAGAGCGGAGCTGCAGAGCTCCCGCAGCCCCCTCTGCCCGCCCCTCCCCGGGGGACATCGCGCTGCCCCCGCAGCCGAGGACGAAACCCGAGGGGATGGGGCCACCCACAGTCCCAGCGGGGCCTTACCTGCGGCGAGGGGGGTGGGGAGGGCTGAGCTGGCCCCCGGGGACGGGTGGCACCCGGGAGCTCCCCGCCAGGAGCAGGGGGTCGGGTCCTGCCCTGCTCGCACGCCACGGTGGCTGCAGCTGCTCTCCCAAAGCCCCCGCGCAGGGCGCAGGGTGCAGTGGGGAGTGGGAGGAGAAGTTATAGGGGCCGGGCAGCCCTGGAGCAGGCAGGTACCATGGTTGGGGCAGAGCAGAGTATAGTAAGCAGCACATTAATATTTGACAGAGGCATCAAGTGGCAGCGCCGGGGCTCAGTGGGTGGCACCAGCACCACTCCTGGACATAGTGGCATGGTGGCTTGGCTCTGAGCCTTGCCCTGCTCTTGGTCCAGCGGAGAATGGCCAGCACTGGTCCCAGCACTTGCCTTTGCACATGGTCAGGTGAGGTTTGGGGAACAGAGGATGGGTTATTGCACTGCCTGGCACAGAGGGCAGGTACCTGCGGTGGGGGGCAAGGGGGAGATCTTTGCCAGAGGCACCTGCTGCACTGCTGCCCGGGCATTGGTTACTGATATTCAGCTACATTTGTGTTCCTTCACTGCACTGCCATCCATTATATATGGCCAGGATGGGTTAGTGAGGCTCAGTTACATGTGAGAAATTCCATCAAGGGCTGGAATACAATCAAGAAGCAACACGTCAAAGCCTTTAAACACCGATCATCCAGTGAGGATCCATTACAGGTGGATCTGTGGCTCCAGCACGGGCTGACACTTGGCACAGCGTGGCTTTTCTGGGGGAGAATGAGTGGATGTCACCTTGCAATACAACTGAAGTACCAGAGTGGGTTACACCGTGCCTAGCAGCACAGTGCCCTGCAATATTGATGGGGATGCAGGCTGAAACACAGCTTGTTGCTGGAGTTACCACGTGTCTCAGGTTAAGCAGAGAGGTTTTGCAAGCCATGGCACAAGCTGCATGTGAGCCTGCTCCTAGCTTATTGTCGGCATAGTGGGCTGCAGCAGCCAGGACCAAGCCTGGAGATTTTGCTCACAGTACTGCAAGGGTTGGATTTTCCTCTGGGTACCAGAAAGCTGCTCTCAAATGTCCTGCTGCATGCTTCCCTGGAATGATGGGGAAGAACAGAAAGGACTACTCCAATGCCTTGCATGGACTCAGACCTTCAGTGAGAGGATGCTACTCAGGAGAAGCCTTTGGGAAGTACAAAAGAGCCATCTCCTGCTTGTCAGCATTTTCTGATCTAAACCTCCGTGAGATTTTCGTCTTTCCATCCGTCTCCAGGGCCCAGGAGGCACTGAGAGGCCATGGCTGCAGTGCAGTAAGCTGCCCTTCAGCAGGCAGCTGTGCTGGGGCTGCCTCCCCCAGCATGGAGACCCTCCCCATGCAGCCCTCCGCCGCATGTGGGATGTTAACTAATTTGCTGATGTGAACTAGGGTTGTTGCAGTTTTGTGTAGCTGGGTGCTGGTAGGGAAGGGGGGAGCTGCGGAGATGGTTGCTCTAAGAAGCAGCCAGAAGCTCTCTGCAGGCCCCACAGAGCAAACACCAGCCAGCTGAAGGCCAGAGTCACTGCTGACCAAGGCCCAGCCCATCAGCAATGGTCACAGCACCTCTGGGAGTCACATTTAACAGAAACAAACGTGCCAGCAGCAGCTTTGTGCCCCCAGAGAAGGGAGTGAGAAGATGTGAGGAGCTCTGCAGGCACCAAGGCCAGGGAAGGGGGAGGAGGCATCACAGGTGCTGCAGAGAAAGATGCCCCTGAGCCCCTGGAGAAACCCATGGTAGAGCGGGTGTCCCTCCACAGCCCATGGACAAGGCCCAGACCCCACCTGCAGTCCGTGGGGAGGCCCCACGCTGGAGCAGGGGGAGACAGACAGGAGATGCTGTGACCCATGTTGGAGCAAGGCCCTGCCAGCACTTACAGCACGTGGAGAGAGACACAGAGATGAGAGAGAGAGATCCGTGCTGGAGCAGGGGTGATGGGGGGGATGACTTGTGACCCCGTGGGGACCAGGCTGGGGCAGTCTGGGCCTGAGGGACTGAGAGACATTGTGATTTCTGACTACCCCCATAGCAGTGACCCGCACTGGGACAGCTGGGGAAGAGCTGAGGCCCCATGGGGAAGGACTCACACTGGAGAAGCTCATGGAGGACTGTCTGCTGTGGGTGGGACCCCAGGGTGCAGCAGGGGGAGGGGGTGAGGAATGAATGCCCCCCCTGGCTAAGGAGGAAACCAGCTGGTGAGGAACTGACCCAAACCCCCCTTCCCCCAGTCCCTGCCCCTCCCCGTGCCACAATGAGGGGAAGAAGGGAGCGAAATCCTGACTAAAGATCAGTCTGCTAAGGAGGGAGGGGTGGGGGGAGGTGATGTATTCCCAGAAGGGCTCTACTGCTCAATCCTTCCCTTCCCCCTCCCGTTCCTCCTCTGAAAAGGCCTCTTCCCCTCCCTCAGTTTGTAAAATCCTGTGTCCCTGGGACAACTGCTCAGAACTGGGTTTGTTTACGGGCTTCAGTTTCCTTTTCTTGATTATTATTATAACCTTTCCAGGCTACTTCCAATGATCTATCCCCTCCGTGGAATTTCTGGAGCTTTTCCCTTGTGACTGTCCCAGGAAAATCAATGCCAGTTGTGTCCCAGCTTCCCCTTCCTCAGGCTGCCAATCTGTATCCTTCTGAATCGCTTCCTTCAGCCTCAAAACATGCTGCTGGGGATTCCTGTCTCTCCTGCCTGATGTCGTACAGTGGAGACCAATCTATAGGTTTAGGCACAGCATTTTGGACCCCGTATATAATCCACAGTTGAGATCTTTTCAATCTCTCTCCGTTTTCATCTGCATTCAGATCCCATTGAGGATCTCCTGTGGGAAAGGCTTGATCTGTGGTGCCATCTACTGCCCGAGCACGGACATCCTCCTCTGCTCGCGTTCTTGGGGTTCTCAGAACCACCTGCTTGTCTGGGGAATCCATAAGGGTGTCCTAAATTACTTGCATAGCATCCCAGTCTGGGTTTGGGGTTTTCATTACCATTCCCACCGCCCTTCCAGCTTTCCCAGGACCCTCTCTGTAGGGACCAGCTGATTCCTCCCATATGATGAAATCAGAAGGAGAAAAGGCTAATTTCACATGAACTGGTCCATCTGCCCGGCTCCTTGTCTCAAGGGAGCTGTTATTCATCTCACTGCTCTTGACCTTAAGGGGGTTACAAGATGAGCATACTGCTGTGTCCTGGATGGTGGAGAGGAATCCAATTTCGATTCCTCTTCCTCTAATCCAATACTATCTGGACAGGGACCAGGTTGAGGTTCCCTTGTTCCAGGCTCCTGTACTGGCTATCCTCTTGCAGGGTGAGACCCAGAGTCAGGTCTATATTCAGGAGAGGCTAAGGGAACAGGAGGATAGATCAGAACAGTGGGGGTTACTGGGGGTGTCATCCACCGTTCCTCACCCAGGCATACCTGGGGTCCCTGACCTCTGATGCCGGAGAAAGGGAGGGTTTCACCACGGTGTCTGAGGGACTGGGATGCTGCCAGGAGCTGGGTGGTCCTGGGGTCTCCTTTCCTCTTTGGTAATGCCAATGCAGAAAGGCAGCTTCACGTGAGGATCTCTCTCCCCACCAAGTAGATTTGTAGTTCTTACTGTCCTGTTCAGGAGTTTCCCATCTCCTATGAAACCGGGGGCTCCTCTCTTTCCTGCAGCTCTGGGGACACGGTTGTACCATCTAGATGGCTGCCTGAGTCCCTGAATCCCACGCTCACCACACTGCACTGCAGTGTCAGCTGGGATGGGTCTGTGCAGGGTGTAGAGCTGCTGTCAAACCTGTGTGTTCAAGCCTTCAGGGTAAACCCTGAGTACAGGGGAGGGGGAAGGGCTATACAGAGGTGGTAGTCATCATCCCAGGAGCTCAGGTGGGCAGAAAACGCTCCCTGACAGCCCTCCTCTGGCAAGGTCTCCTGCTTGATTCTGAAGTCATTAGTTTTGGGTGGGTTTGCGCTCTCTAGGGTATGAGGTGCCTCTGCCTTGAAGGAAAGCAAGCAGGTCTGGCTGGGTGGTGACCTTTCTGTCAAGCCTGTCGATGACACCACTCAGCTTGGTGTCACTTGCTGAGGATCCCCTCGATGCTGCTCTCCATGCCATCTGTGAAGAAGCTGGCAGTCACAGTAGGGACCCTGGAGGGACACTGCTCCTTGCTGGTTTCCCACTGGGTATTTGGCCACTGGCTGCTCCTCTCATTAACCCCGTGAACAGCTACCCAGGGAGAAAGGGCCAGTGCCCTGGTTTAGCCCCAGATGGTGGCTGAGCTCCATGTAGTCACTTGCTCAGCCCTTTCTCCCCACAGGGTGAGGAGGAGGATGGTGGGACAAAGGCAAACCTCATGGTTGGGATAGGGACAGTTTACTGGGGCAGCAGAAGAAACAAAACTGGTGATGCAATTTCTCACCTGCCAACCATATAACTAGAGATGCACCACCCCTCCCCAGACAGCCCCCTTTTCTGCTCAGCATGCTGCCATACAGTATGGAATACCCCTGTGGCTCCTTTGGGTCACCTGTTCTCGCTCTGTCACACCCCAGCTTCTGGTGAAAATTAACTTCCTCCCTGCTGAACACAGGACATGCCCCCCAGGGTTCTGGCAGGCTTGGTGGGCATGTTGACCCCCACTCCCTTGGGGACCTACACTGAGAGCCCCCACTTACTCCACAAGCTGCAATGACTGGGACCCATTCCGGGTAGCCGGCACCCGGCCCACTGACACCACCGCCCTGTAGCTGGCACAGGGTCCTTTTGGTTCACAGACACACAGGGGTGAGAACAAGACCCCACAGAGAGTGACTTTGACATGATTTATTAGGAGATGGCAAGACAGAGACCATACCGTGCAGAGTTCCTCAGGGAAGCTTTATGTGTGCAGTGGCCCTCGAGCACTGAAGAGCTGCGGGATGCTCTCTAGTTCCCTGGCTGTCTCCTGCAGCTGCTGGCTGATGAGACCCAGCTTAGCAGTGATCTGCTTGAGCCTCTCCACCTTCTCCTGCACCTGAGGAGAGCTTCCCTTCCCCACAAGACAGTTCTCCTCTTGAAGGAGGTGGCTCCACCTCTCCAGGTCCCTTAGGGCACCCCGGAGGATGCCGCTCTGCTCCAGCAGCCTGCTGTGACTGCTGCCAGGCAGCCAGGCCTCCTGCAGCCCTGGGGCCTGAGTGCCCACCTCTGCCACAGCCTGCCCACTGCCGACATCCCTGTGGCACGGGGCACAGGTTGTGGGGCACCAAGTCTTCCTGTACAGCCTAAGGGGGAACCTCCGCACTGTTTCCTTCCTCCTGGAGATGGGCATCCACTACAGCCTCCTGGGTTCCCTTCTGCCTGTGTGTATCGAGGGAGGGAGATGGCGTGAGGGTCTCTGAAGAGCAGGGCTCGCTGGCCCCGGTGCCCAGGAGGGGCTGCAGCCGTGCCCTGGCCTCACTGCAGGCAGCAGGCTGCTGGCCATCCAGCCACTCCCAGATGTACTTCTCAAAGAGTCTCCTCTGCTGCAGCAGCTGCTCTTGGAGGTGGATGATGTGGGCGGCCATCTTGCTGTTGTCCTTCCAGCACAGCTTACCCAGGATGTCCTGGATCTCAGCACGGGCCTTGCTGCTGCTCCAGGCTCCTCTCAGCAGCTCCTTCATGCTTCTGCAGGGCCCATGACAGACGGATGGTGTTAGAATGCTGCTGCAGCAGCATCCCCTGCACCTCATCCCGCTCAGCCTCCTTGGAGCGCAGCAGCTGGCGGATCTCCACCTCCCACTGCTGCTGGTTCTGCTGCCGCAGGTGCTGGAGCCCCTGTGCCTGCTGCTGCTCCCCTCTGGCCTGCAGCCGCTGGGCCAGGAGCTGCCGCTCCCACTCAGCCGCCTCCTTCAGCTGGTGAGTTTTGGCAGCAAAGCGCTGGCCCAGCTCTTGGGAGTGGAGCCGCTTGGCCTCCAGCTCAGCCTGAAGCCTCTGCAGCTGCTGCTCGGGCCTGTCCTGCCAGGCCAGGCCACGGCAGGGCGAAGGGTGGCTGCGTGCCACGGGCCCCCATCCCACACCGCACTGGCTCATGGCTGCAGGGATGGCAACCTCCTGGCACGTGCTCAGCACCCAGATGGATCCTGGGCACCCCTGCCTGTGCATCCGCCTGGCTGTGTCCTGTCTGTGAGAGAGGGTGGGCACCCCTGTGCTTGGGGACTGTCCCTGACAGTGTCAGGTGCCGGACTGTGCCCACAGGCGTGCCCTCACACCCCACTTGCCCCCCTCACAGCCATGCAGGAGGAGTTGGTGGAGGAAGAGCTCTGCAGGCTCCGTGAGCGCCTGGAGCGCTGTGCTGCGCAGGCACGACGGCACCGGCAGCTGCTGCTGCTGCTCTGGTAGATGTGGAGCGCTTCCCTTGTCCTGGGAGGCTGGGAATGAGAGCCTGGCCCCTGAGCCCCCATATTCCCAGCCAGCAACAGGAGCAGGAGGAGATGCAGGATGTAAGGGAGGAGCATGGTGCAGAGGCCAGTGGCCCCTCCTCTGCCCATGTCACCCAGAGCGGTGGCCAGGGCTGTGTCAGGGGCTCAGTCCTTGTGTCTGGTGCCTCCTCCCAGAACTGCCTCACAGCGAGCGCTCTGGGGAGCAGCCACCAGCAGCTCCACCAGCTGAAGGGGTAGATGGCCCATGTGGAGAAAGTAAATGATGGTTCTGCTCCCGAGGAGCTACACAGTGGAATACGTGGCTTAGACCTGGTCGCTCTGGACGGACGGAAACCTTGGGGAACTGAAGAATAAGAAGTAACAAGAACGAACAGAAACAGAACAGAAACATTCCTCTGATAACATTCCACTGTGTTTGTGTAACTGAGGCTACAGGAGGAAGATAACCCGCTACCCTGGCAACATCTGCAGTCTGGAAGAACTGAGTAGATAAGTTTTGTAACCAATCAAGGTAGTGCACGCTGGCTTGTGTTAGCTAATCAGCACGGGACACGCTTAGCTTGAGAAGAGAACAAAGACTGTATAATCTGCTGTATGCGTGTAATAAAGCGACCACTTTGCTTACATTAAGCAGTGTCCCGTCTCTCAGCTGTGGCAAATGGTGACCCCGACGTGATATGATTCGGACGTGCCGGCCTGCTCGACATCCGACAACGGCGCACCCCACCGCCTAGCTGGCGGCCGGCCGCGACTCCCGCAGAACTACATTATCGTACTGCTGAAAGGAAGCAGGAATCGGCCGTGCAATCCCTCATCGGAGAGAGGTGAGCTGCGGGTAATCTAAATGGGGGGACAGGTTTCAACCCCAGCAGAAAGAGACGTTTATGAACTTATGAAAGCCCTTCTGGTTAAACACAATAAGACTATATCGGGCCATGATCTTAAATGTACGCTTAAATGGGTCCAAGTAAAAATCCCTACTGTCACCGCATCCAGCATTTTTACAACGGAACTATGGGATACCGTAGGTGTTAAACTGTGGGACGGTGCCACAAAGGGTGATCCCCAGGCGCAGAAACTTTTGCCTTGGTGGAGGATCATCTTTGAGGTTTTGAAAGAGCAAGAGTGTATTAATAAGGCAAAACAGACCCCTGGCACAACTCCTGCAGAGGACCCGCTCGTGCTTCCGACAGCTCCGCTGGAGCCACCTACTTTATCCTCGAAACTGACACCCCCGACGCCGCCACAGCTGTCCTCAGCTAATAAGGCTTTGACCGCTTATCCTCCTGAGGACGACCCCTTTGACCCTGGTCCCATAGACCCGGAGGATGAACCTGACTTGTTTCCTCCTGACCCACACAACGTGTGGACCCAGATCAAACGACAGGCATTGAAGGAGGGGGATTTGGACGTGGCACAAAAAATAGTGGCACCAGTCGTATATCAGGGGCGCGGGGCTCAGTGGGAACCTCTGTCTTTCTCTGTTATTAAGGAATTGCGTCGTACAGTTACGGAGCATGGTTTATCTTCTCCATATTTTGTTACTATGCTGTCTTCTGTTTTTGATACTTATATTATGACTCCTCATGACCTTAAATCTCTTGCGCAAGTACTTTGTACACCTCTGCAGTATATTTTGTGGGAATCTCAATGGCGGCAAGGGCTACAAGCTCTCTTGACATCATATGCAGGGCATAATGATGCTGACATTGCTGCATTAACCCTGGACCACTTGATGGGGTTAGGGCAGTACGCTGATCCTGTGGCGCAAACAAGAGAAATTCCAAGAGAGGCCCTTAGAGCAGTACGCGAAGAGGCAAAAAAGGCACTTTTAAAAACTCCTGACACTCGGAAACCACAAAAAGCGTTTACGGCTATAATGCAGGAGCCTCGGGAACCTTATATGCAATTTATAGACAGATTAAGATTGGCTTTGGAAAAGCAGGTGAATAATGTAGAGGCAAGAGAAATTTTACTTTTAAAACTTGCTGTAGAAAATGCCAACGCAGACTGTAAGCGAGTCTTACAGGCGTTACCTAACTCTCGCCCTACCTTGATTGAGATGATAGAAGCGTGCAACCGTATAGGGACAGTGGATCACAAATTTGAGGCTATGGCTGCCGCTTTTGCCGCTATGAAACCCCCCCTACCTGTTTTAACTGTGGCAAGCCCGGGCACCTTAAGAAACATTGCCCGACAAGGCAACAAACACAGACGAAGCCTCCGAATATCTGTCCAAGATGTCAAAAAGGACGGCATTATGCCAACCAGTGTCGTTCTAAATATAATGCCCAGGGGCAGCCCTTATTTGTGGGGATCGGGCATGGGCAGGCGTACCCTCACACATTAAAGGAGGCCCTTGTAGCCTGGGACGCCTCTCGCTCCTCACCCCCAACACGTCCAGCATTTTGCAAACGTGCAGAACAGACCACTGGGGAAAACGTAGCACTCACGTGTTTAGTTCTGAATGTGATGATCAGATAGACTTTTGGAATTTTGAGCAACGCTTTGCAGCCTCCCTCCTTGCCCCTGGTGTTGCGGCTGCGAAAGCCCTAAGCACCTTGGACAAATTGGGATGTTGGCTAGCAAAACAGACTAATGCTACTAGCAAAGCACTTTCTGGCCTTTTGCTTGATGTAGATAGTGTGCGACATGCAACTTTACAAAACTGTGCCGCTATTGATTTTTTGCTTTTAGCTCAAGGACATGGGTGTGAAGATTTTGAAGGTATGTGTTGCATGAACCTTTCCGACCACTCGGAATCGATCCATGCTAGCATACAACAACTGAAAGACGGAGTTATAAAACTCCAAGAGAATGATAGATGGGACTGGTGTCCTGGTTTCAGTCAGGATAGAGTTAACTTCATTTGTAGCAGCTGATGGGATGCTGTGTTTGGGAGTTACAATGAAAGCAGTGCTGAGAACACCCTGATGTTCTTAGTTGCAGTCAGACAGTCAAGGACTTTCTCAGCTTCTTCCTATTTCTCTTTTCAGGAGAAAGGAGGGGCGAAGCCAGGACAGGTGCCCCAGATGGGCCAAAGAGAGTATTCCATGGCAATGACGTCCTGCCCAGGAGAACGGGGGGCTGAGGGGAGGAAGAAGAGGGGCGGTGGCGGGACGCGTGCTGCTTGGGGGGACGGTCGGGTTGCGGGACAGCTCTGGGTGGTACCTGAGTTGTGTGGGTCGGGGAGAAACTGCATTGGGGATCAAGAGTTTCATCTTCTTTTGCTCTAAAGTCCTGTTAGCATTGGGATATTTGATCTTTCTGTTCTCTTAGGAAACTCTCCTTATCCCAACCCACGGGCCTCTCAGTTTCTTGGGTTTGGAGTTATTTCCCCTTCCTTTTCCCTTCCCTTGTTTCCCCCTTTTTCCCTCTTCCCCTGCTCTTTTACTTTAAGGAGCAGGCAGCTGCGTGGATCTCGGCCCACAGCCCGGGGGAAACCACGACAGAAAGCCACTTGGTGGGACCTTGCACCGTGCCGGGCAGAACTCCCCCTGCTTGGCTGGAGCCAGAGGCATGTGCATCTCGCTCAGCTCTACTGTTTGTCTCCCCAGTGGGCCCCCAGCTCTGCCCCCCAAGGAAGGAAGAACAGCAATACTAGAACATTTCATCCCAGACAAGTGCAGAGCTGCCTGATGCCCTTGGAAGACCTGGCACAGGCGCGTGCCACTGCCTGTGGAAGAGCCCCAGCACCCCAAGCCCCCTGGGCAACTCACCACAGCCAAGAAGTGATGCTGTGCCTCCTGGACGCCAGCTGCTCCCCCCACAGACAAAGGCACAGCAGGGACACGTGTTGGGGTGTGCCAGGGGGACAGGGGCTGGGCACTCAGTCCTGCTCCCTCGTCCCCGCTGAGACCAGTGCCCTCATGTCCTGCGGGCACAGTGCAGACCCTTCCCTCCCCAAGGCCCGCAGTGGGAGTGTCTGTCCTACCAGCTGCACAGCCACCAGCTCTTGAAGCAGCGACCCCTCTGCTTCGTCTCTCTTTGCCGCCTTCTCCGTGCTGGGGTAATCATGAGGTTCTGGGCTGGGAGAAGGGATCTCAGCCGACATGACACCTCCCCAGGTGGATGACAGGGAGACAGGGTGCTGCCCAGCCTCTGCTGGGGCTGGCACCAGGCACCCCCCACATCTCAGCACAGCATAGTGTGAATGGCAGCAGCCCAAGGGCTTCTCCAGAGCAGACCAGAGCAGCAGACAGGAGCCAGAAAGATGTGTGCAAGTGGCAGAGGTCTGCCCAGAGCTGATCAGCACCCCCAGCCTACAGCCCCAGGTTGTGGTTAGGGCTCCCCCCATCCCGTTGCCCCTCTCCAAGCTGGTTGGTCTCTGAGACGTTCCTCTCTCTCCAACTGCTCCTGGATGTTGTTCTCCAGGAGCTGGAAAAGCAAAGGACCCGCTCAAGAGTCCAACTCATATTTGCTTTGTGGGGGCTTTCTTCCACAAACATGAACACCCTCCCCCAGCCCTCCTGTCCCCAGTCAGTACCTTATTGGCCTCAGTGTGCTCCTCAGTAGCCCTGGCCAGTTCTGACCACTGATGCCACTGCAGAGAGATCGGGACACTTTGTAGGGAGATGTGCTGGGATGGGGCATCCCCAGTCAGTCTCCAGGGCACTGGGAAGTCAGGCCAGGGCCAGGGCGGCAGGCACAAGGTGGCCTGGGGCTGGCACCATTGTCCAGCAGCTCTGGTCACTCCCTGAGGGTTTTATGGTTGACAAACCTTGAAGAGCTGCTGCACTGCTCTGCGTCTCCTTTCCTTTATCCAAAAAAGCTCCTCCTAGCACAGAAGAAGAAATTGGAACTGCTCCAGGAGGGGTGGGGGATGGAGGTTCACCCCCATGACACCAGCAAGGGCCCAAACACCAGACCACACAGCCCCCTCCTCCAGCCCACGCCTGAGTTCCTCTTGCACACGCCATACAAGCGTGATCCCCTCCCGGCTCCTTTCGGGCACTGTCCTTGCCCTCACATCCCCTCCTCCCCAAGGCTGCGGGCCCTGTGGGCAAAGCAAGGGACCCCCAAGGCCCACGTGTGGACACGGTCCTGAGCAACCTGGATGACTGGCATGCTGTCATGGATGGCTGTGTGCTTTTTAGGAAAGACAGGCTAGGGAGGGGAGGTGGAGGAGTTGCTCTTTATGTGAGAGAGCACCTAGATTGTATTGAGCTCCACCTGGGGAAGGATGAACCATCCGTCGAGTGCTTGTGGGTTAAAATCAAGGGGCAAACTGGTATGGGGATTGCGCTCCCTCCTCTGGCTGCCAGACCACATCCCCATGGTCCCTTCAGGCTTGGTGAGAATCCCTTAGGGATGAGGCTCTGCTCCGAGACCCGTCCCGCCCCGAGCCAGCTCTGAGCTACAGAGCCCACTGACGGGTCAACGCCGCTCCGGTCCCAGACAAAGAGCTTCCTGCCAGCACGGCTTTTTGGAGAGAATCTCAATATTTATTGTAATAAAATAAATCAATATTTCTTTTAACAGTTGACAGACAAAAAATGAACAAATAAACCAAAACAGGGGGGTAAACAATAAAATCAAAAGGAACTAAACGGCAGGTGAACAGGGGAGTAGGGAGGAACAAGGGACTAGATTGGAGCAGGGGAAAAGGACGAGGTGGGAGCAGGGGACGAGGTGGGAGCAGGGGACGAGGTGGGAGCAGGGGACGAGGTGGGAGCAGGGGATGAAACCGGAGAACAGGACAAGACCAGAGCTACACACAAAGCCAGAGCAACAGACAAAGCTAAAGAGGTGGACCAGGCCAGAACAGCACAGCAGGAAAGAACAAGGGACCAGGACAGAGCGGTGCACATGGCCAGAGCAATGGACGTGCCCAGAGCAATGGCCAGGGCCAGAGCAATGGACACGGCCAAAGCAATGGCCATGGCCAGAAGGGCAGAAAAGGCTGGAGCAGTGGATGAGGCTGGGGCGGAGGTCGAGGCCGGGGTGGAGGCTGAAGCTGGGGTAGAGGTCGAAGCCGGGGTTGGGGTCGAAGCTGGGGCGGAGGTCGAGGCTGGGGTCGAGGTCGAAGCTGGGGTGCAGGAAGAAGCCGGGGTCGAGGTCGAGGCCGGGGCTGAGGTTGAAGCTGGGGTTGAGGTCGAGGATGGGGCAGAGGTCGAGGACGGGGCAGAGGTCGAGGACGGGGCGGTGGACCAGGCCAGGAAAATGAACTTGGCCAAAGCTATTAACTTGGGGGCTGGAGCAGACTTCGCCAGGATGGCAGAGGTGGCAATAGCAGAGGACCAGGCAGGAGGGGTGGACAAAGGTGGGAAGATGAAGTCAGACGGAGAGGTGGGCGACGCCGGAGCAGAGGGGAAGGCTGGAGCATTCGAGGAGGCCGGAGCACTTTGGTGCAGGAAAAAACAATAAAGAAGAGCCACGACATTTCTAAGCATGGCATTTGTTATCGGCACGGATCAGTTCACCAGAAAGGAGACAGTTTCTTCCTACACAAATGTCTGCATGGCAGCGGGGAGCCACAGCTAAAGCAATAGAAAGCTACCCTGCCAGCACTAGAACTAGATGCTGCCTCTCTTAACACACAGCAGCAAAGATTAAGTCTCCAGTCCCCTTTACAACAGCTACAAAGTTACCACCACAAAGGCAGTGCTTATTCCCCTTCTCATTACTTGTTGGTGCTTGTCCCGGCTGGATCAGACGGCCGCCTTGCAGATCGGCCCTTCAGGGTTTTGACGAGCTGGTCACGTTTCTTCTTTCCTCCGTGCTGAACATCCAGCCAGAACAGAGGGAGGGGGAAAAAGAATGAAAAACGGAGATCAGCACCTCAGCGTGTGAAGCCAACGTTTGTGATCTGGGTGCAGAGCAAACTGCACAGGCCCTTCCCAAAACACTGGCACGTTATTCCAGTTGACTTTAGCAGCACCTTCACTGTGGGTCAGCCCTGCTCCAGGTATTATAGTGTCCCACTATAAACCACACAAATTCAGCTCCACGTGCCAGAGCAGAGCACGCAAACCCCAGGGAGGAAAACCCAGCACACAAGAGGCACCGGCTGTCAAGGGAAAAGAACCACCTACGGCTGCACAGGTTCAGGAAAGTCTCTGCTAACCTCTCCCGCAGCTGGAGCGGCATCGCCGATGGAAGCCCGGCGGTTCCTGGCTTTTTTAGATGGTATCTTCGCCGCAGCAGGAACCTCTTCTCGGCCAGAGACGGCAGCATCTAAACAACAAAGGCAGGCCACGTGAGGGGCTGTGTAGATCGCTCTGATTGAGCTGTCCTCTCAAACAAGATGAATCAGGGTACCGCTGCATAATTCAAACTGGAACCTGGCTTGAGCCTTGACCTCCTCAGGCAAGCCGCTGTGCCCCGAGTCCCAATCACGCCCCACTATTCAGCTGCCTAAGCAGCGAGAGAAAGGCAAGCATCTGAGGGTCCCCGCTTGGCTTCAATGCGCCCAGACAAAACAGGAATGCAACAGCCCAGGGCTATGTAAGAGAATTAGGAAAGCCATCAATATTAATGCAAAGCGGGAACCGGCCAGAGCTGCAATGTGCAAAGAAGGCACCTTGCTTGAGCCTGTAAACCTTGGAAAAACCAAATCCATAGAGAAACAGGGGAGGGATTTTGGACGGGAATATGGTATAAAAATGCTGTGAACTCTGACCACAGGTGTGCCTACTTGGCTTGGTCACGGCCAGAACGGACAAGAAATTACTGCTTCACTAGTATGTCACCGCTGTCCTTAGCCCCTCTGGCATTTCGAACACAGGGGAGCGAGCGAGCGGCTTGGTGAGTATTTGGCCTCTAGCCAGGGCCAACCCACTACACCCACCTCCTTAATCCCACCCAAAGCAGCGGGATTCATTCCAAGCTGCACACCCTTCTGCACTTTCAGACACCCCTCAGTTTTCCAAGGGAGGCCAAACCTCAGAAGAACCGGGCCTAGGAAATACCTCTGCCCTGGGCGGCTCCCGGTCTTAGCTCTTGTGGTCCCTGCCCGTCACGATGTTCCACTGGCAGCTGATTGCTGAGGAAAGAACACACAGAACAGGGATTAACAACCACGGGTGAGCTCCGCACAAGCAAATTTCCTAAGCCGTAGTTCCCCTTCCAAGCCCCCCCGGGGAACATCTCCGGCACACACACAGCCACCGCACAGCATCCCCCGCCTCTCCCAGCCAAAGCACCGCTAAGTCTCCCGCTACAGTGGGACCATCCCCTTCTCTTCATGCTTTTTTAACCTGCACAAATTAATCCCCACCAAAAGTCGCACGCTGCCCTTCAGCAGGGCAATACTGGCAACTCCTACCGCTGCAGCCAGCGTCTCTCTACACAAGGACATAGAAGCCACAGGCATGGCGTGGCCATCGCTGCCCACAGCAGGGGGGCTGCAACAAGATGGATCTCCAAGGCCCCTTCCAACGCCACAACCATCCACCATCTCTTACTGGCACCTCCGGGATACTGGACACCGTTAACACCGGGAAGGCAGCCCCCTTTCTCCACAGGCCCTACGCCGGGACTGCCCTCCACACGCTGCATCCCCTCACACACACACACAGAGCCCTCTGCTCCTTCCCCACGCACGCTCCCAGGGCCCCTTTCTTTGCAAACTCCCCGCTTCCCGCACCAGAAACCACAACGGGGGAGGGGGGGCGTGGTGGGGTGACGGGGCACAGGCTTTGCCAGGGGCCTTCTCGGGCCGGGGGGACACCGAGCTGCGCTCCCGCCCTGGGCGCTATCGCCGACCAGAGGCGGCCGAGGCGCCGCGCTCCGGGCTGGCTCGGAGGGGACAGGCGGGGGAACAGGTCCCGCAGGCCGCACCCCGAGACGCCGCGGGGACTCGGGGACGGGGCGAGGCCCTCGGGCGGCCCTACGGACGCGGGGCGGCTCGCTGACCTGGGCGGCGGCCTCTGGAGCGGCGGACAGGCCGGGGCCGCATCGGGGAGCGCGGCGGACAGCGGCCAACATTGCGCCGAGGGCCCCCAGCAGCCATCGGCACACAGGCCCCGGCAGAGCGCGGCCGAAAGGCGCCCAGCCTGCGCCAACCCCGGCACGGACCGGCTTCACCCGGCCGCCCCTCCCACCACCCTGCCGAGCAGCCCCCTCCATTGGCTCCCGCCGCTGCCTGTCTGGGCAGGGAGAGCCCAGCGAAGCCAAGGGGCGGGGGCCAGGGGCGGACACGCATGCGTGGTGCTGCTCCCCTCCCGCGGGCGGGCCTCCCTCGCCAGCGCCGGGCGGCGCTGGGCTGGGCTGGGCTGAGCTGGGCCGGGCCGGGCTGTCCCCTCCTCCGGCGGGGCGGGAGGTGTCTCTCTTCCCCCCGCCTTCGGAAAGCCCCGGGCGGGGCTTTGGCGGGGAGCTCGGCGCCGAGCAGAAGCCGCCCGGGCCGGGCGTGCGCGCTCGGGGAGCCGCTGAGCTCTCCCCGGCCGTGCCGGAGGAGAGGGGCGGCTCTCTCCTCTCTCTCTCCGCCCCCAAAACGCCGGCTCCGCCGACCGAGGGGCGCAGGTGGGTGGGACCGGCCGAAGGCCCGGCCCCTGGGCAGGTTCTCCCTCCGCTCTCCTCCCCCCGGCTCAGCGGGTGAACGGACGGAGGCTCCCGGGGCTTACCGAGCCCTTGGCTCATCCATCTCCCGGCACTCGGTGCCCGTCTCCTCTCCCGATCCCGCGGTACCGACTGGCTCAGCCATGGCCGAAGGCACGACTGAGCAGCGGAGCAGCGGGTGCGCAGGACGCGGTGTCCCGGGAAACGGAGCCGCTAGAACGCGTTGAAGGGCCGAAGCCGCGGGGATGCTGGGAGCGAGGGTGCTGCGCTGGCAGCCGGGATGAGGCTTCTCGGGATGCCCCCGGCTTGCCACACCGAAAAGCACGGCCTTCCCGGTCTTTACAGTAGGTTTCACGTTCCCAGATAAAACAGGATTCCCCGCCAAGGCAAAACTCGTCAGTGTCAAACAAGAGGAAGATCCATTCCTTTGAGCGGTGTTGTTTACACTCCTGACACGCCTGATCCCCAAAGCAAACAAATGGAACAGCTAAGGTATTAAGGCACTTAGCGACAGATGTGGATTCTGCAAGACATGTCACCTTACAGAACCGTGCAGCACTTGATTTTTGTTGCTGGCTCAGGGTGTGTGCTGCATGAATCTGTCTGACCACTCTCAGCTGACTCGCGGCAGCATGCAGCAATGAATCCATCCGACACAAAAGATACAACACAACACACACAGCCACCGCACAGCATCCCCCGCCTCTCCCAGCCAAGGCACCGCTACTTCTCCCGCCACAGGGGGATCATTCCCTTCGGAGAGTTCTCTGCCAGGACTCACGCTGGGGACACGGGAACACCTCGGCCACCTTACAGCCCGTCCCGGGCAGCGCTGCTGGAAAACCGCTTTGCAGCGGGAGAGCAGCTGAAGCCACCTAACGCCGTTGCCCTGGAAGCGCTGCGCCCGCCGTTCCCAGCCATGGATCGCTGAGGGAAACCGGGTCTCCCGCTCCCATCGAGCCAGGACAGCCAGCAGCGCCTGCAAAGGCGCCTTCCTCCGCCTGGGACCGTGCTCTGCGCGGCTGCTGGCAACTACTCCTGGTGCAGCCAGCGTCTCTCTGCACAAGATGCCACTTCTCCTGAGGGACACAGAAGCCACAGGCATGGCGTGGCCATCGCTGCCCATAGCCGGGGGCGAAATCCTGTATAAAGTGACGTCTGCTAAGTAGCAGCTGCTTTAAGATCTGGTTTTATTTCTCCTTCTCCTGCTCTCGTGTCTGTGTGCCTGTGCAGTAAATTAGATCTTAATTTTTTTTAATCCCACGCTGAGTCTGTTCTGCCCATGACGCTGGTTGTGAGATGAGCTCTCCCTGCCCTTATCTCCACTCCTGAGCCTCTCAATATCTATTTGCTCCCCTTTCCAGCAGAAAAGGAGAGTGATGGGAATGAAAAGGAGAATGATGCCACCACACTGTGGTGGGCATCAGGCTTCCAGCATGGGTCAAACCACCACACTATTTTAAATAAGCCCCTCCGTGCCTCCAGAGAACTTCCTCATCCTCACCAGGACACTGATTTGAATGCCACTGAAGGACTTTAGAAGGTCTCTGTGAGTGACTTTGTGTGCTGGAAGATTATTTGACTGGGATGGCAGCGTCAGAACCACCACGGTGCCTGTCCCATGTCTGTCCCGGGCAGCCTGAAGGATTTGTCCTGGGAATGTGAGAATGGTTAATGTGGAATTACATGGTCTGATGGGGTTTTTTTTTGTGTGGTACTTGGTGTGAAGACTATCGTGTTCTCTAAAACATCAATAAATTAACAGAGAAAGCAGTCAGAATTTCATTAAGTTAACACACCAGTCTGAGCAACCTTTCCTTGGGGAGTTTGCTGTCTTGTTGCACCTTACATAAAATACTTCCCCCCCCCCCCCCCCCCCCCCACATATGGCAAAAATTTCAGGTGTTTTTACCCTAAAGTGAAATACAACGATAGCTCAATGGATGAGAGGATCTGTGGTGTAACTCCTGGCGTGTCTGTGTGGTGTGGTAACATCAGTTACGTTTCTCAATCCCTGGAATTCATGGAGCTGATGGTTAATTCCATGACTTCATTCTGTGCCATGCCTTTGAGCCTCTTCCTCCACACGTGGATGCAGCATGACTCAGAAAGAGGACAGTTGGGGCAAGTAAATCCAGAATCCTGTTACCAGCCATTTAAATGCTCACGGATCACTTGTGTCCCTGCTCTGATCCAAGCGTGACTGTGGGGAATTTCAGGATCTGGGCTCGCTAATTGTGTGTGGCCCAAAGCTTCTCCCTTTAGAGCAGCTTTGGTGGGAAAGCGGCGTGGCTCATGGGTGCTAAAGTGGTGTGTGTTTAATTGGTGAGATAACAGAGCAATTCCACTGCAAAGTTGATTTTGGGGCGAGAGGAGCGATTGGGAATTTTAGGTATACACCTAATTTTAGGTATATAAAGTATAATATGCTTATTTAATCTCTATTTTATGTGAGATGATCATAGAATCATAGAATCCCAGAATCCCAGGGGTTGGCAGGGCCCTCCAGAGCCCATGGGGTCCAACCCCCTGCCAAAGCAGGGTCCCTAGGACAGGGCACACAGGGCGGTGTCCAGACGGGGCTGGAATCTCTCCAGAGAAGGAGACTCCACACGCCCTGGGCAGCCTGGCCCAGGGCTCCCTCACCCTCACTGGGGAAAAGTTCTTCCCCAGGTTGGTGCGGAACTTCCTGTGCTCCAACTTGCAGCCATTGCCCCTTGTCCTGGCTCTGGGCACCCTACAAGAGCTGCCACTGCTCATGCTTTCCCTCACTGCCTACACAGCAGGGCTCAGCATTCCCAAACCTGCACCAAGAGCCTCAGCACTGCCCATTTGCCGACACCTTGGTGTCGTTCGTTCGCCGATCTTGGCTATCCTTTGCCACTGGGTATCATCCCACTAAATACGACTCAATTTGCCACCAGACCTGCGCGCCTTTAGCCGGTCAGCATATTCCATACCCTCGCTGTCTGTCAGGCAGGATGGCATACCATGGCAGAAGCAGTTGGAAAAAGCAGCTTCCATTCCCCCCCGCCCCTGGATAACTCTGAGGCTGAAATTCCCTCAGTCCTTCCCCACCGCCCCAGCTCTGCGAGGTTCCGCGTTGCAGCGCGGTGCCAGTCGCTAAGGTGCGTTTATAATCCCGGTTCGCATCGGGCCGTGTTTCTTGCTCCCTGTAATTTACTGTCCTGGTTTCCCCCGGCTGTGGGCTGAGATCCACGCAGCTGCCTGCTCCTTAAAGTAAAAGAGCAGGGGAAGAGGGAAAAGGGGGGAAACAAGGGAAGGGAAAAGGAAGGGGAAATAACTCCAAACCCAAGAAACTGAGAGGCCCGTGGGTTGGGATAAGGAGAGTTTCCTAAGAGAACAGAAAGATCAAATATCCCAATGCTAACAGGACTTTAGAGCAAAAGAAGATGAAACTCTTGATCCCCAATGCAGTTTCTCCCCGACCCACACAACTCAGGTACCACCCAGAGCTGGCCCGGAACCCGACCGTCCCCCCAAGCAGCACGCGTCCCGCCACCGCCCCTCTTCTTCCTCCCCTCAGCCCCCCGTTCTCCTGGGCAGGACGTCATTGCCATGGAATACTCTCTTTGGCCCATCTGGGGCACCTGTCCTGGCTTCGCCCCTCCTTTCTCCTGAATAGAGAAATAGGAAGAAGCTGAGAAAGTCCTTGACTGTCTGACTGCAACTAAGAACATCAGGGTGTTCTCAGCACTGCTTTCATTGTAACTCCCAAACACAGCATCCCATCAGCTGCTACAAATGGAGTTAACTCTATCCTGACTGAAACCAGGACATTTACGTAGCTGAAGGTTCAGTTCACAGCCTCGCTGTGGATTATCCCTTGCAGTTTCCTGCCTGGGACAGGAATAGCTCTAAGCACATTGCTGGTTTTATGGTGTTTCGGAGCCGGTGAGGTGCGTATTTCCCCCGCGTCCCCAGCATGCCTGGCCGCGGAACCTCATGCATGTGGGGACATCGTGGGAGTGGAGGGGACTCTCCTGGCCTTCCACCCTACTGTGGCTGTGCTGGGAGGCACACTGTGTCTGACTCGGGGAGTAAAATTGCAGAAGATGAACTCGGCTCCTGGCTGAGCCAAAGGGCCCTGCTGATTTCGTGCCTGCCTTCTCACCTGCATGCCGACATCTCCCAGACATTCCTCCTTCCCCAAGGGCTGTCATGGTGTCGTTTGTCACTCAGCTCAGAAGGGACACCTCTGTTCCCACCACTTTGTGGGCTGGGAAGGACTGTGAGCTCAGGGCAGGGGTCCCTCAGCTTCCCCTGCATGTCATCTCCCCTATCCCCAGCTGCATAATGGCCGAGCTCAGCTCTGCACCATCCTCATCCAGGGGTGACATGGCTCATGGCGGGGCAGGAGTCATGCTGTGACATGCCACCCAAGCCCAGAGACCCCTGCCCACAGCACCCTGCCCGCAGCCCCTGGGTCCGTGCATTCAAAGGTGGTGGTGTGGATGTAGGACCTTCTAACCCCCATCCTGCCATGTCCTCAGGGCATGTGGTTAACATTGCCAAGGGGAAGGAATGAAGAGGAAGGCAAGGTGAGGCAAGGCAAGGCAGAGGGCACCCGAGGCACCCTGACCAGGTCTTCCAATTGCATTTTGAGGTCAGAATGGGAAGTCCCACCTGCCCTAATATTCCCCACCTCCCAGCCCTGTGAAGTCCTGGCCAGGAAAGAGCCCCTGGGAGATGTGGGGGTCAGCAGTGATGCCCAGGGGTGGGCATCTCAGTGCTGGGGGTCTTAGAGAGACCCCAGTGGCATCTCTGCTCTGAACTGCATTTGGGAAGGGTTGCAAACCAGGACCTCGGAATGTCTTGCTGTGAAGGTGGTGTTACAATAGTCAAGGCCTCCAGCCTGCCCAGAATCTGCTGTGGGTGACAGCAGCAGTCCTTCTGACACCGGGTCTCCTCACCCTGGCGCTCCTGGGGCTTTATCCTTGCCCCTCTTTAGCACAAGTGAGTAATTAGCCATGACCGCTCGCTTCCCAGATCCCGGATCCGGGCACGCTTCCCGGATCCTCGTTTCCCTGCACGGTGCTGGCCAGAGCCGCACGGACTGCAGGTGCTCTCCCTCCTCACGGCTTCTTGGCTGTGAAGTGTGACTCTATTTACCTCTTCCCAACAAGATGGAGCTGAGAGTAGTGGCCCAGGTGCCGCTGCCATGCCACGAGCTGAGTTGTGTCATTCTTCTGTGGTCGAGGGCAAACAGAAACACCACGGTGCAGAAAACCAGGCTGGTGATGATGACTCATGTCCCTGAGATGCCACGTTAAACTTCCTAAGCACAGCCAGCCTCCATGGGGTTGGGGTTTTTTTTTTTTTTGATGTTGTTGGGTTTTTGGGTTGGTTGGTTGGTTTTTAGTATTTTATTTTATTTTTAAGCAGATGCTGAAGTTTGCAGCTTGCCAAGCTGGAAACCTTGGGAGGACTTGCAAAAGCCCCAGAAAGGGAAGAGGCTGGCAGGCTCCCAGGAAGGGACTTGCATGCTCAGCAGAGCTGTGGCTGCGTTAGGAGAGCGCTGCTGGGAAAGCTGACATGGAAGCAAGGTTAAACTCGGCCGGTAGCCAGATGGGCACTGACACACACATGCATTAAAGCCAGTCCTATTTACTGGGACAAAACCAGTTTCTGAAGCCATGCACTAGCTCCTGAAAGGTCTCCTGGACTTGTGTTGTGATGAACAGAGGGAGGGAAGAGAGGAGAACCACAAGGCAGCTGCTTGCAGCAGCGATATGATGTGTGGAGTGGAGATGCAAACTCCCAGTAGTTGGAGTCGCTGTCCCCCATCCAGATCCTGTGGGGCATCCTCAGAGCCACAGGGAGCTGTGTGAAAGCTGGAGCTGCAGGAGAGGAGCTGGTGGGGTGGATTTTGGGGTGGGCAGCCCCAGTCATGCCTGAGCATGGGCTGCAGTTTGGAATAACTGCTCAGGGCGATGTGCATCTTCTCAGTGCACAGCGTGTGTCTTGTTGAGCATGTAAATGAGAATTTTATCCCAGAGTCATAGAATGATTCACGCTGGAAGGGACCTCAAAGGTCAAGTCTCAACCCCTCTGCCATGAGCAGGGACACCTCTCACCAGACCAGGCTGCTCAGGGCCCATCCAACCTGGCCTTGAACACCCCCAGGGAGGGGGCATCCACCACTTCCCTGGGCAATCTGTGCCAGGGCCTCACCACCCTCAGGGTGAAGAATTTCTTCCTATTATCCAACCTAAATCTATCCCCTGCCAATTTAAAACCACTTCTCCTTGTCCTATCACTCCAGGCCCTTCTAAAAAGTCCCTCTCCAGCTTTCTGGTAGGCCTCCATCTTATTCTAAGATAATTACTGCATCCAGCACAAGAGAGACATGGAGATGTTGGAGGGGGTTCAGAGCAGGCCATGGAGATGGTCTGAGGGCTGGAGCACCTCTGTAAGAGTTGGCTTGGTCCAGCCTGGAGAAGCAAAGGTTGCTTCGTGGGAGAGCTCTGAGCCCCTTTCCATCCCTCAAGGGGCTCCAGGAGAGCTGGAGAGGGGCTGGTGCCAAGGACAGGGAGGGCCAGGCCCAGGGGAACTGCCTCCAGCTGCAGGAGGGCAGCTGGAGAAGGGCTGGGAGGCAGAAATCCTTCCTGTGAAAGGGGGAGGCCCTGGCACAGGGTGCTCAGAGAAGCTGGGGCTGCCCCTGGGTCCCTGGCAGGGTTCAAGGCTGAGTTGGATGGGGCTTGGGGCACCCAGGGTAGGGTGGGGGTGTCCCTGCCCATGGCAGGGGTGCTTGGGGGGACTGTGAGGTCCTTCCCACCCAAACTAATCAGGGGTTCAGTGATCTGAAGCACATGCTTCCCTTCCATTCTTGCTTTCAGCAGATGACTTGTTTCCTCCCCATTCCCCTCCGCAGCTCTTCCAGAAACGGTCTCTCTGGGAGTGGGAGCTGGAGCTTCCTGACAGGACAAGCCCCTGGAGTCACAGAATCACCCAATCACCAGGTTGGAAAAGACCTTTAAGATCATCAAGTCCAACTGTTCCTGTCCTGTGCTTACACTAATATGGTACCATTTATTTTCTAGCTTATACAGCAGTATTACTTATGTCAAGAGAGCAGACACAGCGTAACTGGCTAGTGCCTGCTGTCACAAAAAGCAGTACAAAGTCAATCAGAATCACCAGGTTGGAAAAGACCTCTAAGATCATCAAGTCCAACCATTCCCATCCTAAGTTAAACCAGATCCCTAAGTACCTCATCTACCCTTTTTCAAACACATCCAGGAGTCAGAGCAGAAGTGGATGAGCCATGTGTAACCAGGAGAAGTTGAACTCCACTTAATGTGCATGACAATGTGTGTGTGTGTGTGAGTTAAAAAGCCTTTATGCAGCAACTCAGCCTTCCAGAAGTGAGAATATCTCCAGCTTACACTACTGCCTGAGCTTGTCCTGCCAGGGATCCTTCTTCTTCTTCACCTGGAGAAGTTGTCCCACAGCACGCAGTTGGGACTCACCTCACAGCCCGGTTGCATGGATAAGCTGACAAACAGGAGGCTGGGAAATACAGCCAGGGAGTGGACTCACTGAGGAAACGTTGCTGGCTGAATAAAGGAAGTTTAGAAGAGCATCTGCAGAAGGGGAAGCACGGCGGTCGGACTGATTTTGGGGTTTGGGGTTTGTTTCTTAAAGAAACCAAAGTGCTGATTCCCTCCTGCCTTTCTCAGGCTCCCTTCAAAACCCTTAAATGAAAAATATCACTGGTGTTCATCAGGGCAGGGACAGTCTGGGACAAGCCAGGGGCTGGGGATGGTCAAGCAGCCCAGGAGACGGGTTGTTCTGCAGAAGGAGCTGGATCCACCGGTGGGACCGGACTTGCTCTGGGGTTTTTACTTCTCTACTCAACAGCAGGGCATTGCTCCATGTCCTGGGTCAGCATCTGGGACCTGAGAGGATGGGAGCATTTCAGAAGGCGTTAGGGTGGGACAGGACATAACGGGCATCGACCTGTTCTCAGGGGTCTCAGTGGTCAGAGTGGGAACAGCGGTCACCTCTCCTTTAGCAGGGCTTGGATTTGGTGTGGCATCGACCCAGAGGGATGCCTGCCCGACTCACTAAGGAGAACATGCCTCAAACTCAGCCAGAAGAACCTTATGGAGTTGGGAAAGGCTGGGGGGGAGGGGGGCCATCCCTGACCTCTGTTGTACTGAGGGCACCACCACCGACCCTCTCCCAGCCTGGCAGATCCCTTGCAGTTCAGGTTGTCCCACGCAGAGCTCGGGGCTCTCTCTGCTAAAGCCTCCAATGAAATCCTTGAGTCCAGGTTTTAGTGTTTCCATGTGCTGCCCAGCCTCTTAATCTGGGCTGTTTGGAGAATTTTGATCCCGTGGATCCCTTGGTATGCCTGGAATGTTTGCTTTTCCTACTGTTTGCGTGTGTTTGAGGCACTCCTGTAAAAACAAGAGCTTCCTGCCTGCCTTGGAAATCTTTCCTTGATTGGCAGAGTCGCCTTCGGTGATTAATCAAGGGCTGAGCCAAAGCTGACACCCTCTGGGAGCTTGGTCCTTCCAAATGCCTGGTGAGAGACGGGAGAGGGAAGGGGGGAACCAAGAGAGCTGGCTGCTCTCCAGAGCCCGCCGAGGAGACACGTGTGGTGACACCAGCTTTCGGTAAGAGCCTGGGAGAGGAAGAAATAAACGGAAATTCCAGTGAGCTAAGGAAATGCTCTGGAGGGACGAGGCTTGGGAGGCATTTTCTATTGTATCATCAAGTGCACAGCTCTGCTCAAAGGTCCCATCCTGGGCCAGGATGGGGAAGAGTGAGGTTTACCCTATGCATGGGTGAAGGTTGCCCTAGGAGGAGTTGCAAAAGGGGGATGCTGCTGAGAAGATCAGGACCGCCTCGTTGGTGCCCTTGGGCTTCATCTCCATGTCTCTATTGGAGGTGTCACAGGCTCTGCCTGTGTAGGGTAGGAGTTAGGTGTGAAGAACACCTCCAGAACAACAAACCCAGCTCCAGCAGCCCTGCCCAAACGGGCTCTGATTTTCCCCAGCCAATGCAACCTTTGCCTGCTGCCACCGTCCTTGCCCAGAGCTGGCTGTGGGATTCCTCACCTGACGCCACGTTGCACATGGGGTGGACTCATCCCTGTGTTCCCAGAGGAAGGGCACCATGGCAGCACAAAAGCTGGCTCATGGGGCAGAGCAGCCCCGCCAGCTGCAAGCTTGATAATGAAAGGAGACCTTCAGCAAGGACGTCTGGTGGAAACCTGTCACCAGAGATCTTGGTACCCACCACTCTCAGGCCCTTTTCTCCCCACTGTGTCCTTGGTCTTTCTCCACGCCGCATCCAGGCTGTGTGCCAGGGGTGAGATTGTGCCAGGACAAGACAATCCAGGGGCAGAGCTGAGCAGGTGGCCAGGCAGGGTCTGTATGTCTGTCCCAGCCGAGCTGCAGGAGGAGGGATGGAGACCAGTGCAGGTGGGCTGGGGGCACACATCCCCACACGGAGCAGCTGTGGGGGCTGCTGGCTGGAAACATGGTATGGAAAGAAAGAGCTCGGATCCATCTCCTCCTTTGACACTAGCCGAGCAGACTCTGAAGAAATGGAGACATCACTGGAGCTTTGAAGAGCCTGGCCTTTTTACTGGTGTACTGATCAGGCATAATGCCTTCTATGGTGTTTAGATGGGAGGGGGTAAAAAGGAAATTCATCCATCCATCCATCCATCCATCCACCCACCCACCCATCCATCCATCCATCATCCCACCATCCATCCTTTACGACTTCTCAGGTGGCTAAAACCCTGCTGTAGAGGAAGAGACCGGCCTGGCTGCCCTGAGAAGGAGGCCTGCCAGAGTGTGAGTGTGGTGAGGACTCAGGGGAGCACCAGGTCTCCCTGCTCTCTGCAGCTGTTGGCCCATACTGGGGCAAAAGCATCCAAGCCAGTGGTTTGGTGGGTGCTGTCTGCTCTAGTCCTGGTGCTGAGCTGCTGTGTGACATCTCTCACTCTGCAGAGGGATGGATGAAACAGAAGATGGGGCTGTGGGTTCAGCTCCGAGATCCCCCACAGCTGGTCCCCACCCTGTACCCAGGGGTGGGGGTGCCCCAGGACACGCTCCTTGCATCAGGCACCGACTCACCTGGAGGGGAGGTCCAAAGGGTGCCTGGCTTTTCTGCTCCCACCAGAGAGATGGGGAAACCAAGTCCTCCCTCCAGATCCCTATCATCTCCTTCAAGCAAAGGGCAGGTGGTGGCAGGAAGCTATGGTCCTTGGCTTCAGACACAATCCCTCCTCTCCGGCTGGAGCCACAGGATGAGCTGCCAGGGAAAGTGCCGCACTTGATGCCCCACTCCATGGCAATCCTGTCCATCAGGACAGGACCACCAGGAGCTCGGGCCCACCATGGCCTCCCCAGAGGCCAAACACAGTGTGGTACCCAAAAATGAAGGTCTGCTGCCCTTCATAATCCGTTATCTGCTCATGACCCTCCCGTGAGTAATGCCGTGAGGTGGGTGTGCCTGCGGGTAACGCTGCAGGGCACGGGGTAGGCCTTGGGATCCTGGACATCACCTGTTGCACTTGGGGTCTTCACGGTGATGAAGAACAGCCCCTTCCCGACGCTCCCCTTCCCATTTCTTACTTCATGTCCCTGTCCTTGCTGTCTGATGCTTTGCTCCCTAAAGCGTCATCATTAGGGACAGGAGTGAACAGCCCTTTTCTCCCCTCAGCATGACTCGGCCAGGGTGGATGGGATATGTGGGATGGATGGGATATGTGGGATGGATGGAAAATGGGGGATGGATGGGGTATGGGGGATGGATGGGATATGCAGGGTGGATGGGATATGTGGGATGGATGGGGTATGTGGGATGGATGGAAAATGGGGGATGGATGGGGTATGGGGGATGGATGGGATATGCAGGGTGGATGGGATATGTGGGATGGATGGGATATGGAGGATGGATGGGATATGGGGGATGGATGGGATATGTGGGATGGATGGGATATGCAGGGTGGATGGGATATGTGGGATGGATGGGATATGTGGGATGGATGGGGTATGTGGGATGGATGGAAAATGGGGGATGGATGGGGTATGGGGGATGGATGGGATATGCAGGGTGGATGGGATATGTGGGATGGATGGGATATGGAGGATGGATGGGATATGGGGGATGGATGGGATATGTGGGATGGATGGGATATGCAGGGTGGATGGGATATGTGGGATGGATGGGATATGTGGGATGGATGGGGTATGTGGGATGGATGGAAAATGGGGGATGGATGGGGTATGGGGGATGGATGGGATATGCAGGGTGGATGGGATATGTGGGATGGATGGGATATGGAGGATGGATGGGATATGGGGGATGGATGGGATATGTGGGATGGATGGGATATGCAGGGTGGATGGGATATGTGGGATGGATGGGATATGTGGGATGGATGGGGTATGTGGGATGGATGGAAAATGGGGGATGGATGGGGTATGGGGGATGGATGGGATATGCAGGGTGGATGGGATATGTGGGATGGATGGGATATGGAGGATGGATGGGATATGGGGGATGGATGGGATATGTGGGATGGATGGGATATGCAGGGTGGATGGGATATGTGGGATGGATGGGATGTGTGGGATGGATGGGATATGGGGGATGGATGGGATATGTGGGATGGATGGGGTATGTGGGATGGATGGGGTATGTGGGATGGACAGATCCCACTTCTGTGGTGAGAACACAGTACTGAGATGATTTTGCCCTGGCTGCAGGTTGCCCTCACAGCTGGCAAGATGTGAAGCTTCCTTTGGGATCCAGATGCACGTGCCTATTTCCGTCATGAAAGAGTGATGGGGAGTGGGGTGGCCAGTGTCCCCCAGCCCCTCCAGCTGCACCTCCCCTCCTTTTGCAGGGGGTGGCTCCAAATTATTGTGCCAAACCCCCTCTTGGAGGGGAACGCTGCCTGTGGCCACCCACCCATGGCACTTTCCCAGCGTCACCCCACACTCACACCCAGCACCGGGGCACAGGACAGAGCTGACCCCTGTGCTGGTGACACTGAATCCACGGGGTGGTGGGAGGGGGGTGCCTCTGCCCTCCCTCCCTCCCATGGCCGGATATCACACCCAGCTCTCTGCATTTCTCAAGGAAGAGTGAAAACGCCTCAAACATGAGAAGGCGGCTGAAGGACGCCAAGGGCTTTGCTATGGAAATGCTGAGCGGTGTCCCCTGGGGCTCGGTGACATCCCACCAGGACCGGTGAACATCCCACCAGGACCGGTGAGCGGGGCCGTGCAGGACCTTTGTTTTCACTGACATCTCCTTGGCGGATGCTGGTGACCTCAACCAAAGCCCCGTGTCCCACGGCGCCGGCGCCGGCAGGTCAGGAACAACGAGCCCCTTTCAGGAAATGGGGAAATAAAGGAGAGCAGGGATGGACAATTTAACATCCAGGAATGGAAATGACTCAGGGGGTTGAAAATGCAGAGGAGAGGAGGAGCGGGAGGGTGGCCACATGGTTTTGTCACCAGGTTGTGCATTATCCCACGCGTTTCCGAAGCTCTGTCCCCCATGTCACGGCACTGTGCGGTGGGCTGGAGCCTGGCCAGTGCTGAGGGCCTGGGGGCACAGAGGCATCTAGCTCCCCTGCCCCCAAAAAGGGACCTTCTCAATGTACCTGTGGCATCACCTCCCTGGGGACCTGGTCAGTAGAAAACTGTGGCACCAAGTGCCCTTGCCGGGGAGCAGGGATGTTCCCAGGATTACCCAGGCAGATGATTTTGGGAAGTCCTACCCTGCTCCAGGAGAAGAGAGCACCCAGGATGAGGAGCAGGAGCACCCCAACCCTGTGTGACCCTCACACAGGACCAGACCCAGCACCCCCTCAAAACAAGGGGGACTCAGTGCTCCGTCTCCAGGCCACACATCCAAGGTATGGCAGTGACTTGCTCTTTCCAGGAGTGGTGGGGTGGGTAGGAGCAGCCCTGGGGGGCGGGGGCTGCAGACCACATTCCCCACCCATGCCCTCCCCAGTCATGTCGAGGGGTGTCCCCTGAGTCATGGGAAGGGGGGTTTGCATCCCGGTACCCTCAGAGGACAACACTGCCTGCTGTACACCCCACACAGATCCTGGCACCAAGAAACAGCACAGGAAGGGCCCTTGTGTGACTCCCAGGACCCCATCTCTCCTTCCTACCAGGAGTGAGCTCGGTCAGCGGCTTTGAGTAGGGAGCTCGGGAGAGGAGCCGGTACCCGGAGGGCAGTTTGGGGATGCTCCCACCACCGTATAACCATCACCCAGGAGCTGCGTGGAGCCCAGCTGAAAGCCAGCTTGCCAAACCTCCTCTCCATTGCAGGCACCTTCAGCTGGCCGCAACACCCTGGTTCGGCAGGCTGGGCACCACCGAGGCATTTGGGAGCTGCGAAGACAGCCGGGGTGATCTCATCCCACGAGTATTTCCTTGGCTGGCTCGCCTGGCTCCAACGCCTTGCCGATAAGGCTGGGCGGTGAGGTCAGTGGGAGGGTGTTGCATTGTGGAGCTGTGCGTCACCCAGGGAGCCCACGACGCGACACCGGCACCTGCGCTCGCCTGCCGCTGCCTTGGATCCAGCCGGAGCCACGAGTCCCTGTCCCACAGCATGTCCCCAGCTGGGCTTTGCTCCCAAAGGGGCAGGGCGGCCGTGCGAGCAGACCCCCATTGTGTCCCCACCGCTGCCTGCTGCCCACGGGTCTGGCCCAGTGTGGGGCTGCCGGCTGCTGTCCCACCTTCTCCAGGAGAAATTAAAAGATTAGAGGGTTTTCTGACATCCACCGTGCGAAAGAAAATGAGGAACCTCTTCAGATCGCTTTCCAAAGAGGTGTTATCAGCCCAGGAGGGGTTTCCTGCTGCCAAAAATAGAGTGGTGTTAAGATAGGGAGGGAAGCGGGATGACACAGGCGTAGATAAGGCCCGTGGATGAGCCCAGAGAGGCAGCCTGGCTGCCAGGGGAGCTACGCTGGGTGCCTTGGGGCTCAGGATGCGTTGCCCTATCCCCTTTGAGAAAGGGCAGAGTCACTGCTGCGTGCCCCCTGGAGCTGCTGCCGCTGAGCTTGGTATCTCAGAGTGGTGCTCGCTCCATCTATCCATCCATCCATCCATCCATCCATCCATGCATCCATGCATCCATGCATCCATGCATCCATGCATCCATCCATCCATCCATCCATCCATCCATCCATCCGACGCTGGGCCGGGGCTGGCACTTCCAGATTCAACTTGTGCCTGGGGACATGGGGCCAAGAGCTGTGCCCTTCTCTCCCCCCGTGAAAGCAGCAGCAGGACCACCTGGGAAGGCACCATCCCTCACTGGGATTTTGGGGTGCCCCTCCACATCTGCAGGGCAGGTGTCAATTCCCACCTCTGAAACCCCAGCCAGGTGCACTCGACTTGTCACCATAAAACTTGTTTCCTGAGCCCTGTCCCTGTTCGGTGAGCTCTGGGTGCTGAGCACGGCTCTGGACCTGCCGGGGGATGCTACCAGGCTCCAGTACACCTGATGCCCACACTGGAGCCGCATCCTTCACCTCTGCACCTGAATGCAGCTCTCCTCTTCCTCCAAGCATCGGCTCCTTCTCCCCAGCCACCTTCTCCGCACCCTCCCCTGCCTTTGTGTCTCCCACCTGCTCCATGTTGGGCGTTTAGTTTTCCCCCTGCCAATCTTTGGGAAGAAAACCATGCTCCCCCCACCTCACCCCGCTATCGCATCCTGTGGCTTTCAGGGTAACCCAGGGGTGACACCGGGCTGGGCTGGGCTGGATTTCACAGCAGCAAAACAAGGAGGCAAGGCTGGAGGCTACCACATGCTCCCCACCTCCAGCTCCTCGGCCCTCGGAAGAAGCCGAGCTCCTTCTCTGAAGAATGGGAGCTCAATGTCCCGTAGCTAATTAGCAATTTTCCCCTGCACCTGCCTCCCCATTGCCGCTCTGGCCATCTGCCGTCGCAGGGCCCTGCAGGCAGCCATGGCTTCAGGCCCTGCTTGGGGCGCTTGGGGCTGAGACGGGGCGTGTGTTCCTTGGCTTTGGGGTTGGGGCTCTGGGCAGCCCCCCATGGCTGAGCTGGGGGGGTCTGGTGTCAAGCAACTTGGTTCCTGATAGATCCCTCTGTCCTCTTGTGTCCTGCACTGTGGCAGGTGGTCAAGGCCCACCGTGGGCCCGTGTCCATGCTGCAAAACAGTGTCTTGCCTCCGAAGGGGAAACTGAGGCCAGGAAAGAGGCAGGGGCTCACCCAGGGGTGCCAAGCCCGGTGCCCAACAGACAAGGGGTTGCAAGGCTGGCTGTGGCCACTACAAGCTGACATCCCTCAGCCGCAGGGATGCGGTGCGTGAGGGAGGGAGGGGGGGTGTGAGGGCAGAGCAGATGGGGCCGGCAGGTTTTTGTGGGGCCGCGTTGGTTGTGCAGACAATGGCACGTCTCTCTGAGCCGTGATTAAACAGGAAGATTTACGCTGCTGGACAGCTGGCAGGCAGAGCTCACCGACCCCCCCAGCCCCAGCCCCAGCCCAGCCCGGCAGCTGCCAGCTCCCCACATGCATTCGGCGTGCACCGACCCCCAGCCCGGTCCTGCACCTGCACCCCAAGGCCCCCTCGGAGTGATGCTGGCGGTGACACAGGCGTGTGGCCCCTCGTGTGCTCCGACCTCCCCCACCCCTCCCCTCAAGATGCCCCCCTCGGCCGGCATCCCTTCGCCTTCGCGCCACGCTGCCTGCGCTGGGTCTGCGAGGGGCATCCCCGGGGCTGGGGGTGCCCGTGGGCACCCGGAAAGACCCCGGGGGGGTGGCACGCTGCCTGCGCTCCCCCCTGGGTCTGCGAGGGGCATCCCCGGGGCTGGGGGTGCCCGTGGGCACCCAGAAAGACCCCGGGGGGTGGCACGCTGCCTGCGCTCCCCCCTGGGTCTGCGAGGGGCATCCCCGGGGCTGGGGGTGCCCGTGGGCACCGGGAAAGACCTCGGGGTGGGCGGGGGGGGGGGGGTGGGGGGGGCGGGGTGGGGTTGGGGGGCGGGTGTTGGGGTGATTTTGAGGAGGGTAGTCGCGGGGATTGGGGATGCACATCCCGCTCTCTCCCTTCCCCCGGGGGTCCGAAGCCGCCCCCCCCACTCGGAGCAGCGGCCCCACGACCCCCGTGCCCGCGCTCCCCCTGCCGGTAGCGGTCCCGCCGGGCCGGGGAGGGCCGGGGAGGGGCAGAGCGGGCGGGCCCGGCCCCTGCATTCCGGGCATAGCAGCGCCCGGGCCGGCCCCCGCTGCCGGCGGGACGCCCAGTACAGCCGCCGCGCTCCCCGGGCAGCACTGCCGCCGCCCCGCTCCGCCATGCCCCGGTAAGTGCCGCGCCGCCCCGGAACGGGAGCGGGAACGGGGGCTCCTGCCGGCCCCGGGACCCCCGAGGGGGGACGGTTCGGCTCGCCCTGGTTGCGGGGGCGGCGGCGGGGGGAGTGTGTGTGTGGGGGGGAAGGGAAGGGGGGTTCGGGTCCTGCTCACGCCCCGGTAGCTCCGTGCTCGGTCGTCTCCAGCCAGCGCCGGTCGCCGGGGGATGTCCCGGGGCCGTGGGGAGCCAGTCCCGGCCCCCAAAGCGGCCGCAGTCCCGGCGCTGGGAGCCAGCCCAGGCCATGGGTGTGATGAGAGCGGCCGTACTCAAGCAGCACAGCGAGGAGGCTGGTCCCGGCGCCAGGGACCGGCCAGCGTGCCCCGGGGAGGACAGTGGAAAACCCACCCGTGTCTGCCGGGGTCCGCGCTGCCTCCCGCCCGGGCCGGCTCCCGATTACAGCCCCTTTTCCCCCGGTACAGGTGCCTCAACGTGGCCAGTTGCTGCTGAGGTCCCCGGGGACGCCCTTCTCGGGTGGGAACGTGGCTTCGCCGACGGCGCGGGCGGAGATGAGGACGGCGGAGGACTCCAACGGGACGGTCCTGCACCGCCTGATCCAGGAGCAGCTGCGCTACGGGAACCTCACGGAGAACCGCACCCTGCTGGCCATCCAGCAGCAGGCCCTGCGCGGCGGCGGTGCCGGCGGCAGCCCCCGCTCCTCCCTGGAGAGCCTCAGCCCGGAGGAGAGCCAGATGGTGCAGCAATCCACGCGGCAGGAGCCCCAGGGCCAGGAGCATCACTCCGACCACCTCTACTTGGAGAACAGCGTCTATCGGCTCTGCCAGCCCCAGCACAAGGGCGAGGAGCTCCCCACCTACGAGGAGGCCAAGGCCCATTCCCAGTACTATGCCTCGCAGAGGGGTGGGCAGCAGCAAGGCGGAGGAGCCAGCGCAGGAATTTGGGGGGAGAATGGTCCCCATGGGGCCGAGAGCAGCAGCCGGCGCCCTGACGAGGGGCTGAAGGACCTGAAGCATGGCCACGTGCGGTCGCTGAGTGAGCGGCTGATGCGGATGTCGCTGGAGAGGAACGGGGCCAAGGTGCAGAGCCCCATCAGCACCTCCCACAGCTACCCTCAGCTCTCCCGCCACCACCAGCTCACCGCCTTGCGAGGGCAGCACCCCGAGGGGCCAGAGCCGCGGGGACCTCCCCGGAGTATCCCTACGTCATCCCATCCCAGGACACGTACCTGGCTGAACCCCGACCCTGCTCCCGGGAAGGTCCTGGATTTCAGCATCCTGAAATGAGGTAACCTGAGGTCCGCGGGTACTGCTTTTGGGGTACCCACCTGGTGCGCTCCCACTCACGGTGCCCCAGGAGCGGCCTAGGTGGACGCTCAGAAGATGTGGGATGTGGCAAGGAGCATTGTAGATGTTGCCAGCCCCTCTGTCGGGGTGTGCAGGGACCCCTGTGGTCCTCTCTCCTCCCCACTTTCTCCCAGTTGTGGTTTATTTTCCCCAACTGGTGATGAAAATCCCAGGGCCTCGACAGCCCCTGCCCCCTCCCAATGTGCTGGGAGGAATTCGGGGTTAATTTAGGAGCTGGAACTGGCTCAGGAAACAGCTAAATGTGGAACAGGCGTGGGGCAGGGTGGAAGGCAAACGTGCTCCCTGCGCTGAGGAAGCCAACCCCGGCTTGTTCCTGGTAACACTGGATCACAGCTGGGCTGGGGCCAGGGCCGGTGTGGGGCAGTTAGTAGAGGCGAGGAGCGGCACCGGGGCAGCTTGATGCCTCCAGCAAAGCCCCCAGCATATCTCCGAGAGGGCCACAGAGAGGTCTGGGGAGCCTGGAGGTCCGGCCATTTAGGGAAGGCTGGAAATGGCTTCTTCCAGTGTGGAAAACACTGGGAAGATGGGAATTGCCACCTCGCTGGGAGGACGTGCGCTGCTCCCAGCTGCGCTGAGCTTTCAGGGTAGAGAACGATAGCATCTCCAGCAGGAAAACCTTCTCCTTCCAGGGAACAAAGAGGGGAAGGGGAGCCACGAGGAAGATGTATTTATTCTTCCTCGCTCCTATATCATCCCGCAGGAATGCGGGCCCTTGGCCGGCAGCCCGCGGTGAAGCAGGGCCGGGCCGTGCATGGCCGCCACGCTCGGCGTGTCCGAGGCACCCATGGGATGTCGAGGAACTCGGAGCGGCCGCGTGAGGGGCGTCCGGGCTGGCCCTGCTCCTCTGTGTGTGTATTAATAGTTTGGTGGTGAGGAGCTGTGCCAGGAGCACCTCGCTTTGCTTGGAAAACATGGAAAAGGGGCAGCACTGCCAGCTCCGGGGGCACGTCCTTCGTCGAGCTGGCGTCTGCCTCCGGCAACCCCAGCAAATGGGGTGTGCCTGAGAGTCTGGGACCCATCCTGACCCCCCCAGCCGGGTCCTGGAGCTGTTAGGCCAAGGCATGTGAGATGGGGCTTACCTTGTGCTTGGGGATGCTTAGGAGAGCTCTGAAGAGCAGGACAGGTGCTTCTCGGAGCCTCCCCTCCTCCTTTGAGGCCTCTTGAAAGTATTGTGTTGGTGGGACGCGGGAGATGCGGGTCAGCATTACCGCCCTGCCAAGCCCCCTGAGCATCCCTCTCCTCTCCCCACAGGGTGCTGCCCACCCACGTCCCCGCCGCCTTCCTGCCACCCACAGGCACCCTGTGCCCGGGCACCCTGGGTCCCACTGGCGTGGAGGCCCTGGTGAGCGCCCAGGCGGTCTCTGCTGGCAGCCGCCTGGCGCGGGCCGACGTGGTGCTGCGGGAGAACGAGAGGCTGCAGCGCGAGAGCGAGAAGCTGCGCCGGGAGCTGGAGAGCTGTGCCGAGAAGGCCAGCCGTATCCAGAAGGTGAGCAGCCGGGGCCTTGGGTTTGTGTACCCCCCCCCCAGCCCCAACCCCTCACCTACCCTGGGGGGAAGCGTCCACCACCTGCTGTGAAAATTCACCCCCTTTAGTGTTTTAATCCCTCCTCCTCCTCCTCTCTCTGGCAGCTTCTTGCCCTCCAAGCAGCTGCGTTGTGGCAGCCGGGGCAGGGCAGAAGGAGCCCATTCTTTGGTGACCCCCTCCCTCCGGCTGTCCCCCCCATCCCCGCCCGCCACAGACAGCCCTTTGTGCAGCCCCGTACAAGGGGGTGGCTGTTCCCCGCTTGCCGGGCTCCAGCAGAGCCAAAACCTGCCAAGAGACCGTCCTGTGAGGAGAAAGGCCCAAAATGAAAATCAGCTTCCCTCCCCCTACCATCCCTCAACACACGCTCTGGGGGTCACCTTGGGGGGGTCCCATGGGTGAACTGAGCTGCTCTGGCTCCCCAGGTTGGGCTGAGCGACCCGGGGTGAGCTTTGGCCAACGTCTCCCTGTCCTTTTCCTCATTCCACGAATATCTCACCCTGGCCTGGCCCTTCCTCCACCCCAGCTGGAGAGCGAGATCCAGCGCATCTCGGAGGATTACGAAAACCTTGTCAAGGCGTCTTCCAAGCGGGAAGCCTTGGAGAAAGCCATGAGGAACAAGAGAGATGGCGAGATGCGGCGGCTCCAGGACTTCAACCGTGACCTGAAAGGTGAGGGACCCTCCCCGTCCCCATCCCCACGGGTCCTCCAGATCCTTCAGCCTTTTTCCCCTTCTCCGGTGTGTTTCTGCCTGGAGCCAAGCTTCTCACACTCCCTCTGGCCAAAATGATGTATTTTAAGTCTTAACCGGGTTTAATTGCCTTTGGACCAGAGCGGTTGGAATCGGCGAACAAGCAGCTGGCTAGCAAGACCCAGGAAAGCCAAGAGAGCAACCAGAGCAGCGTGGCCAAACTCCTGGCACAGAGTAAGTCCCAGGGGATGCTTGTCCTCACCAAGCTCCCCACGGCATCTGCGAGCGAGCGGGATGGCGGGGCTCCACACGTTGCCTTGAGGAGGAGGAGGAGGCAAGCGGCAGCTCTCATCCTTCCCCGGGGAGGATGGAGCTGCTCTTGGCGCTGGACTCGAGCCATTAATCCCGGCCGGCCGGCGGCGTGACCCGCATTCCCCACATTCCTGCCGCTGCTCTGGCTCTTCCAGCACGGAGCCCGCACTCCCGCCCCGCGCCAGCTCTCGGCCTGTCTCCCCCTCCTACGCCTCGCAGCTGCGTGCCTCTGGGCTTTTTTGTGTTGGGGGCATGGGGTGGGGGGAGTGGGGGGCAAACCCAAATCCATGATTCTAGCAGGGCAGCATGGTGTCTGCATTACATGGGAGGAATCCCACCCCCTTCCCTAAGCTGGCTGGATTCACACTCGGCGGCGAGCCAAAATTCGCCAAAATTTTAGCCTAATTAACCTAATTAGTGTGACAAACAGGCTTTTGGCCATCGGGATGCCCCCAGCCGCCGAACAACTTGTGTGCCTGGGGAGGGATGGCAACATCCAGCTTTGGAGGAGGGAAGAGGGGACCAGCCCTGGGAAAGTGAACCCTCCTTGCCTGAGACCCCGGGGGTTCTCTTCCAGGCTATGAGCACCAGCAAGAGAGGGAGAAGCTGGAGCGGGAGGTGTCCCTGCTGCGCAGTGCTAACGAGGACCAGCGACGGAGGGCAGAGCTGCTGGAGCAGGCGCTGGGCAGCGCCCAGGCGCGGGCAGCCAAGGCAGAAGCTGAGCTGCGGAAGAAACGAGCCTACGTGGAAAAGGTGGAGCGGCTGCAGGCAGCCCTGGGCCAGCTCCAGGCCGCCTGCGAGAAGCGGGAGCAGCTCGAGCTGCGGCTCCGCACCCGCCTGGAGCAGGAGCTGAAGATGCTGCGGGCTCAGCAGGTGGGGACCGGTGAGATGCAGGCGGTGGCGAGGTGGGGTGGGTCACTGCGTCCCATCCCCCCGGCACCTCTTCATGCTCCTCTCTTTTGGGGTTTTTCCTTTTTCACAGAGGCAGGCGGGCGCCGTGGGTGGGGGGACGCCAGAGCTGAGCGCCCACACGCTCTCCGAGCAGCTGAGGGAGAAGGAGGAGAAGATCCTGGCGCTGGAAGCTGACATGACCAAGTGGGAGCAGAAGTACCTGGAGGAGTGCACCATGCGGCAGTTCGCCATGGACGCTGCGGCCACCGCGGCTGCTCAGCGGGACACCACCCTCATCAGCCACTCTCCGCGGCATTCCCCCAACAGCAGCTTCAACGAGGACCTCCTCCTGGCCAGCCACAAGCACCAGGAGATGGAGAACAGGTTGGTCCGTGGTGCCGACGGGCTCGACGCCGTGGTCTGGCTGGGCAGCGCCCGTGTCGTCCTCCCTCTACCTCTGGCTCCTCTCCCAGCTTCTGCCTCTTCTCCTCACCAGGTTGAAAGCCCTCCATGCCCAAATCCTGGAGAAGGATGCTGTCATCAAGGTCCTGCAGCAGCGCTCACGGAGGGACCCCAGCAAAGCCCTCCAGGGCTCCCTGCGGCCAGCCAAATCCGTGCCCTCCATCTTCGCCGCCTCCGCTGCTCCGAGCTGGCCAGGGACTGGCCAGAGTGACCGGCTGGCTGAGGGCAGCTCCCAGGGCAGCACAGGTAACCGGAGCCGCTTTGCCTGCTCCCTGTCTTCACGCAGCGGCAGGGACCTGCCCACACTTTCCCTTGTGATTTTGGAAGTGGGGAGATCAGTGAAAGAGGGGAATTTCTCTGGCGACCCCTAACAGCATCTCCTCCAGCAGGCAAAGCCACTGCTGAGGGGGCAGCAGCACCCACCGCCCTTCCCCTGCCCTCCCACTCCAAGCACGGCAGCAAGGATGGCAGCACGCAGACGGACGGGGCAGCCGAGGGCAGCGCCCAGGGTGAGGGCACCGAGCACCCAGCTGCTTTGCTGGGTGAGTCCCTGGAGACGGCCTGGGAAGGGTTTGGGGGGGAAAAAGGGGATGCTCCAGCATGTGGGCTTGGTGTCCAGGGGATGGGCTTTGCACAAGCGAAGTCTGGTGGGTTTGGAGCCCCACAGTCACTTGGTGGTCTTTTAAGATGTGGAGGTGTTTTTTGGGGAGGCTGGGCCAGCAGTGTGGCTGTGGGGTGGGGACCATGTCAGCGACCTTCACCTCTCCTCCAGCTCTCTCCTTCCTTCTCTGCAGAGAGCTCGGCCACTGCCAGAGCCCCGGACCTGTCTGACATGGTGGAGATCCTGATTTAAGGCCACCCCAGGGCTGTATGCTGGCCCCTCTGCCTGTGCCTGCCTGGGATGGAGGAGCCCATGGGAAGGAGGGACCGAGCCTGGAGCTCAGCGGCATCCCTTTGCTCTCAGCCGAAGACCCCCAGGTGTGGGAGGGCCACTGTCCCCGCTTGGGTCCCCAGCAGCGCAGGGCGCACTGGAGCCCAGGGGCCCCGCAGTGGCGGGGAGTGGGCTCACCACCCAACAGAGCCAAGCTTTGCAGGAGCGAACTATTTATCCATTCATCCTCTTCTTCCTGAGGCTGGGGCGGGGAGGGGGGGCCTTCCAGCCATCCCCACCCTGCCTGTGGGGCTTGGCCATCCACGCTCGGCCTCCGACTGGAAAAATCCCTCTGCGTGCGTCCCAACCCACATGACGGGTCCCTGCGAGCGCAGAGCCAGGAGGGACCCTCTGTGTGTCCTGCATGGCCGGGACTCCCTGGACCCTCCATCACCTCCACCCATCCTGCCTCGAGGTGTTTACCGTGGGGTGAGCGCTGGGAAGGGGAAGGAAGAACCGATGGAATGAAAGGCGGAGGAGCCAGCCCCTCCAGGCCCGAGGGGGAACTCTGGCAGCGACCCGAGGGTGGGCAGTGGGGGTGGTGGGGGTGGTGCTGCTCTGTGGCTCCAGCCCACTGCCATGTCCCTGGCTACTGGCAGCTGGCTTCTGCCCGTAGCGTGTCTTGCTCCTCCGAGCTCGGGCGCTTCCCATCCTCACCCTTCACCTCTATGTGTGCGTGTATATATATATATATATATATATATACACATATATATATATATATATATTTCCTTTCTCTCATCCTTCCTTGTTCAAACACATGCATTTGCTGGCCAACTGCATCTTGTATGTACTCCTTCCTCTCCCAGACACACCAAGGATGCGTTGGGTTCTTGGGCGTTGTTTACAGAAGCGGGAAGCAAAGGAACTAACCACGATGAAAGACGAACCGCCCCCCTCCCTCTCCCCCTTCTCCCCCCAACCCCACAACTTAATATATTTTATATTAATATTGGTATTTCTTTTTAAGTATTTGTCTTTTTGTGCTGTGAACTATTTTATTTTATTTTTTTGGGGGTGGTTTTTTGCCCCCCTCCCCCTTCCCCTTCCCCCTGCCAAAGATGAGTTCTCCTTTGTGCATTTTAAGTTATCGTTTGAGTATTTAAAGGTAAAGCTGGCTGCTCCGCCCTATACCGAGGTTGCTGTAGCATTCCACTTGGTATAACAATATTTTTTTTTTAAAAAAAAAAAAAAAACCCAACCCCAAATCTTCACACAGGGTCCTCTTTTTCCCCTCCCCCCTCCCCCCCCCCCATGCTGTGTGGAGAGATGGAGAGCGAAGCCATCACCTTTCACGCCCAGCTTCAGGATCATTCTTTCCCCCTACACCCCTCACACAACTTGCTCTTTTGCGCCTCTGGTTCCTAACTCAGGGCCATATCAATCATTAATCCTTGGAACTTGCTTTTTAAGAAGAGTTTCAAGCTATTTGAGTACATCTTTTCCCCCTCTGCTCTGCCCTGGTCAGGCCCCACCTGGAGTGTTGTGTCCAGTTCTGGGCTCCCTGGGATCAAAAGGACAGGGATCTCCTGGAGAGAGTCCAGAGAAGGGCTACGAAGATGATTAAGGGCCTGGAGCATCTCCCCTATGAGGAAAGGCTGAGAAAATTGGGACTGTTCAGCCTTGAGAAGAGAAGACTAAGGGGGGACCTAATTAATGTTTATAATTATCTTAAGCAGGGGATGCAGGGGAAATGGGCAGCCCCTTTTCAGTGTCTGTGGGGACAGGACAAGGGGCAATGGCTGCAAGTTGGAGCACAGGGAGTTCCCCAGCAACCTGGGGAAGAACTTTTCCCCAGGGAGGGTGAGGGAGCCCTGGGCCAGGCTGCCCAGGGGGTGTGGAGTCTCCTTCTCTGGAGAGATTCCAGCCCCGTCTGGACACCGCCCTGTGTGCCCTGTCGTAGGGACCCTGCTTTGGCAGGGGGTTGGACCCGATGATCTCTCGAGGGCCCTTCCAACCCCTATGATTCTATGATTCTATGATTCTATGATCTCATCCTTGTTGGGGTCACCGACAGATCCTTGCCCTACTGGCTCTCTTTAGGGTTTTTCCAACGGGTCCTCCGGGGACGGCACAACGGGAGCTTACTATGGGTTTGCCTGAGCATCAATGGCCCTCATCCAATTTCTCACCTTCCAGAATACCTGAATGAGACGGTGTGAGTATCCTCAGTATCATTTTGACACTGATGCACTGGCATCCACAATTGGTTACCTTGGTAACAGCTCATCAAGATGCTTAATTTCACATAACCTTGCAACGACCAAATATCCGCTTGTCCCACATAGATACCTCCACTAAAAAAAGACCACCCACAAGAAATTCATGGCCCAGAACAGGTGAACACCCAAACTTGACACCCCAATCTCGCCCATAACCCCAACCCGACCTTAATTGGGTACAGATGATTCTCCACCAACGCCCTTTAAATTATCTCAAGACTCTTTACTTCATGTATGAGGACTATACTAATGAATTTACGTTAGACATATTAATTAATGCTCGAAAGACATGTTCTTATTTTATTATTTATTCTATTTAAAACAACAAATTCCATACTACTGAAATCATAGAATCATAGAGTCACAGAATCGTAGGGGTTGGAAGGGACCTCAAGAGATCATCGGGTCCAACCCCCTGCCAAAGCAGGGTCCCTAGGACATTTCACTGAGATAGGCATCCAGACGGGTCTTGAATATCTCCAGAGAAGGAGACTCCACACCCCCTGGGCAGCCTGGCCCAGGGCTCCCTCACCCTCCCTGGGGAAAAGTTCTTCCCCAGGTTGCTGGGGAACTCCCTGTGCTCCAACTTGCAGCCATTGCCCCTTGTCCTGTCCCCACAGACACTGAAAAGGGGCTGCCCATTTCCCCCTGCAGCCCATGCTTAAGATAATTATGAACATTAATTAGGTCCCCCCTTAGTCTTCTCTTCTCCAGGCTGAACAGTCCCAATTTTCCCAGCCTTTCCTCACAGGGGAGATGCTCCAGGCCCTTCAGCATCTCCAGAGCCTCCTCTGGACTCTCTCCAGGAGATCCCTGTCCTTTCTATCCCAGGGAGCCCAGCACTGGACACAACACTCCAGGTGGGGCCTGAGCAGGGCAGAGCAGAGGGGGAGGATCCCCTCCTGTGACCTGCTGCCCACACTCCTCCGGGTGCACCCCAGGATCCCATTGGCTCTCTTAGCCACCGAGGCACACTGCTGGCTCATGGCCAACCTGTCATCCACTTAACAATTTAACCTGGTTGTTTTGAAATTGGTTTTAATTCTGCTGGCCCCAGAGACAGGGAAGTCTGGTGTGAGAAGTCTCTGCGATGGGCTTCAGGGCTGGATGATGGTGGAAGAAACCAGCTTCACTGCCCGCTCCTCCCTGGAAGGTGGCTTAGGGCTCGGGTGAGGGTCTCTGGCTGTGCTGGGACTGTGACGCCCAGAGCCAACTCTTCCCACCCAGGAACATGGAAGAAGGGTGGATAACAATCTGAGGCTTCCCTGGGACCCCCGGGCTGGGGCAAGAGCGGGTGTGAGGGAAGCAGGCTGTGCTCCTCCTTCCACCCCACGACTTGCAGGCAGGGCAATAATTCCACCCGCCGTGTCCAGGGAAGCCTCCTGCGCTCTCCGATTCCGGGCCAGCCCTGGGGGATGGCAGGCTGGGAACTTCACCAGGAGCTGCTGCTGGGAATATGTCAAGAGTCCCAGTGTCACCCGGCCAGGGGCTGTACCTGTCCTGCCTCCCAGCTCCAGCAGCCGCCCGGGAAGGCTGGCAGCATTCCTGGCATGCCACAGCTCTCACGCCCCACGCTTTATTTACCCCAATCTGGGTGCAGAGCGGCCTGGGTAGCAGGTTTGCCTGTTTGCAGGCAGCTTTCCGGGCTCAGGGATTCATCCCCGGTCCTGCCCCTTCACCCTGAGGACCCCCACCCATCCTCATGGTTTGGGGAGGCAGAGTGGGGGGAGCACAAGGAGGCAGAGGAGTGGAAAGCAGGAAAAAAGGGAAAGGAAAACCCCCAAACCCATGTGTGGATGTGGGAATGGGGCCTTGGAGAGAGGATGCCCAAGCCTGGCAGGTTGAGGCAGGAGGTCACAGGTCCTCCTGCCACCCACCCACCCTGGGATGCAGTGCTGGGATTTGTTTGTTTTGGTAGGGTTGCTGTTCAGCCCCAGCACCAGCCCCGTGGAGCTCCAGGCCTTGGCACAAGGCAGGCGGCTGTGGGTGTGCGTTATCACCCGCTTTATCGTGCTGTCATCACAGGCATTCCCCTCCGCCCTTTCCATGCTGCCTCACTGGGTTTCACCATCAGCAGTGCTGGGACCCACAGGCCTGTATCCTGCGTGGGTCCTGCTCAGGCCAGGGCACGTCCCTGTCGTCGTGGTGTGGCTGAGACACTCTGTGGGAGCCAAACCTCCTGCTCCTGCTCCGCTCCTCTCTGTCCGTGGTCTCTGTGTCCTTGGTCCCGGGGTCCCAGCATCCCTGGGTGCTTGATCTCTGCATCCCTATGCTCCTCCATCCTTGTGTCCCTGCATCCTCAGTCTTTATATCTCTGTATCCCCGTGCCCTTGATCTCTGCATCCCTGTCCCGTGCTCCTGCATCCCTGGGTGCTTGATCTCTGCATCCTTGTCCTGTGCTCCTGCATCCCTGGGTGCTTGATCTCTGCATCCCTATGCTCCTCCATCCTCGTGTCCCTGCATCCTCAGTCTTTATATCTCTGTATCCCTGTGTCCTTGATCTCTGCATCCCTGTCCTGTGCTCCTGCATCCCTGGGTGCTTGATCTCTGCATCCCTATGCTCCTCCATCCTCGTGTCCCTGCATCCTCAGTCTTTATATCTCTGTATCCCTGTGTCCTTGATCTCTGCATCCCTGTCCTGTGCTCCTGCATCCCTGGGTGCTTGATCTCTGCATCCCTATGCTCCTCCATCCCCATGTCCCTGTGTCCTCAGTCCTTATCTCTCTGCATCCCCATGTGCTTGATCTCTGCATCCCTGTGTCCCTGACTGATCTCTGCATGCTTATGTCCTTGATCTCTGTGTCCCTGCATCCCCAACCCCAGCATCCTTGCAGCTTTACATCCCTGTGTCCCTCATCTCTGCAACCTCCACGTTCCTGTGTCCTCAAGCCCCGTATTCCTGCGGCCCTGCATCCCTGTGCCCACAGTCCTTGCATCCTCACACCTTTACAGCCCGAACCTACGATGGGGTGGCTGGAGACATCTGCTGAGCCACTGGCTGGGCTGGACATGACACCTTCTGTGGGCTGCACATCCGCAGCCCAGGGGAGAGGGAAAAGAGCCAGCAGCCTCTGGTCCCAATGCCACCCCTGTCACCTCAGTGGCTTTGAGTGAGACACCCTGTCCCGAGGCAGAGGGGTGAGGGGAGGTGGTTCCCCTGGCCTGGGGGCTATTTGGGAAGGTACTGTCCCCTCCTGTGGTTTCAGCAGGTCAGGACAAGGCTGAAGATTTCAGAAGTGCCCTATGGTCTCCAGTGAGTCCCATCCACAGCCAGAAGTGCCTCAGTCCCCCAGCACCACACCGCAGCCACATCTGGGCAGCTTCAGCTCCTGCTTTTCCCCATTCCTCCTTGGAGTTTGGAGCTGGGCCCTTGGAGTGCTCTTGGGATGTAGCTGGTCCTTTGGTGGCCCCGGTCCCTCCTCATCTGCTCCTCTTCCCATCTCCTCTTCTCTCCCACTTGCCAGGTGCTGGAGACATAAAGGAGATGGACAGACAAGCTGAAGGGGGACAGACAAGCTGAAGGGGGACAGAGTAGCTCATCCCAAACCCTGGATGGAAAATAGCCTTTTGAAAAGCTGAAAAAACCTCAAAACCCCCATCAGGATTGGGGAGAAAGGGAATTTCACACCCTTCTGAATAAGCCTGACTCTTGCTGGGAGGGGGCAGTTTGCCAGCGCCCCGGGCCAGCCCTGCAGCTCCTCAGCAAACCAGTCGGCAAACCGGCGGTGCTTTCTCCAGCCTCAAGTCCCGGCTTGCTCCCGGGGCCGGCAGGAATGAAGCTCTCCCTGCCGGGCCTGCTAAACCCTGCCCTTCCCCCTTCTTCCTGCCCTCGCCCCATCACCTTCCTCAGGGGTCCCCACGAGCTCCTCTCCATTCCCCGGGGTGAGCGGGGACCCGTGGGCTGGGGTGGGTGCTGTTATCCAGGGGAGATGAAGGGGGTGGAGGTGCGTCCCTCTAGGATGCTCACACTGGGACTTCCTCCTCCATCCTTCCCAGCTCCCCGTAATCCCCCCATGCTGCCCAGCTCCAGCTCCCTGTATTCCTCCATCCTTCCCAGCTCCCTGTAATCCCTCCATCCTCCCCAGCTCCAGCTCCCTGTAATCCCTCCATCCTCCCCAGCTCCAGCTCCCTGTATTCATTCCTCCATCCTCCCCAGCTCCAGCTCCCTGTAATCCCTCCATCCTCCCCAGCTCCAGCTCCCTGTAATCCCTCCATCCTCCCCAGCTCCAGCTCCCTGTAATCCCTCCATGCTGCCCAGCTCCAGCTCCCTGTGTGCTGGGGTCAGGCCAGGCACGGTGGCAGGGCTCAGGAAGGCTTTGCTGGGCTAAGCAGAAGCGGTTGGGCTGCGGTGTGAGCAGGGCACATTCCTCATTCCCCTTCCCTGCGCTGCAGCTCGGCCTGCCTGCCATCTTTGCATGCAAACAGTAAACAGGCTGTTATTATCCCAGATGCTTTGAATAACTGTGGCTATTTTTTCTCTTCCCAGTATTCTAAAAAGGCAAAAAATTCCCTGTGGTTTCTGACTCAACTTTTTTTTCCCCCCTTTTCCCTTCAGCCTCTTTTCTTTCCTTCCCACCACCTCTGTGACCTTGAAAAACCAGGCAGACAAGTTCCTTGGCTCCTTCTGCTCACACTGGCTCCTGGATTCCTCTCTCCCTGCTTCAGGCAGCCAGCAGTGGGCAAATTTTGGAGCTAAATCTGGTGGTGGTGGGCAGGATGCAGTCCCCTGGTGATTGGCCTCTCCTGGGCTGGGTGATGTGTCCCCCGGGGATGATGTGGGGAGCAGCCTGTCTGCCCAGCCCTCACAGGCAGCAAATGTTCCCTGGTTTGTCCCACAGATCTCCTGCCTGGGCTGGGAATCCTTCTTCACCATCCCTGCCTCCTCATCCTCTCACTGAGCAGCCCAGTAGGCAATCCCCCACCTTTACTCTTTGGTGAGGTCCCTGTAAGCCCTCCTGGGTGCTGGGGCAGGCAGAGGATTGCTGCAGCCAAAAGCCCCTCTCCAGCCTGGGCTTCAGCACCTGCAGGTCTCCAGGAGCTCAGGACCAGTTGCAAGAGGCACAGGATGGGCTTAGGTCTCCCCCTTCCCCACCAGCTCCTCCTGCTGCTCCAGGGTTTGCTGGTGTGAGTGGGATGGGGGGTTTGGAGTGTGTGTGTGTGGCTTCTTTCCCTCCTCTGGGTTCATCACATGAAAAACCAGTCTGGGATGGGTCAGCTGCCTGAGCACTGGTGTGGGGATTACCCCCCACCTCCCTGCACCCCAGGACTGCCTCTGCCACCGGGAGCCTTGGCTTTGGGCTGGCTGCAGGCAGGGGACCAGCCCACCCTCAGCTGCATCGGGAGGAGGGGATGGGAGGAGGGGATGCTCAGCGGGGAAAGGCTCCGGGCTTGTTTCATCTAGGCAACATTTTCAGGATGCTTTGGATGCTCCGCATGCTTTGGCGTCAGGGAGCGATGGTGAGGCAGGATGAAGGGGAGGCAGGATGATGGGGAGGCAGGACGGGTGGTGGTGGGGAAGTGAGGAAGAGGAGGCTGGTGCCAGCTGGGATGCAGAGGATAAGCAGGATCGGTGCTGTGCCTCTTTCCTGTCAGTGGTTTAATGCTGCTGGGGCTCTTCTCCATGCTGATGCACCGTGGTGCAGCTGGATCCATGCCCAAGTTCCCAGCTGGAGCTGGTGCTTGGTTTGGATGTCGGTGACAATGATGGGTGGGTGGCTGATGGATTCATCTCCAGGGGGTGGGGGGGAACCCCCACTGGGCTTTCCCAGGGGCTTGGGAAGGCACCGGGGTGGGAGCTGGGGGATGGGTGGGCTCTGGACACCAGCTCTGCAGTGGAGGAGCACCCCCAGGGAGGTCTCGAGGGGTGTGGGTGAAAGGCTTGGGGACTGACAGCTCCCTGGGGGTAAGGAGAAGGTGCCGGCAAGCAGGACTGGGGGGTGATTCAAGAGCTGGAGAGCACAGGACCCCGCTTCCTGGGAACATGAGAGCAGTGACAAGGCAGAGCAAAGGGCTGTCTGCTTGGCAAAGCTGGGTCACGGCAAACCCCAGCGTGGCTGAGGTCAGCAGGGACCCCCAGAGACCCCAGGTCACCCTCCCTGCCTGGAGCAAAGTCAGACCAGGAGCCTTGGGACCTGGTGGAGCAGGTGGGGAAAGCTAAAGGAAGGAAGGTTCAGATGAGATCTTAGGGGGAAGTTTTTTCCAGAGAGAGTGGTGAGGGGCTGGAAGGGGCTGCCCAGAGAGGGGGTGGATGCCCCGTCCCTGGGGGTGTTCAAGGCCAGGTTGGCTGGGGCCCTGGGCAACCTTGTGTAGCTCCAGGCCTGGAGGTTGGTGTCCCTGCCTGTGGCAGGGGGATTGGAGCTCTGTGCTCCTTGGGGTCCCTTCCAACTCATGCCATTCTGTGATTCTGTGATGGAGCACCCCCAGCATCCAGGCCGACCCCACTAGCCCCTCAGAGCAGCACGTGGGGGGCTTGAAGGATGCTGAGCATTGCCAGATGAAGGGTGGGGGGGACACAAGCTGCCTGGAGGAGCCAGCAGGTGACACGAGCGGAGCACACCATAATGTGAGCTCTGAAATCACAGCATCCCATGGAGCTCACACATCACCATCGCTTCCTGTACCCAACACCCATCCTACTACCCCTGGGTGTAAGTTATTGGTGTATCTCCACATGCCCCAGAAGCAATAAGCACCTGGGGCACCATGTGCATCACTGGAGTCAGTGGCTCGGGGGAGCAAAGGAGAGAAGCCTGAGAAACATTTTGGAGCAAAATTTGGGATTTTCCAGCCAAACATTATATCCCCCCCTCCCATCAGCATTTGGATCACCATGGCCCACAATCCCATCTTATTCCTTCATTTATTTTGGCTAACTCCTCCCCACCCCCTCCAACTCTATTTCACCATGATGTGGCACCCGGCCAGGCTTGTTTCCCAAAGCTTTTCATTGCCAAACATGCCCCTGAAATTATTCCAGTGGGAATTGGGATGAAAAGGAACTGAGCATCCTCCCAGAGCTGATGCAGGGGTCTTGGTTTCAGTTGCTCATTGGGTTTTGCTGCAGCAGGGAAGTTCGGGAGGTTCATGGCACATCCTCCGGCACGATGGGACCAGCATGAGCACAGGGTGCTGCAAAGGGCTTGGGCCATGAAGGGAGCCAGGGATGGATTAATTAATTAATTAGGTAGGGGAAAAAAACCAAAACCCCAACCCAAACAACCCACCAGAAGCAGGTTTGGAAGCAAAGGGGGATGAGGCTGGTGGTACTTCCTCAGTAGGTTGAGCTAACGATGCTCAGCCGTGGGGGACAGAGGCAGTTGGAAGTCATCACTCAGGGCAGGGGAAAACCCCCACCCTTTAAAACCTCTTATTTTTTGGACAGGGGTGGGGAAACCCCAACCCTTTAAAACCCCCTGAGCTGCATTTCCCAGGTATGAACCCCAGCACTGATTCAGTGCCCGGGAACCCCATCCCAGGGGTTCCAAGTGAGATGCTCTCCCATTCAGAAGCGTCTCTCTCTTTGTTTTTTACTAAAACAAAATTACAACCCCCCAACCCCAGCTTCTTCCTTCCAGGAAAAGGTGGGTGCTTGGCTTTCCCACCTGCTGCAGGGGAAACCTCTCCCCCTAATTTTGCCCTCCCTCTAAGACTCTTCTTAGAAAACCCAAGCGTGGAAGGGTTTGCACTGGGCAGGTGATGCAAAGGGGCCTGTTCCTCACTTGGAAAACCCAGAGAAACCCTGAAATTTGGGGAAAACTCCTGGCTTCAGGCTGAAGGAAAGTTTCATCTTCCACTGCTTGTAATTTGACACTGTTTCCTTGGAAGTTTTCCCTCCTTTGAGAAGGTTGGAGCTGTTTCTTCTCAGGGTGACACTTAGGAGCTCAACATCACATGGAGATCCCTGTGTTTCTCCCTGGGTTTTTACCTCACTGAAGCCAGGATGGGATGGGATGGGATGGGATGGGATGGGATGGGATGGGATGCTGTGCCCACCATCAGCACTGGGATGGGGGGAAGATGCCTGGTTCTGATGGCAGGTCCTGGGGCTGACCCCCTTCCCTGAGCATCCCCAGCTGTCCCCACCTCGCCACCCCACCGGTGCAGGCTGAAAGCTGCAGGGAGGGGGTGATGGATAGGGAGAAAGGAATTACAGAGCCAGAAATGAGGGGGAAAAAAGTGATTTTCAGGGAGAAAAACACCAACAGTGAGAAGCAGAAGGGGAATTTTGGCCTCAAAAGCAAATGACACAAGCTGGAAAATATCCCCACCCGCATTTTTACAGCCTTAAAGCACGATCCTTTTATTTATTTAATTCCCCCCCTCCCCCCACTCCCCCCTGTATAGGGTCCAGCATGAAGTAACTCTGTGCTGGAGATCCCATGGAATTCATAAGCAATTCCTAAGTAAACAAGGGTCGGTACGGAGGGTAAGTCGGAGCCACGTGTGCCCAGACCTGATGGAGAGCAGCATCTGCTGCTTTTGGGAAGTGAGGGCAAGCCTCCACCACTGTGACTGCCTGTCCTGGAACTCCAGGCATGTCTTGGACCAGCTAAAAGTTTAGGAGCCGTGTTACCAAGGTAACCAAAAACATATTATTTTTTCCAGCTGTCGGGGAAAAAATACTAAATGGAGGAGAAGGGGGAGAGAAAAATGGAACCAAGGGAGGAAATACTAAGAAAATGAAATCAGCAGGAACACTGGCAGGCAGGTCCCTCCCTGATGAACGTTGGCTGGAGACAGGCAGGGAAGATGCTCGTGGTGTGAGCAGGGCTGTCTCTGTGCAGGGAAGAAAGGCACCGGGGGTTATTCCTGAGCTGCTGCCCCGTGGGCTGGACCAGAAGTGGCTCCATCCCAGAATAGAGCCCTCATGGAGATGTTATCCCTGTAGCAGCTATTTCGGGTTGTGTCCCTGCAGGGTTCAATGTGTCTCCAGCACATTCAGGAGGCTCCTTCTCCAGAGCTCAAGCACATCTCACTGCTGGCCAAAAACCTCTCAGGATATTTGCATCTTGGCCCTTGGTCCCCTTCCCTCCCTTCTTCTCCCCACTGTGCTCGCCTGTTGAACCAGCGGCGACGATTTCATGGCCCCACGTTCAAGCTGGCTCTGAGCCTGAGCATTGTGTGAAGCCAACCAGCTTGGGGAGGACCATGGGCCCTCAAGGGAGGAAGGCTCACTCTCCTCGTGGAGGTTGGGAAGACCACATTGTGAATCATAGGACCATAGAATGCTCTGGGGTGGAAGGGAACACGAGGATCACAGAGCTCCAACCCCCTGCCACAGGCAGGGCCACCAAACCTGCTGGGGCATGTGGAGATACACCAATAACTTACACCCAGGGGTAGTAGGACGGGTGTTGGGTGCAGGAAGCGATGGTGATGTGTGAGCTCCATGGGATGCTGTGATTTCAGAGCTCACATCATGGTGTGCTCCGCTCGTGTCACCTGCTGGCTCCTCCAGGCAGCTTGTGTCCCCCCACCCTTCATTTGGCGATGCTCAGCATCCTTCAAGCTCCCCACGTGCTGCTCTGAGGGGCTAGTGGGGTCGGCCTGGATGCTGGGGGTGCTCCATCACAGAATCACAGAATCACAGAATGGCATGAATTGGAAGGGACCCCAAGGATCACAGAGCTCCAATCCCCCTGCCACAGGCAGGGACACCAACCTCCAGGCCTGGAGCTACACAAGGTTGCCCAGGGCCCCAGCCAACCTGGCCTTGAACACCCCCAGACACGGGGCACCCACCCCCTCTCTGGGCAGCCCCTGCCAGCCCCTCACCACTCTCTCTGCAAAGAACTTCCCCCTAAGATCTCATCTCACCCTTCCCTCCTCCAGCTTCACTCCATCCCCCTTGTCCTGCCAGTCTCTGCCCTTGAACAAGCTGATTCCCCTCCTGTTCCTCTGCTCCCTTCAGGGACTGGCAGGCTGCAATGAGGTCCCCCCACAGCCTTCTCTTCTCCAGGCTGACCCAGCCCAGCTCCCTCAGCCTCTCCTCGTAGGGGAGCTGCTCCAGCCCTCTGAGCATCTCCGGGGCTCCTCTGACCCTTCTCCAACAGCCCCACATCTTTCTTGTCCTGGGGCCCCAGCTCTGGACACAGGACTCCAGCTGGGGCCTGAGGAGGGCAGAGCAGAGAGGGACAATCCCCTCCCTGTCCCTGCTGCCACCCCTCTCAAATGAAATAAGGAATAACAAATCCCCAGCGGGTTTTTTGCCCTCCTGGGGAGCCCACTGTGGCTTCCTGAGGTCTGAGAGGGCCATAAGAGAGAAGGTGGCCAAGGTAAGAGAGGGACACATGTGCCATGGCTGTAGCTGGGCCTGGGCTGGCAGCTGGTGGCACTGCAGAAGGACAGGGCCAAGGAGGAATTAGTGGTGCCCTCAGGATCGCTGCACCACGGGCAGCGGGAAGCTGGGGCTGCAGAGCATCCCTCTGTGGTGAAGCCCATCAGACATCACTCACTCCCTCAGCTCTGGCTTTCTCCCAGGCAGGAGACCCAGCTCCAGCCCTTCCAAACGTGTTCTTCACGCTTCACCAAGGGCTACCTCCACTCCTGTGATTCAAACTCCACCTCCACTCCCACCGGTCCTTGGAGGCTGGTGCTCCAGAAGGTGGGAGAGCACCCAAAACCACTCGGAGTCTGGAGCAATCTCCAGCTTCACAACCTGTCCTGGCTCCAGCCCGGGGGATCCTTGGTGCAGAGCTCGGGCTCCTTGGTGTAACCACAGCGCCCAGGCTGAAGCACTGCACAACCCATGCTCAGCTCTGCCTCTCCCCAGCCCCCAGACCTCACTCAGGACACAATCCTGGGATGACAAAGCAGGAGAACGCTGGGCTGAGCACTGTCCAACAAGCACAACACTTAACCCTTGAGAGCCAGCATGGGCAGGGCAATCCCCACCATCTGCTGACCCTTCCCAGCGTTGGTCCAAAACAAGCTCAGTCCCTTCCTCCTCAGGAGGAACCGGGGCAGATGGCCTCAGCGGTCGATCTGCTTTCTGGGTGTTTCTCTCCCTTGTCATAGAATCCCAGAATCCCAGGGGTTGGCAGGGCCCTCCAGAGCCCATGGGGTCCAACCCCCTGCCAAAGCAGGGTCCCTAGGACAGGGCACACAGGGCGGTGTCCAGACGGGGCTGGAATCTCTCCAGAGAAGGAGACTCCACACCCCCTGGGCAGCCTGGCCCAGGGCTCCCTCACCCTCCCTGGGGAAAAGTGCTTCCCCAGGTTGCTGGGGAACTCCCTGTGCTCCAACTTGCAGCCATTGCCCCTTGTCCTGTCCCCACAGACACTGAAAAGGGGCTGCCCATTTCCCCCTGCAGCCCATGCTTAAGATAATTATAAACATTAATTAGGTCCCCCCTTAGTCTTCTCTTCTCCAGGCTGAACAGCTCCAGCTCCCTCAGCCTTTCCTCACAAGGGAGATGCTCCAGGCCCTTCAGCATCTGCATAGCCTCCTCTGGACTCTCTCCAGGAGATCCCTGTCCTTTCTATCCCAGGGAGCCCAGCACTGGGCACAACACTCCAGGTGGGGCCTGAGCAGGGCAGAGCAGAGGGGGAGGATCCCCTCCTGTGACCTGCTGCCCACACTCCTCCTGATGCCCCCCAGGATCCCATTGTGTCTCTCAGCCCCCAGGACACACTGCTGGCTCATGGCCACCCTGTCACCAACCAGGACCCCCAGGCCCTTCTCCCCAGAGCTCCTCTCCAGCAGGTCACCCCCAGCCTGTCCTGATAGGAAGGGTTGTTCCTTCCCAGGTGCCAGACTCTCCACTTGCTTGTGTTGAACTCCATGAGGTCTCTCCCTGCCCAGCTCTCCAGTCTGGCCAGGTCTCTCTGGGTGGCAGCGCAGTGTCCTGTGTGTCACCCACTCCTCCCAGCTTTGTAATTTTAGGGCAGCAGGTCTCTGCAGCTCAGCCTTCCTGTCCTCCTGTCCTGGGTGGCCAGGGACATGCATCGACTCCTCCTGTGTTTTGACAGTGGGCTATGACAACCAAAAGACGTGAGCTTGACCGTGGTACTCTTGGACCCTCAGCCAAGGGCTGAGGAAGAGCCGCTCCCCCTGCTGCAGAGAAGAATTTTCCTGGTAACCATGGGTGCTCCAGAAGCTTGGCTTAAAGAGCAGGACTAGAAAATGCTGGCTGGCTCCAACGTGCCGAGGCAAGTGCTGCCTCTTCCTTCAGGTTCTGCAACAAACCGCTGGTGCTTCACGTTTGTGCAACACCTGGAGACTTTCCAGGAGCTACCTGGGACAGGAAGGGGAGGGCTGGGAGCCTGTGGTGATGAACCTCCTGGGAACGCTGGGTCAGCCTGCGGTCCCGCATGGGATGTGGGGGGTTGGTGGCTGAGCTCTGTCCCTGTCTCCACACTCACCTCCATCCCTGGTGCAGAACCAGGGTGGATTTTGTGATTCCTTATTTCATTTGTGATTCCTTATTTCATTTGAGAGGGGTGGCAGCAGGGACAGGGAGGGGATTGTCCCTCTCTGCTCTGCCCTCCTGAGGCCCCAGCTGGAGTCCTGTGTCCAGAGCTGGGGCCCCAGGACAAGGAAGATGTGGGGCTGTTGGAGAGGGGTCAGAGGAGCCCCGGAGATGCTCAGAGGGCTGGAGCAGCTCCCCTACGAGGAGAGGCTGAGGGAGCTGGGCTGGGTCAGCCTGGAGAAGAGAAGGCTGTGGGGGGACCTCATTGCAGCCTGCCAGTCCCTGAAGGGAGCAGAGGAACAGGAGGGGAATCAGCTTGTTCAAGGGCAGAGACTGGCAGGACAAGGGGGATGGAGTGAAGCTGGAGGAGGGAAGGGGGAGAGGAGATCTTAGGGGGAAGTTCTTTGCAGAGAGAGTGGTGAGGGGCTGGCAGGGGCTGCCCAGAGAGGGGGTGGGTGCCCCGTGTCTGGGGGTGTTCAAGGCCAGGTTGGCTGGGGCCCTGGGCAACCTTGTGTAGCTCCAGGCCTGGAGGTTGGTGTCCCTGCCTGTGGCAGGGGGATTGGAGCTCTGTGCTCCTTAGGGTCCTTTCCAACCCATGCCATTCTGTGATTCTGTGATTTCATCCTGTTCTCCAACAATAGTTACCCCAGGGTGGGGAACAACCTCTGACTCCTGTTCTGGTGGTGGTAAAAAAAAAAAAAAAGAGAATTCTGCAAATTCTTTCCAAATTCCACAACTTTCTCTGGCTCCCTGTGACCTCAGGACTTCAGCATCCTTGAAAAACAGTGGAATGAGCAATACTTCCCTGGTGTCGTAATGCTGACGTAACAGGGTGCGGTGGGCTGACCTTGGCTGGGGGCCAGATGCCTCCAAAGCCACTCTGTCACCCCCTCCTCAGCTGAGCAGGAAGGACACGATACAATGAAAGGCTCCTGGGTTGAGATAAGGGCAGGAGAGATCCATCAGCAACTACTGTCATGGGCAAAACAGACTCAACCCGGAGTAAAATGCATCTAATTTATTGCCCAGTGGAACCAGGGCAGGATGAGAAATAAATGCAAATCTTACCCCCTCCTACCACCCCTCCCTCCTTCCTGGGCTCAACCTCAGTCCCCATTTTGCTCCCTCCCCCTCCAGCAGCACAGGGGGTGGGGATGGGGTTGGGGTCAGCCCATCACAGGCTGTCCCTGTCGCTCCTTCCTCCTCAGGGGAGGACTCCTCACACTCCTCCCCTGCTCCAGTACGGGGTCCCTCCCATGGCAGACAGTCCTCCATGGTCTTCTCCAATGTGTTTCCTTCCCACAGAGCTTCAGCTCCTCACCAACTGCCCCAGCGTGGGTCCTTCCATGGGGTGCAGACCTTCAGGCCCAGACTGCTCCAGCCTGGTCCCCCACGGGGTCACAAGCTCCCCCCAGCAAACCTGCTCTGGCATGGCCCTGTCTCTCCACAGGCTGCAGGTCCTGCCAGGAGCTTGCTCCAGCGTGGGCTTCCCACCAGGTCACAGTGTCCTTCAGGTGTCTCCACCTGCTCCAGCGTGGGGCCCTCCATGGGCTGAGAGGAATCTCTGCTCCATCCTCCTCCTCCCTGGGCTGCAGGGCACAGCCTGCCTCACCAGGCTCTTCTCTGGGGGCTGAGGGGAATCTCTGCTCCTGTTCCTGGAGCACCTCCTGCCCCTCCTTCTGCCCTACCCAGGGGCTGCAGAGTCCCTCACATCTCCTCACCCCCACTGCCAGGTCTCTCTCTCCATAACTCTGTTCCCCAGAGGTGCTGCTGCTGTCACTGATGGGCCCGGCCTTGCCCAGCGCCGGGTGCGGCCTGGAGCTGCTGGTGTTGGCTCTGTGGGGCCTGGGGGAAGCTTCTGGCAGCTTCTCACAGAAGCCACCCCTGCAGCCCCTCTCCCACCCCAAACCTAAAACACAGGGTGGTGAAGCCATGGGGATCTTCCTGCCTGAGCCATGCCCTATCATTGCTATTGCCGAAGCTTCGCTGTCTGCAGCCACAAAGCCCTGTACAACCCAGTCTGAGTGAACAGCGAGTAACCCTGCTGGATCCCATTCCCAACCCAGGGATGGGGCAGAATGGCATAAATACGAAACTATCCCAGTTCCTGAGCCCCCCTCCAAACACACGGGATGCCAGGCGGTAACCCAAGCGGTGTGGAACTTTATGAAGCGTAGAAATAGCCCTTGCTGGCCTTCTCCTGGGTGTGCCGGGGGCGGGAAGTGCAGTTACAACACCCGTGGTGGCCTGAGGAAGATGAGCTGGAAGCTAGCAATGAATTTAGGGCTTGAATTTACGTTCAATTCTGCTTCCTGCTGCTGTATGAACACCAAAGCAGGTCAGAAACCTTTCCATAATGCCCACTGGGGCTTTGGGTTCCCAGGCTGTGGTCCCGGCTTTGCTGTCTGGCCTCAGCATCCCCACTGCCAGGAATGGGTTTGCCTTCCCCAGGCCTCAAGCTGTGAGGAATAGGTTTGCCTTCCCCAGGTCTCAAGCTGTAAGGAATAGGTTTGCCTTCCCCAGGTCTCAAGCTGTAAGGAATAGGTTTGCCTTCCCCAGGCCTCAAGCTGCCTGGGGCATGGAGCCCAACCCACCCAGCAGCCTCCAGTGCACCTCACGCTCTCCCATCCTTTCTGAGAAGGCTGCCATATCTGCAGGCCCATGGGCAGAGGCCTGAAACAAGGAGAAGCATTTCTGGAGATGCCCTAGAAAGGTGAAAGGAGACGCTGAGTGCCCAGAGGGAATGACAGGGGTGTGCGTTGGGCTCCCAGGACACAGCAGCCTCGACACTGATGGCTGAGTCCCACTCCGATCCCAGCTTCCCCCTCTCCAGGGGCACAGGGTGAATGAACTCCAGCACTGGAGTTTGGAGTGGACACTATGTCCACATTCTTCAGCCTGGGACCGGGAATGTCAGCTTCTGTCCCGACGCCAGGGGCTTGCATTCCTCCCCAATGCTGCTCCCAAAAATGCCAGCCCAGACCAGTGTCGCTTGGGGAGAGGGGTGTCAATTGGTCTGGGGGGGACGGGGGGGACCGGAGGAGACATGCTAGAGCCATTACCATGCTGGTGGGTGTGTGGCAGAGCGGGGCAGGGGTTAGCATGCGTGTGCTTGCGTGTGTTTACTAAACACTGCTCCCTGCAAGAGGGAATGGCTGGAATTCACCCCCCTCACTCCCCGCCAGGCCCCAAGGACACGCAGATGGACCCGGGGAATTCACTTCTCCAGCCTGTTGCCAAGGATGAATATTTCAGAGACCCAAGCAGCAAAAAAAACCAAAACAAAACCAAAACAAAAAACCCCAAAAAACCCAAACCCAACAAACCCCCCCCAACAAAAATCCAAAACATTTTATTGGGAGGGAAGAAAAATAGCAGGGAGAAAAATGCAGCAGAGTAATGAGGACTATGGAGTCCAAGAAATGTATTAGATCATCCTTAGAAACCGGTGCCTGAGGAGTTCTCCGTCGCTCGGGCTAGTCTAATATTTATGGTGTGTTGTTTAATCCGTGACTCCTGGCACCAGCCAGGGCTTGCTGGCACTGTGTGCTGCTCAGGAACACTGTTAAAAGCTCGTCCCCAGCTCCAGAACCACTTGAGAGGTGCTGGAAGAAGCCCATCCACTTTGGCAGTCCAGCTGATCTGCTGGCAGGATGGAGGTGTATCTACCAAGTGTGCCGGGGTGCTGAGCTGGCAGAGCAGGGTGGGATGTCAGCTCCTGGGCATGAGCCCCTGCCATGCCCTTCCCACCCTCGATGGAGCGAAGGTGAGATGCAAACCTGCAGGCAGGTATCCCTAGGTCCTCTCCTCCCCAAGGGGACGTGTTTATATCCTTGCACTGGGTGTTTATAAATCACTCTGAGGGTAGTTTTTACGAGCGGGTTTTGGCAGGCGGGTTGGGGCGCGTCGCTGCCCGCGCTTCGTGCCGGTGACGCTCCGGCAAAGCATCCCTTCCTCACAGAGGCATCCGGAGCCGGGATGATTCAAGTCTGCCTGGTTTGCCCCTGAGGTACCAGCTGGGGGTTGCATTATGAGAGAGGGGTGGGCGTGCCGAACACCCAGCTGGGTTTAAAGCCCTGCAAGGTCTGCAGCACCTCGACTCACATCTCCTGGGAGGGACCTGGCTCCACTAAGAGCACTGTGGAGCTCCCCATCACAGAATCCCATTTCGTGGGATTCCCCATCACAGAATCACAAGGTTGGAAAAGACCTTTAAGGTCATCAAGTCCAGCTGTTCCTGTCCTAAGCTAAACCATTCCTATCCTAAGCTAAACCATATCCCTGAGCACCTCATCTCCCACATCCGTGGTGTTAATTCTGGGCGTGGGAGCCAGGGTACCGCAGGAGCACACGGGGCCGTTTTCCCTAGGGATGGATGAAGGCAAAGGAAGGATGGTTCTGCCAGGTCGAACTAAGCCATCCTAATGCCAAGATAGAATTTCGGAGGGTGGGGATGGAGGGATGGATGCCGCCAGCATGCCCTTCCCTTCTCTCCCCCCGCCCCCGCCCCAGCCCACCGCTCCTGCGAGCATCCCGGCAAAGGGAAAGCGCCGTGGGCCGGCGGTGGGTGCTGCCCAGGGCGAATCTGATTTACACCGGCCCGGTAGCGGCGACGGTGGCGGTGGGTGCCCGGCTCGGTGGCCAGCCCGGGCGGGCAGTGACACCTAGCGTCGCTCGACCCAGCTCGGTGGGACCGGTCGCTCCCTCCTCAGAAAAGCTCCTTGGGGAGGAGGGTGAGTTCTCCAGCACGGATCCGCCACCCCTCGCCGCAGCCGCCGAGCTTCGGTGGCAGCACCGAAAGCAGCCGGGTGGAGCAGACATCTGCCCCCCCGGGGGCCGTAAAACCCAGGCGTGAATCCGGGTGTAGCATCCTCCGAGCCCCAAACGTTGGTCAGACCTCGGGTGGGCTCAGCAAAAACTGCCTCGGGCTCCGGGATTCGGGAAGGAGCGTTTCTCCCCATCGGGTTTCGCTGCTGTCGCATGCACGCATGAGGAAAAGCTCGGGAATTAGGGATAGGGAACCTGTTGCGTGCTCCAGGAGGGATTTATTAAGGCGAGCTGTGAGATGCCAGCATTACCGAAGCAAAAGCAGCTTCAAAATTGAACTGCAGGACTGGAAACGTGGCTTTTGCCCCGTAAAAACGCCTGTAGATGGTATTTCAAGAGCCACCTTCTGCTTGTAGGGATGTTTGAGAGATGGTGAGCACCACACACGGGGTGGAAAGCTCCTTTCTATGCACCAAACCCTCACCTTGACCTGCAGAAGGAAGCGTGGGGGTGCCTCCCATAGGAATTGGGAGAGGAAATGAAGTTGTGGGAACGCCACTGGGTGCCTTGTGTGGTCCTGTCACCTACCTGCAACTCAATAAAAAGAGGAATACCAGGAAAACGCTGAAATAACGTTTCACTGTGGAAGCCAATTAAGGAATTTCGCTGTGGAAGCCAATCAAGGAATGGCCAGGGGGGCAGAGCTCATTTTACTCATGCAAGAGAAATGCCCAGATCACAAAGGTCCCAGTAGCCTGTGATTTTTAAAGACAGTTAAAGACAATGAAAGCTGGTGGCAGGGGGAAACTGAGGCAAAAGGCATTGGGGTGAGAGTCTGCACTGGGCATGGGAGAGCCCATCGCTTCCCCACCATCCAGGGGGAAAACTGACCTGGCGCTGAATCACCTCGTCTAGAAAACGCCTGGTGAGGGGTTTTATCATGGTGGTGACTGAGTTTAGTCAGCAGAGGAGCTGGCTGGTGAAAATGATCATGGATCCTGCAGGTCCCACCCAAGACGGGGTGAGACCCGTGTGAGCACAACCAGAATGGATCTGGTTTTATCTGTATGGGAATGTAGCAGCTCCAGGAGTCTGTTCTTTAGAAGTAAATGAGGTTTTTCTTCAGTAAAAGGCATCCAGCTGAGCTAAGGATGGAACAGCAGTTGGCCTGGTGCTGGGAAGAGAAGCAGGTACAATGTAACGCTGACCCAGACCCTGTGTGTGGCTGATGCAATCCATACTATACTCTTCTTCATCCCCACAGTGGGTTCTGGCAGGCTTGAACAACCCCTGCACTGGTCCAAAGGCCACCAGAATCTACAGGAAGGTTCCCATTGCCCACAGTGGTTTCATTAGTATCGCTTAGTGTTCACTGTAGTCCAGTGTATTTGGTTACACTGATACAGCAAGCGCTGCCCTACCTGCAGGATCTAACCATGGGTGCCCGTCCAGCAGAGCCCAGGCGTCCATCCAGTGTGTGTGCAGAGGCAAAAATCATAGAATAATAGACTCATAGAATTGTAGGTGTTGGAAAGGCCCTCCAGAGCCCATGGGGTCCAACCCCCTGCCAAAGCAGGGTCCCTAGGACAGGGCACACAGGGCGGTGTCCAGACGGGCCTGGAATCTCTCCAGAGAAGGAGACTCCACACCCCCTGGGCAGCCTGGCCCAGGGCTCCCTCACCCTCCCTGGGAAGAAGTTCTTCCCCACATTGGGGGGAACTCCCTGTGCTCCAACTTGCAGCCATTGCCCCTTGTCCTGTCCCCACAGACACTGAAAAGGGGCTGCCCATTTCCCCCTGCAGCCCATGCTTAAGATAATTATAAACATTAATTAGGTCCCCCCTTAGTCTTCTCTTCTCCAGGCTGAACAGTCCCAGCTTCCAAACATTCCTCCTGCTGAGCAGAGCTGCTTCTTTGGAGCATGCAGGAGAGTGTGGGCATCTAAATTGGGATGGCAGGCAAGAGATTTCATCCATGCAGGATCCAGAGTTCAAAGCACTTGCTGGCAGAAGGGTCTGTTCACCCCCTGCGTGCAAGGAGCAAGCAGGGTTTGCTCTTTCCCACTCTGCTGGTGCCATCGCAGGAGCTGCAGCATCCCTCGGCCAGAAAACAGGAGATGAGAGTTAGATCCCTGCAGCCTAAAGAAATCCAGACCTGCTTCCCCCAAAAACCAACCTCAGCGCTGAGATGAGCATGTGTGAGAGAGCCATGCTCCCTCCTGCTTCTCCCTTTGATGGATCCTGTGGTTGAACAAGGCAGAGGGAGTGGGATTTGGTGGGCACAGGGGAGTCGGTCGGTGCTTCTGTCTGGTTCTCACACACTGTAAAGTTTATTCCAGGGGGAACAGGGATTTTAATGCTTCTCAGAAAGGGAGTCAGCAAAATATTTTCTGCTTCCTGGGCAAATGCTTTTCACAGAATCACAGAATCACCAGGTTGGAAAAGACCTTTAATATCATCAAGTCCAACCGTCTCTGTCCTGTGCTGACCCAGATCCCTGAGCACCTCATCTCCCCTCTGTTAAACACACCCAGGGATGGGGACTCAGCCCCTCCCTGGGCAGCCTGTGCCACAGCCCCACAACTCTGCCAGGGAAGAACTTTGCCCTCACATCTGACCTGACCCTGCCCTGGCACAGCTTGAGCCCATTGCCCCTTGTCCCATCTCCTGTCCCCTGGCTGAAGAGACCAGTGCCCCCCTCTCTGCACCCTCCTGGCAGGGCAGGGGAGGTGGGGAGAAGGTCTCCCCTCAGCCTCCTCTTCTCCAGGCTCAACACCCCCAGCTCCCTCAGCTGCTCCTCAGAGGATTTGCCCTCCAGCCCCTTCCCCAGCCTGGTTGCCCTTCTCTGGACTCACTCCAGGACCTCAATGTCCTTCTGATGGGGAGGAGCCCAGAACTGGACCCAGCACTCAAGGTGCAGCCTCACCAATGCTGACACAGAAGGATGGGATACAGTGACTCCTACAGCTAAATGTCTCCATTCCTGTATCATGTGTGGGCTCTGAACCCCCCTGTAAACTATGTAACAGCTCCAACTGCCAGAGCAGAAGGGAAAACTTATATAAGTGACCTGTGAAGTTTGACCACGTAAGTTTATAACTGCTGCTCAGCTGACTGCTGAGGGAAAGGCACAGAGAGGAATGAGATCTCCAAGGACCTCCAGTGCAAGCTGGGTGCTGCACATGGAATCATGTGCTGAACGACAGCACAAGGTCTGTCCTTCTAGCAAGGGGACAGGAAAGCCCCTTGGAGACAGCTTTTGAAGGATCGTTTGCACTGAAGAGCCAACAAAACACCAGACAGGAGACAGAAACCCAGGAGTGACAGGTTGGCAGCATCTCGGGTCTCCACCACTGGGTGATTCTCAGGACACTTGTGCCAAGGTGGTTCTAACACCAGGGGTCGGGGGTGTTCAGCAGCTGGTTTTAAACACCGACAGCCCTTTGATAACCCAGGAAAAAAAAACTAAAACAAAACGGTTTTGGGTTTTTTTTTCTGTCTTGTCCCAGAGCACGCTGGGTCTGACAGCTTGTGCTGGCCACAGATCCGAAGCTGTACTGAAGACAAACCCTTTGACCCAAGGGGAGATGGAGCATTCTATAAGATGGGATGTGTTCCCACTGAGCTGGGGCTGGAAGGTTTCATTGCCAACATTTGGGATCTGGCATCTGAGAGGTAGCTCCCACTTTCAGGTGCCTGCTTGCCTTCTCTGCCCCCTCCAGCAGACCTCTTACCAAAAGGCAGCAGCCCTGTCCTCACTGCTGGAATTACACGGGCTGGTCGGTGCATGTCACCCATGCTCTAGGTCCTGTTCACTGTCACAGGCCATGAGGTGACCCGGGTGTCATCGCCCTTGGGCTGCGAGCCTCTGCCTGCATAGGAGCAGGGGCCCTGGCTTGGGCCTGGTCAATGTGAGGGAGGCCTCTCTGGAGCTTCAGGCAGCTGGATTCAGCCGCTCGGCCTGCCGCAGCCCCTGTGGGAACAACGCTAGCCCAAAACCAGGAGGGTGATAGTGCAAGACCCCTGCCACGTGAATTTCTCCTCGATTTTGTCAGGAAAAAGGGTTTATTCATCATTTTCAGGCCTGCCCCCATACCAACTCTCTCTGGAGCGTTAAGCTCCGATGGTTTGTAACAGCATTGAAAGCTTTACCATGCAACCCAAGCCTTAAAATGGCCCCAAATCCTGGCACCTATTGGCATGGGAAGTGCTACAGGTGACACACACCCCAGCCAGCATCCCCTGGCGTCCTGAGGAGGGAAGAGGTAAGACAACCAGCCCCCAAACACAAACTATTTCACGTTTAGCAACACCACGGCCTTCAACACTCCCCTTATAGAGCAAACAAAGGAATGGCATGTGCTTTAACAACTGCATGCTGCAGTCGTACTCTGGAGCTCTGCTGTCCTCCAGCCTCTGCCTGCTTGGTGCCATAGCAGCTCTGAATTACCTGCATGCTCCCAGGCTGTGCTTTCCATTAACTGCTGTGCTTCCAGGAACGTGTGTATGGCATTTCCCTCTGCTGCCCTGGGAGGGATCTTTCCTCTTCTTATGGACTCTATCCCAAGCGATCTGACCTGCAAGCTCTTCCTTCTCCAGGGCAGCTCCATGGACCTGCACACACAGTTAGAAACCCCTTCCCAGATAGTCTCTGGTTTATGAGATGGAATAAAGAGAATTGGGGCAGGGTGGGGTGGGGTGGGGTGGGGTGGGGCATCTGTACATTTTCAGCTTTGAGGTTTCAGCTCTTCCTTACCCTGGAAGAGTCCATGTGTGACTCCATCGCTGCTCTGGGTGAAGCTGTCTGTCCATTTATATGGTTTGATATGGAGTCTGTTCCTGCCCCCTCTGTTCTCTTCTTCAGGCTGTGGGCCAGAGCAGAACTGGAAACCCTGGGACACAGAAGTGGGCACCCCTCAGCAGGTGAGGGGGAGCAAATGGGTGGGTTTCATCCCTACTCAGACATGTACATGCCCTTGCCCACTGAAAGGGGTCCTTCCTCCCGTGACAGAGCTCCTTTAGACATCACCTGAGAAGACAAACACTAAACAGCTTAGAAAGCCTAGTGCTTACACAGCTTTCATCAGTGACATTGCTTCCTCGGTCTCCTAAATCTGAAATCCCTTTTGCCCATCGCTGCTGACTGCCCACGAGGAAAGGCAAAGCTCTGCAGTGTTCCTGTGGTGAAGCCTTAGCTGGAAGAGGTCTTTGTGCAAGGAAAAGTCCCTCTCTACTCTGCCCTTGGGAGGCCCCAGCTGGAGTCCTGTGACCAGAGCTGGGACCCCAATACAAGAAAGATGGGGAATTGTTGGAGAGGGGTCAGAGGAGCCCCGGAGATGCTCAGAGGGCTGGAGCAGCTCCCCTACGAGGAGAGGCTGAGGGAGCTGGGCTGGGTCAGCCTGGAGAAGAGAAGGCTGTGGGGGGACCTCATTGCAGCCTGCCAGTCCCTGAAGGGAGCAGAGGAACAGGAGGGGAATCAGCTTGTTCAAGGGCAGAGACTGGCAGGCCAAGGGGGATGGAGTGAAGCTGAAGGAGGGAAGGTTCAGATTAGATCTTAGGGGGAAGTTTTTTCCAGAGAGAGTGGTGAGGGGCTGGAAGAGGCTGCCCAGAGAGGGGGTGGGTGCCCCGTCCCTGGGGGTGTTGAAGGCCAGGTTGGCTGGGGCCCTGGGCAGCCTTGTGTAGCTCCAGGCCTGGAGGTTGGTGTCCCTGCCTGTGGCAGGGGGTTGGAGCTCTGTGATCCTTGGGGTCCTTTCCAACCCAGACCAGTCTGGGATTCTCTGATTCTATGAATGAGATGAAGGCTCCTGGGCTGCGTCACCAACGTGCAGTTTGGCTGGAAGCCATCCAGGCGCTGAGGTCACCCGGTCCTCGTAAAGAAGACAAACTGTTTGAAGACAAAAATGCTGGAAGGCTGATTGAAGGAGGTGGAAGGGCTTCATTCCTGTGTCTACATGAAGGGGCCAGTTCTCCTCACCAGGGAATGTTGTGCCATCATTTACAATTGTGAAGGGGAGGTAGGAAAAGCCACTTGTTACCGCAGCGATGCGTGTGGGCGAGTCTGGGCCTGGAGAAGCCGTTACCCTGTCTCCTACCCTCCAGCACCCACGTCAGTACCCTGGTGCCATAGGCCTTCCTCGAGGTCCTAAGGTATCATATTCTCATCAGTGCCATCAATTACCAGCTAGCTGCTTTTGCAGATTCGTTTCCCACCCAGGAATGAATAGCAGCTCTTCCCTGCCCCAGGGGACCTGGCGCTGGGAGATGCTCAGAGCAGGAGCAGTGATGCATCCCGCTGCCCAGCCAAGCAAAACTTCTCTGGGTGAGTGCTATGAACTCACAGCTATTGCTAGCAGCTTTCCACCCAGAGACTCCCTATCCTCTTGCAATATAATCTCACCCAGGATGGTTCTGAAAGACCGTGAACTCCATCCTGCTGCCAAAAATTGTCCACGCAGCCAAAAAAAATCAACAGAAGATCTTGAGCGTTTAAGCTGGCCTGTGAGTTGCATTTTTCACCTTTTCCCAATGATATGTTTCCTGACATCCATAAAACCTTTGATCAGCCTCTAATATCCCTGGCTATTCTGTTGAGCGTTTAGTGTTTTGCTGTGTATTAATTAACTCAGGATTGTCTTAAAAATTTTAGCTTCCTTCCTGTTTAGTTTTCTGTGGATAATTCATCTTCCTTCATTAAATGGGCATCAATGTCTCGTTAGCAGTAAGAACAACAAGCCTTTTATCTCTCCTGTACACCAGCAGTGTGTCCTGGGGGCTGAGACACCCAATGGGATCCTGCGGGGCAGCAGGTCACAGGAGGGGATCCTCCCCCTCTGCTCTGCCCTGCTCAGGCCCCACCTGGAGTGTTGTGTCCAGTGCTGGGCTCCCTGGGATAAAAAGGACAGGGATCTCCTGGAGAGAGTCCAGAGGAGGCTCTGGAGATGCTGAAGGGCCTGGAGCATCTCCCTTGTGAGGAAAGGCTGAGGGAGCTGGGGCTGTTCAGCCTGGAGAAGAGAAGACTAAGGGGGGACCTAATTAATGTTTATAATTATCTTAAGCATGGGCTGCAGGGGGAAATGGGCAGCCCCTTTTCAGTGCCTGTGGGGACAGGACAAGGGGCTGATGGCAGCTGCAAGTTGGAGCACAGGGAGTTCCCCAGCAACCTGGGGAAGAACTTTTCCCCAGGGAGGGTGAGGGAGCCCTGGGCCAGGCTGCCCAGGGGGTGTGGAGTCTCCTTCTCTGGAGAGATTCCAGCCCCGTCTGGACACCGCCCTGTGTGCCCTGTCCTAGGGACCCTGCTTTGGCAGGGGGTTGGACCCCATGGGCTCTGGAGGGCCCTTCCAACCCCTGGGATTCTGGGATTCTATAATTCTGTGAACAGACACACCAGCCATGACTTCAGCCCTGAGAGCGCTTGTGCACGGGCTGGCAGGCATACCCTAAGAATGTGTTTGTTTGCATTTGGTTTATGTGGGTTTGGTGACCTTTTGTTCAAACCAGCCAGGGATTTCCAGGAGGTCGAGTTCCATACTCACTAAAAAAAATATGTAAAACTCTGGTAAAATAATCTAGCCCGAGTCCTTCTGCTGAATATTGCATTTCTGCTGAATATCCTACCCCTGTGGCCAAGGCAGGGATGACTGAGGATACAGTTAAAGTAACGCTATCAGCAGACACGGTGGGGGTTTAATCAGTGAGTCTTTTGGCACGTCACCAGAGAATCACAGAATGGTCAGGGCTGGAAGGGACCTGAAAGATGATCAAGTTCAACCCCTCTGCCATGGGCAGGGACACCCTCACCAGACCAGGCTGCCCAAAGCCCCATCCAACCCAGCCTTGAACACCCCCAGGGAGGGGGCATCCACCACTTCCCTGGGCAATCTGTGCCAGGGCCTCACCACCCTCATAGCAAAGAATTTCTTCCTAATATCCAATCTAAATCCACCCCCTTCCAATTTAAAACCATTCCCCCTCGTCCTATCACTCCAGGCCCTTCTAAAAAGTCCCTCCCCAGCTTTCCTGTAGCCCCTTCAGGGAGTGGAAGGTGCTAGAAGATGCACCTGGAGCCTTCTCTTCCCCAGGCTGAACAAGCCCAACTCTCTCAGCCGGTCTTCATAGGAGAGGTGTTCCAGCCCTCTAATCCCCTCTGTGTCCTCCTCTGCACTCATCCCAACACTTCCACATCCTTAAAGAAGAAGGCTATCAGGAGTTTGCTTGGTCAAGCCTTGCAGGACGCCCGTGGTTGACAACCAGATGAGAGGGGCATATTTCTCTGCCTGAGAAAACACCTAAAGTGCAAGAGGTACCACTGCAACGGCTGTCTCCCAGGGATGCACTATTAGGGTAGATAATGGCAGGACAAGGGGAAATGGACTAAAGCTAAAGGAGGGGAGTTTTAGGGCTCCATCAGCAGAGGGGTGGCACCAGGGACAGGGAGGGGATTGTCCCTCTTTGCTCTGCCCTCCTCAGGCCCCAGCTGGAGTCCTGTGTCCAGAGCTGGGGCCCCAGGACAAGGAAGATGTGGGACTGTTGGAGAGGGGTCAGAGGAGCCACGGAGATGCTCAGAGGGCTGGAGCAGCTCCCCTACGAGGAGAGGCTGAGGGAGCTGGGCTGGGTCAGCCTGGAGAAGAGAAGGCTGTGGGGGGACCTCATTGCAGCCTGCCAGTCCCTGAAGGGAGCAGAGGAACAGGAGGGGAATCAGCTTGTTCAAGGGCAGAGACTGGCAGGACAAGGGGGATGGAGTGAAGCTGGAGGAGGGAAGGGGGAGAGGAGATCTTAGGGGGAAGATCTTTCCAGAGAGAGTGGTGAGGGGCTGGAAGGGGCTGCCCAGAGAGGGGGTGGGTGCCCCGTGTCTGGGGGTGTTCAAGGCCAGGTTGGCTGGGGCCCTGGGCAACCTTGTGTAGCTCCAGGCCTGGAGGTTGGTCTCCCTGCCTGTGGCAGGGGGTTGGAACTCTGTGATCCTTGGGGTCCCTTCAAACCCAGACCAGGCTGGGATTCTATGATTCTATGATAACAGTCATGTTTCCTCCCAAGTCAAAGCCTCACTAGGTAGTTCGCCACGGTGAACCGAGCCTTTAGTTTAAGAGACTTAATCTGTTGCTGCAACAGGCTGGGTTCACATTCCTCAAGCAGATCTTGGTGCAAATCCCTGCTCATTTGGTGTGTTAGTTTTGCAATGATTTTTTTCCATGCAGTTCAGGAATCCCAAGCCAAAGATGAGCCTCGGTTTTGAGTTCGATGACTTTAGACATGCAAGTTGCCCGCCCGTCCCTAAGCCCCTAAGTGAGGGGCGTTAGGAAATACCCAGCAGCTGAAATTTAGACTCTGTCTGAAGGGCAAATAAACACACATATGCCCAGACCCAGAGCTCCATAGCTGAGGAAACGGCTGTAGAGGAACTGAGGTATGGAGGGCTGTCCCTCGACCACCAGCGCTGCTCTGGCCAGCCCACAACCACCCAGCTGAAGGCTTGCATTGAATTTGCAGCATCCTGGCTTGTATCAGAAATAGTGTGGCCAGAATGTCTAGGGAGGGGATTGTGCCCCTGGACTGGGCACTGGTGAGGCTGTACCTCAAGTGCTGGGTCCAGTTCTGGGCTCCTCACCATAAGAAGGACGTTGAGGTCCCGGAGCGAGTCCAGAGAAGGGCAACCAGGCTGGGGAAGGGGCTGGAGGGCAAATCCTCTGAGGAGGAGCTGAGGGAGCTGGGGGGGTTGAGCCTGGAGAAGAAGAGGCTGAGGGGAGACCTTCTCCCCAGCTCCCCTGCCCTGCCAGGAGGGTGCAGAGAGGGGGGCGCTGGTCTCTTCAGCCAGGGGACAGGAGCTGGGACAAGGGGCAATGGGCTCAAGCTGTGCCAGGGCAGGGTCAGCTCAGCTGGGAGGGAAAAGTTCTTCCCTGGCAGAGTTGTCAGGGCCTGGCCCAGGCTGCCCAGGGAGGGGCTGAGTCCCCATCCCTGGGTGTGTTTAACAGAGGGGAGATGAGGTGCTCAGGGATCTGGGTCAGCACAGGACAGGGACGGTTGGACTCGATGATCTTGAAGGTCTTTTCCAACCTGGTGATTCTGTGAGTCTGTGCAGTGCTGTTTTCTGCTTGCCCTTTTATTAATTCACACGTTGTGCTGTTAAGTAAGCGATGTGTATGGTGGGGAGGTGTGTGAGCCATTTCTCTTTCACCACCTCCATTAGAAGAGCAGAACTCCTTATACACTTCCCACTCTTAGGGTTACAAGCCGAAAGACCCGCTGATTAAAAACCCACTGTGGCCAATAAGCCTGCAGTGTCCTCCTGTCACAGCAGCCCACGTAGGTACGGAATTCCTCCTGGCAGGTCAGAAGGGAGCATGTAATTCCCAGCTATTAACCAATTTCATGGTCATAAGTGAAGATTGTGACACATCTGCTGAAAAGCTCCATCAAGTGGGCAGCTACCAGCGATGAACTTGCTCAGGCTGAAGCTGTTCCTGCTCCTCAGGAATGTTTGTACAGGAGATGCAAAGCCTCGTGCTGGAATTCAATGTTTTCATCATTTGATTATTATTGCATTCTTTCACAACATCTCAGCCGTCACGCAGCGCTGCTGCTGGCATTTCATACTGGAACAGAGCAGCAGACGTCTTCTACGGTCAGAATTTTACTTTAGGACCATTATAGGCTGGGACTCTCATCTACTCCTCTAATATAAAGAGAAACTTTGTCACTGTGCCACTCCAGAAACTTTGTCATTGTGCCGGAGCCCTGGGACAGGCTGCCCAGAGAGGCTGTGGAGTCTCCTTCTCTGGAGACACTCAAACCTGCCTGGACGTGTTCCTGTGGGATTTAGTCTGGGTGATCCTGCTCTGGCAGGGGGTTGGGCTAGATGAGCTTTCAAGGTCCCATCCAACCCCAAACGTTCTGGGATTCTGGGGCTGAATCCTTCGCAGATGGAAGGCCCTCCTTTGTTACAGGGGAACAAAATGCCCCTGTCTCTCGGCTCTGAAAGGACTTGAAGGACACAAAACTCCTTGAAAGAGCCCAGTGCAGGGCCACCAAGATGCTCAAGGGAGTGGAACCCCTTCCTTATGAGGAGAGGCTGAGGGAGCTGGGCCTCTTTAGCTTGGAGGAGCCTGAGGGGTGACCTCATTAATGTCTATAAATATGTAAAATCAAGGAGGCTGGAGCCAGGCTCTGCTCAGGGATGGCAGTGACAGGACAAGGGGCAGCGGGTGAAGCTGGAGCAGGGGAAGCTCCATGGGAACATAAGGAGGAACTTTGTCACTCTGGCAGAGCGCTGGGCCAGGCTGCCCAGAGAGGCTGTGGAGTCTCCTTCTCTGGAGACATTCAAACCTGCCTGGACGTGTTCCTGTGGGATTTAGTCTGGGTGATGCTGCTCTGGCAGGGGGTTGGGCTAGATGATCTTTCAAGGTGCCTTCCAACCCCTGACTGTCTGTGATGCTGGGATGGCTGAAAGAGCTGTCCTCTGCAGCTCAAAGGCCACATCCCTCAGCTCTGGAAGCAGCCCAGGGTTAAGCGTAAAGATGGGTACAGCGTTAAATACGCCATTGGTACACCAAGGGTTTCAAAAATCACCAAAAAAAGAAGGAAATTCCCTTAAACAGCCATGGACACTCCAAATGCACTCCCGGCTGAGGGCTTCTGACCAGGGCCAGACACCTCCCGGCGCTGTTTTCCGAGGTACCTTGGCCAAGCGGTGCCAGCGGTGGGTGCCCGGGCCAGGCCGTGCAGCGGCAGGGTAACGGGCCGGAGGAGATGGCCGCGCCAGGCCGTGAGGTAATTCGGCGGGCTGCCCGGGGAGCCACAGCTTCCCCTCAGGGCGGGCTCAGAGCCCCGCCAGGCGCCTAGACCGCCAGCTACCGGCGGGAACCGGAGGCCGGCCGCTCTCGGCACCGGGTGGGAGGAGGGGAAAGGTCCCCGCTCCCCGCCGCGCCGGGGCTGAGGGAGGGGGCGTTGGGGGGTGGGGGAGGTGGGGGGGAAGAACGGGTCCCCCTCGGCGGCGGCGAGACGCTCCCGCTCGCCGTTGCTCCCGCCGCCGGGCGGGGAAGAGAGGGCGTGGCTGCGCGTGCGCGGGGCGGTGCGTGCGGCGCCGCGGAGGAAGCGGCGCCAGCGGCGGCGTCGGGCGCGCGCAGCCATGAGCGGAGGGGTGGGGGCCGGGGTCGGCGGCCGCGGCGTGTGAGGGGCTCGGTGGGGCGGGGGTCCCTTCCCGGCCTCCCGTCCCCCCTCCCCCGTCCCTGCCTGCCTCCTTCCCTCCCTCCCTCCCTGCCCGCGGAGCTATGGTGCCGGGGCGCCGGGGCGGGGGCCGTGAGCCCGGCGAGGGGAGGTGGCGGCGGGGCCGGCCCCTTTCGGCGCCGGGGGAGGCGGGCGCCGGGCGGCCGCAACCGTCGTCGTCGTCTTCGTCTTGGTCTTGGTCTTGCCGGGTGCGGGGCCCGCGCCGCCATCTCCTCCGCCTCCTGCCGCTGCTGCTCCTCCTGCCCGCCGGCGCCCAGTGCCAGGCCGGCCCCGGCTCCGGGCCGCACGCCGCAGGGCCCCCGGACTGGCCCCCCGCCGGTCCCGGGCCTAGCCTCAGCCTTTACCTGAGCGAGGACGAGGTGCGCCGGCTGATCGGTGAGTGCGGGCCGGGGCCGCCGGGGGGGCTGGCGGGGCGGGGTGGCCGCGGGGGGATGTGGGACCCGGTGGGACTGAGGTGGTGCAGGGGTCTGGCCGCTGCGGAAGGGGCTGTGCGGGGTTCTGAGCGGCTGGGGTGGAAGTTTGGGGTCTGGCGGTGGAGGAGGAAAAGCGGGGGGGGGGGGGAAGTAGTCTGTGGGGCCTGGGTGGGAGGGGTGAAGGTCCGTGGGACCTGGGTCTGGGAGGCCATGGGGATGTCTGTGGGACTGGTGCGTAGCTGGTAGATCTGGGGGTGCAAGAGTGGTCTGTGAGTGGGGATGAAGGACGCAGTGGCTTGGGAGAGGGTGGGGGGTACTGTGGGATGGGTTTGGGGGAACCTGGGGTTTTGTGTGGGGTTCTATAGGACTGAGGGGGGGCACGACGGTGGGAGAATGGAGGAGTCTGCGGAGCCTGGGAAGAGTCTGCACTGCTTCGTGGGTGGTGGTGGGGCTGGGGTTTTAATGGAAGGAAGGGGTCCTGGGCTTTACCCTGATGGTGGGGGTTCCCTTGGTTCGAGTGACTGAGGTTGATGCCCGGGGGGGGTGGGGAAGCAGGGTTAAGTCCTGGAAGGGGTGAATTCAGGCCCCTGATTTAATTAGCGAGGTGAGTGACATTCAGAGGGCAGAGAGGAGACCTGGCAATAATTGGGTGCGTGTGTGAAAGGAATCCTAATTTCCAGGCAGGCTGACAATTGCTGTGCAAGTACTTGGAGGCAGTTCCTGAAGTCCTCCATCTGGCCCGATGCGTGAGGCTTTCCCAGTAGCTTTGTGCTCGGAGACTTTCTGGCTTAAACAAAGATTGGTTTTCTGTAGGCTCTGCTTGCTTAGGCCCTTGTTTAGACTTGGTGGCTGGGGGTATCCAAACAAATCTGTTGGTATATCCCCTGGGATTTGGTTTTCAGCAAGTGCCCTGTGTCTCTGTAGGCTAGAAGAAACGAGCGGCGTGAGGCTTCGTTTGCATCAAATGCACACAATAAAAATCTCTCTCTCCAGTTCATGTGAACTCTGTAACCACATGAGTGACCAGGGGGGCCTGGGGAGTGAAGGACACTAAACATTTCTCCCCTTCTAGTGATTAGGGCCCTGTTGTCCTATTTACGTTGCCTTTGCTCTCTGCCAGGCACCCTGTAACGGATAGGGGATAAAAAAGGCAGGCTTGCTGTTGAGCTGAGTTTCTAAACAAGCAGTTAATCTTGGAAACACTGAACAGCAAGGCTTGAGCAACCCCAGTGCTAGTGCCTGAAAGTGTGTATTAGTTGGATTTGCTTCCGTGGCTCACTAGGGTAATTATCCATCCTTAAGCAGCAACTGAGGAGAGGAGAGCTGCTGCTGTTTTTTGCTAAGTTAAATTGCATCCTGTAATCTGTGTGTCTGTTGCTACCATGGCTCAAGCCACCTATTACTCAAGCTGTCTGTACCTGGTTTGTATCTCTTAAAATGACATTTAGTGCTCTTTGGCTTCTGCGACCCTGAGGGCTCGGAGAAACCGGATTCTAACGTGGAGGTGGACTGGCATGCTTCTCAGTGGGCTTCACAGCCCTCAAAGTCTGCTCTAAGCTAAATTTTCAGGATCTACCTTGTGGCGTTGACATAAGCAATCTTAATTTTAAGGTATCTGTCTCACCTACTGTTTCTTGTGGGTAGGGTGTAGTGTTGGGTCCAGTCCTGTTTAACATCTTCATTGAGACCTTGATGAGGGAACAGCACCCACCCTCAGCAAGTGCCCATGGTACAAAGCTGGGAGGAGTGGGTGACACACAGGACACTGCGCTGCCACCCAGAGAGACCTGGCCAGGCTGGAGAGCTGGGCAGGGAGAAACCAGATGAGGTTCAACACAAGCAAGTGGAGAGTCTGGCACCTGGGAAGGAACAACCCTTCCTATCAGGACAGGCTGGGGGTGACCTGCTGGAGAGGAGCTCTGGGGAGAAGGACCTGGGGGTGCTGGTTGGTGACAGGGTGGCCATGAGCCAGCAGTGTGCCCTGAGGGCTGAGAGAGACAATGGGATCCTGGGGGGCATCAGGAGGAGTGTGGGCAGCAGGTCACAGGAGGGGATCCTGCCCCTCTGCTCTGCCCTGCTCAGGCCCCACCTGGAGTGTTGTGCCCAGTGCTGGGCTCCCTGGGAGAGAAAGGACAGGGATCTCCTGGAGAGAGTCCAGAGGAGGCTCTGGAGATGCTGAAGGGCCTGGAGCATCTCCCCTGTGAGGAAAGGCTGAGAGAATTGGGACTGTTCAGCCTGGAGAAGAGAAGACTAAGGGGGGACCTAATTAATGTTTATAATTATCTTAAGCATGGGCTGCAGGGGGAAATGGGCAGCCCCTTTTCAGTGTCTGTGGGGACAGGACAAGGGGCAATGGCTGCAAGTTGGAGCACAGGGAGTTCCCCAGCAACCTGGGGAAGAACTTTTCCCCAGTGAGGATGAGGGAGCCCTGGGCCAGGCTGCCCAGGGGGTGTGGAGTCTCCTTCTCTGGAGAGATTCCAGCCCCGTCTGGACACCTATCTGAGTGAAATGTCCTAGGGACCCTGCTTTGGCAGGGGGTTGGACCTGATCTCTCGAGGTCCCTTCCACCCCCTACAATTCTATGATCTAGGCATAGACAGTCAGATCTACTGTAACTCTATGTACTCCTCCAGCAGAAGAAAGTCCAGAGGGCCAGATGCATTTCTTCCAGCTCTTCACACTTTGAAAACAAAACAAACTGATCTAAAATCCTCAGTTTTGTAGTATCTGAACTGTGTTTACATAAAATCACACTCATGGTTTAAGGGGCTCGTGTTGGTGTGTGTGAACTTGAATGAGAAGGGAGGCATTTTGGCTTCAGCAGCCTCCTCCAGGAGGTGCTAGAATAGGGGTAGGGAAATGAGGCTCCTTGTGAAGTGGACTCTGGGGTCCAGCGAAGCTGCTGATATAAACACAGATGCCAGTTTCTTTTCCCTCTTGTTACTGGTCTCTGCTGCTGTCTGCTGTGGCTGAAGGGAAAGCTCTGAGGCTTCCTGAAGCGCTCGTAAACCCAAACCTCACCCAGAGCTGCCACAGCCTGTGGTGTGCTCATGGTTTCTTGCTGTGTCCCCTGCATGTGCTTTAGATCCTGGGAACAAAGCTAAGTGCACTGCTCAACGTCTGAATGGGTCCCAAGTGATGATACAGTGTGTCTGTGTGCAGAGCTGGAGCATCCACGGGGGCTGGGGAAGGTCTGCAGGGCTGTACCCACGTGTGATCTCTCCAACAGCGAGGCTGGACCAGTTCAGTGGAGCATCGCAGCGCTTCTCCTTTCCTCAAAACCAGAGTTTGGGGTCTTAGGGACCCACAGCCCGTGTTTTCCATTGGGTTGTTGCCCTTGTAAGTGCAGTAGTGACTTGCTGAAGGTTATCTGTGGCACAGAGGCAGGACAGATAGTGTGGTTTACAGTGAAAACTGCCTGCTGCTTTCCTTTATGCTTATGCCAGGCTTCCACTGTGTGATTCTGCCTTAGGAGGAGCGAAGAGCAACTTCCCAGTGAAGAAAACGAGGGGAAATTGGCTCAACTGGGGCAAGATGGATTTTTTTTTTTGTTTTGAAAAGCTGCAGCATTCTCATGGTCTGAAAGTGGGATTCGTTGTATGGCAGGCAGATGGTGTCTCTGCCAGAAATACCTCCTGCCATTCCCATGGGAAATGCTCACAGCCATCCAGACTGTAAGCCTTTGGGGGAGAAAAAAATGGGGTTTTCACATAGTGAGATGTGTCAGGCTCTGCTCGCACCAGGCAGCTGGTGGGACAAAGGTGGAAGGGGAGAGAGAGGAGTTAATCCAAGGGGCTGAACTGACACAACTTCAGGGTTGATGGCAGGAGGTGGAGATGTCTGAGTGAGAGCAGGAGTGAGGGATAGGAGTGATGGGGAGTTGGGGGGCTGGCAGAGAAGCGCTGTTTGCTGGGGAGAGATGTCCTGAGCACCACAGCCCTTTGTAGGAGCGCCTGTGAACTCTCAGCACTGTGATCTGTGGCTTTTTGGAGTTGGTTCATATGGACCATCTTTTCTTGGGCCTGAAAGTATTGCTGCTCTTATGGAGTGGCCAACTGTGTCAGCATGGTGACTCAGCCTGGTTGCATGACTTTTTACTGGTGACTGCCCTGCCGTGCCAAACGTGCAGGGCAGATGGTGGTAAAGCTGGTGATGAGTTGTTTGGTCTCTGCTTCAATTAGTGACTTTGATTCAGATTTGCCAGCAAGCTCAGGACACTGTGGGGTTTGCCTCATGCCAAAATGCTCCATCTGCTTGCTTTTCACAGGGTCCTGTGCTACAAAGGCACGTGCACTGCTTGGCAGGTAATTAACTAAGGTTTAGAGAATATGATTAAAAAACAAAACCCAAACCCCATCAATATTAGGTAGCTAGCTTTAATTGTGAGGGATTTGATCCAATCTATTTCAAATACATGGCATTATTTAGCACTTAATGCATTCATGGTGTGCCTCTTAGACTTTCAGCAGCTCAGCCTCTCAGGTGACCTCAGGTCGTACCTCTGGGTACAAGGACCAGAGTGGATAGCTGCCTGTGAAAGCTTGGCCTACGTGGGTTTTCTTGCATTGCAGGTGGCTTTTTGGCAGTGTTCATGAGGCAGCACCCAGTTGCTCATGGCAGCAGGAAGACCCTCAAGCAGTGAGGACAATCCTCTCTGTTCTTGCAGGGTCATTGTTTTGTAGGCTCGTACCTTTCAGCTCTGAAATGGGGCTTGTGGGTGGTCCTCTCTCCCATGGCTCTGGGTCTATCTGGAGACAAGTCTAGCCTGAATGTTAAATGAGAGCAACCCCACAGGGGAAGAATAATGTTATGGTGTGACTGAGGGGTATCATACATGGGGAAGGGGGTGGTGCCCAGTCAGAGTCATGGGAGTCAGAATTCAAGTCAGAAGTCCTACAGCATGAGTGTTGAATTTGCCAACCTAATATTCTTTGGCTTGGTTTCTTCTGAGTAATCATGCTGAGTGCTGTCTTCTGTTGATTTTGTTTGCACTTGCTTAATTACAGAGTTTAATTAACACCTCATAGAACCCCAGACTGGTTTGGGTGGGAAGGGACCCCAGAGCTACCCTACTGCCCCCCTGCCATGGGCAGGGATAACCCCCATCAGCCCAGGGTGCCCACAGCCCCATCCAGCCTGGCCTTGAGCCCTGCCAGGGATCCCAGGGCAGCCCCAGCTTCTCTGGGCACCCTGTGGCTGGGGTTCCCCAGGAAGGATTTCTGCCTTCCAGCCCCTCTCCGGCTGCCTTGCAGCTGAAGGCCGTTCCCCTGGGCCTGGCCCTTCCTGCCCTGGGCACCAAGCCCCTCTCCAGCTTTCTTGGAGCCCCTTGAGGACTCAGAGGTCTCGCTGCAGCCTTCTCCAAGCTGAACCACCCCAACTCTCTGACGTGCTCCAGCCCTTGTATGTCTCTGTGCCCTCACCAGGGAGGACCCAGCACTCCTGGTGTGGCCTCACCAGGGCTGAGCAGAGCCCTAGTAAATTATAGGCCAAGCGAAGCTTTGTATATTTTAAATGGAGACTAAGCATCTACATATTGCAGCAGGTAATCTTAATTAAGGTGTTTTAACTTTATACCGTGTTCCTTTGTCTGTCACCTGGTTAATTGTCCCTATTATGAAAGGGAGCTGAAAATTGGAGTGCTGGGATGAGCTGGATGTTCAAATTATAGTGAGGATGCAGGATTTCTTTCTTGTGATGCTTCTGGGCCTGGTTAAAAGCCCACTCCTGCCTGGTTTTGACAGCATCGCTACCTAGACCACAACCAGTGAGCTGGTGCTGCGCTCTGAGTGCTGTGGGTAGCACCCAGGGTGAACCGATACACCTCCACCTGAGCTGGGTGATGTACAGGTGCTGGTACAGGGTGTCCCTGTAGGACAGGATATACCCAGTGCGTCACAGAATGGCATGGGTTGGAAGAGGGACCCCAAGGATCATAGAGCTCCAACCCCCCTGCCACACTGTTCCTTCCTCAGTGTCTGTGCGGTTCGGTGTGTGGCCTGCAGTTTGGAACCTGGTTCTGTTGTCTGCGTGTTCTTAAATCCTTGTTTTCTGGCTTTGAAGGGCCTGGAGTGCTGTGTCCAGATCTGGGGCCCACAATACAAGAAAGATGGGGAACTGCTGGAGAGGGGTCAGAGGAGCCACAGAGATGCTCAGAGGGCTGGAGCAGCTCCCCTATGAGGAGAGGCTGAGGGAGCTGGGCTGGGTCAGCCTGGAGAAGAGAAGGCTGTGGGGGGACCTCACTGCAGCCTGCCAGTCCCTGAAGGGAGCAGAGGAACAGGAGGGGAATCAGCTTGTTCAAGGGCAGAGCCTGGCAGGACAAGGGGGATGGAGTGAAGCTGAAGGAAGGAAAGTTTAAATTGGATATTAGGGGGAAGTTTTTTCCAGAGAGAGTGGTGAGGGGCTGGAAGGGGCTGCCCAGAGAGGAGGTGGATGCCCCGTGTCTGGGGGTGTTCAAGGCCAGGTTGGCTGGGGCCCTGGGCAACCTTGTGTAGCTCCAGGTCTGGAGGTTGGTGTCCCTGCCTGTGGCAGGGGGTTGGAACTCTATGATCCTTGGGGTCCTTTCCAACCCAGCCCAGTCTGGGATTCTCTGAGTCTGTGACTCTGGAGGATGGTGGCTTTTTGCATGCTCTGTGCAGAAATAAGCATTGTGTGTCTGTGGCACACGCGCCTGTCGCTGCCAGAGTGCAAAACCCTGCTTTGTTTTACCATGTGAAAGGGACTGAAAAGATTCCTGGGTGCAAAGGAAGCTTCTGGTGCCAGGCACAGGAACAAAGCTGAACTGCTGATGGTGCCCTGAAAACATCCTGCTACATCCCTCTTCACTGGAAGCGCTGTTTTTAGGATGCTGATGTTGTTACTCTGCCCTGTGAAGCCTTTCCTCACAGGGGAGATGCTCCAGGCCCTTCATCATCTTTGTAGCCCTTCTTTGGACTCTCTCCAGGAGATCCCTGTCCTTTCTATCCCAGGGAGCCCAGCACTGGGCACAACACTCCAGGTGGGGCCTGAGCAGGGCAGAGCAGAGGGGGAGGATCCCCTCCTGTGACCTGCTGCCCACACTCCTCCTGATGCCCCCCAGGATCCCATTGTCTCTCTCAGCCCCAGGACACACTGCTGGCTCATGGCCACCCTGTCACCAACCAGGAACCCCAGGTCCTTCTCCCCAGAGCTCCTCTCCAGCAGGTCACCCCCAGCCTGTCCTGATAGGAAGGGTTGTTCCTTCCCAGGTGGCAATCCACGATGGGTGCCCCTGTGTCCCCAGCTCTCAAGCCTGCTCACGGAGCAGTGGATGGATGGATGGGTGCTGGCAGGGTGTCTGGAGGGTGCATGCTGCCGCGTCTGGTCGCTTGCGAGCTGCAGCAGGCTGGGACAGGTTACCAGCATCGCAGAGCTGAGCCACCTGGTTTTGTTCTGGAGCCTTTCAGTGAGCTTCGGTGCTGGTCCCTCTGGTTTACCAAGTCCCATGGTTCACATCAACGTTGTGCCAAGGTTTATCGAAACAAGCTGCGTTTGGGGTTCCTCTGCACTGTTCCATTCTGTTACCTCACTTTTCCTTTGCAAGGTTCACATAGCTGTTTCTTTGGAGGTGCCTGTAGTGGTATAAACCCAGTGCAGTGTTTGCAGTGCTCACAGACTGGCAGAGGAGTACGTTCAGCCTGGAGAAAAGAAGACTACGGGGGGACCTTATTAATAAGTATCTTAAGCATGGGATGCAGGGGGGATCAGCCAGCCCCTTTTCAGTGTCTGTGGGGACAGGTCTCTCTGCTGGAGAGGAGCTCTGGGGAGAAGGACCTGGGGGTCCTGGTTGGTGACAGGGTGGCCATGAGCCAGCAGTGTGTCCTGGGGCTGAGAGAGACAATGGGATCCTGGGGGGCATCAGGAGGAGTGTGGGCAGCAGGTCACAGGAGGGGATCCTCCCCCTCTGCTCTGCCCTGCTCAGGCCCCACCTGGAGTGTTGTGTCCAGTGCTGGGCTCCCTGGGAGAGAAAGGACAGGGATCTCCTGGAGAGAGTCCAGAGGAGGCTCTGGAGATGCTGAAGGGCCTGGAGCATCTCCCCTGTGAGGAAAGGCTGAGGGAGCTGGGGCTGTTCAGCCTGGAGAAGAGAAGACTAAGGGGGGACCTAATTAATGTTTATCATTATCTTAAGCATGGGCTGCAGGGGGAAATGGGCAGCCCCTTTTCAGTGTCTGTGGGGACAGGACAAGGGGCAATGGCTGCAAGTTGGAGCCCAGGGAGTTCCCCAGCAACCTGGGGAAGAACTTTTCCCCAGTGAGGGTGAGGGAGCCCTGGGCCAGGCTGCCCAGGGGGTGTGGAGTCTCCTTCTCTGGAGAGATTCCAGCCCCGTCTGGACACCGCCCTGTGTGCCCTGTCCTAGGGAGCTGCTCTGGCAGGGGGTTGGACCCCATGGGCTCTGGAGGGCCCTTCCAACCTCTATGATTCTGTGATTTTGTTTCTCCAAGTTTGAAGCAGCCTGTGGAAGGCTGTTGGGGCTGATGCCTGCAGGGGCAGCTTCTGCCCTGGATTAGGGCTGTTAGAGTTTATTCTGTGTGCCTGCTGTTAGGAGGGCTGATGAGATGAGGGAAACCCAGGAAATACTGAAGTGCTGGTGCTTATCAATCAATACCTGCCCAGATGGGTGGTTAATTTCTTTGGCTTGCTTTCTCACAGTGTGTTGGGATTTAAAAATGCTGGGGGCTCTGCCTTCTCAGGGTGGGATTTGGAGAGTCTCCTTCTGCCAACCAGCCCTTCAGGAGGGACTGCATGGGCGGCCAGCAGCTCGGCTTCCTCCGGCTGCGCTCGGCCCTGGGAGGAAGCAGCCATTTCAGCTCCCAAGAGGCCAAGGTCTGTCTGGTGATAAATGCTTGTGGCTCTTGGAACATTCATGTGTCAGGGACTTGGAAGAAATCTGACCTCTGAGACTGAAGGCTAGACTTGGCTGTTGGGAGGAATCCCAGGGCTGCATTCCTTGCTGCTGGGATTTTACACCTGTGTGCTGCTCAGCAGCATCTTATTTGCTTGTTTGGCCTCTTTGAATACATGCCCTCTCTTCCCTCCCAGCATATGGATGGACTGGGAACAAGAGAGAGGAAATGGAGGCAGAGAACTCCCTTTGTGCATGAGAAAAGCTGCCAAGAAGGGCTATGGGACTGGCAAAAAGGCAGGGACTGAGGCTGCTCCAAAACACCACAGAGGGAGATACAAGAGCCAGGGATCCCACTCACAGGCATTAAAACCCCCTTGGGGTGGTGTTTTCCTGAGGGTGGGAGCTGTGGAGGCAGCTGTAAGGTACTCACTGCCATGTGGGCACTTGATGAGTGGAAGTCTTGGGGTTTTTCTTCTCCCTTTGTGCTTCTCAGAGTGGTGTATGGATGCTGGAAAGGCTGAATTAGTGAGCCAAATGTGCCTGCATTCATAGGTGTTGTGAGTTCTAGTGAGAGAGGATGGATTCTTGGCTAGTTCCCACCCAAAACTACACCACCTGAAATACCTCTGGGGCTCCTACTCTTCCCACAGCAGCAGGACCTGTAGTTATTCCTCTCATAACTTAGTACTAAAAACCATACTCCAGGTTCCAGCATGAAAGCAGGGAGCCTGTAAAGCCTGAAGTGCATTTAATGAGTTGTGCCTGCTGAATTGATTCTTTCTCTCCCTTTTCTCCCCACTGAATGGCAGCAGCACCAGCAGACCCCGTGTAGGAATGAATGCCAGCCCTCTCTGAAAGTGCCTTGTGGTGCTACAAAGGGTTGGGAGAGCAGAGGCTTCAAACCCATTCTTTCTCTTCCATCTCTGCCTTTGTCCTTCTTTCAAGTGGATAACTCCCATATTTGCACAGACTACTTTGGAGATCTGGGAGCAGAAGCAACAGCATGAAACTAATGGGATGCTTTAGAATTTCCCTGCCACTTACTGGGTATTGAATAGCTGTAATTAAATTAACCAGGATATTGATTTCACCGTGCTGCTTGGGAAAGATAAAGAGGGGTAATGTAAGCATTGGAGCTGCTGCTTTAGTGGGCTTGAAAAGCTGCAGCCACTTGGAATACATCATGTCAGTGGTACCAGTGAAGCTGAGCAGGCTGATAAATTTTTTTTTAGTGGTTTCCCTTTCTGCTGGCTCATGGCCACCCTGTCACCAACCAGCACCCCCAGGTCCTTCTCCCCAGAGCTCCTCTCCAGCAGGTCACCCCCAGCCTGTCCTGATAGGAAGGGTTGTTCCTTCCCAGGTGCCAGACTCTCCACTTGCTTGTGTTGAACCTCATCTGGTTTCTCCCTGCCCAGCTCTCCAGCCTGGCCAGGTCTCTCTGGGTGGCAGTGCAGTGTCCTGTGTGTCTTTATATCCTACCTATTGGAAAAAATGAAGATCCTGGGTCTTAGGGACATTTAACGTCATCTTTGTGGTATGAATTGAGTTTCCAAGCTCCTTAGGCTTTCTCTTTGGCAAGTGTCATCTCCTGGGGGAGCCCCTTTTAGTGAAAGGGAAGAGGAAAGGCCTGCCTTTCTGTCAGCAAATTCCTGTTTGCCCTCGGTGTTGAACTTGCAGATTCTTTGTAATAGCAGCAACAAGGTGACTTGTGGGTGATCTGTCAATGAGGCTGGAGGGCAAATCCTCTGAGGAGCAGCTGAGGGAGCTGGGGGTGTTGAGCCTGGAGCAGAGGAGGCTGAGGGGGGAGACCTTCTCCCCAGCTCCCCTGCCCTGCCAGGAGGGTGCAGAGAGGGGGGCGCTGGTCTCTTCAGCCAGGGGCCAGGAGCTGGGACAAGGGGCAATGGGCTCAAGCTGTGCCAGTTCTGGTACGCTGCGGTGTTGTGTCGAGCTGAGACTTCATTTCTAGTCTGTTTTCCATGCACTTGGTCCTGGACTATAAATCAGCCCCTTCCTGGCAAAGCTTAGGCTGGAGATTAAAGAGAGAGAGGAGAAGAGCTCTTCCCTGAGCTGGAGTCACATAGTCAATGCCGATCTTCACGCAGAGGTAGGAAGCTGCTCCCCACAGCAGGGTGTTCTTTGTTGTGGTGTGGTTTTTCCCATGAGTGTCAGGTAGGTGGTGAGCAGATGGGCTGTTTGACAGCCAGGGAGGAAATGCTCCATGAGCAGAAGGTAGGAAGCAGATTAGTGCTGGTGGATCTGCGCTGCTGATTTGCCTCTTAGGCTTGATGCTGAATGACATCCATTGCTGGTCTCTGGCACCTGTGTTAAGGGAGTGAAAAGCTGTTGCTTCATCATCTCCAGTTCCTTAAGATTTCACTTTTTTTTTCTCTCCCCTCTGCTCATTTTTCATCAGTCATCTTTTCCAGAGACTCCTGGCCTCTGAGATATTTCAAAGCAAGCCTTTCAGCCCAGATTCCTGACAGCAGCTGTAATTTGCAGGCTGTAGCATTGTGGAAAACTCAACTCAAAATGCAAGCAGAAAGCTTTAATCTCTCTTATTGCATGAGAGAGAGCTCACTTCAGTTGTTGTATATACAAGATATAAAATACAGGAGGTAAGAAGGATTCTTTGTGTGTAGATATGCTTGGTATTGCATTTCCAATAGTTTCCTCTTTTCTAAGTGAAATTGATCATAGAATCAGAGTCACAGAATTGTAGGGGTTGGAAGGGACCTCGAGAGATCATCGGGTCCAACCCCCTGCCAAAGCAGGTCCTTAGGACATTCATTGAGACCTTGATGAGGGAACAGCACCCACCCTCAGCAAGTGCCCATGGTACAAAGCTGGGAGGAGTGGGTGACACACAGGACACTGCGCTGCCACCCAGAGAGACCTGGCCAGGCTGGAGAGCTGGGCAGTGAGAAACCTCATGAAGTTCAACACAAGCAAGTGGAGAGTCTGGCACCTGGGAAGGAACAACCCTTCCTATCAGTACAGGCTGGGAGTGACCTGCTGGAGAGGAGCTCTGGGGAGAAGGACCTGGGGGTCCTGGTGGGTGACAGGGTGGCCATGAGCCAGCAGTGTGTCCTGGGGCTGAGAGAGACGATGGGATCCTGGGGGCATCAGGAGGAGTGTGGGCAGCAGGTCCCAGGAGGGGATCCTCGCCCTCTGCTCTGCCCTGCTCAGGCCCCACCTGGAGTGTTGTGCCCAGTGCTGGGCTCCCTGGGATAGAAAGGACAGGGATCTCCTGGAGAGAGTCCAGAGGAGGCTCTGGAGATGCTGAAGGGCCTGGAGCATCTCCCCTGTGAGGAAAGGCTGAGGGAGCTGGGGCTGTTCAGCCTGGAGAAGAGAAGACTAAGGGGGGACCTAATTAATGTTTATAATTATCTTAAGCATGGGCTGCAGGGGGAAATGGGCAGCCCCTTTTCAGTGTCTGTGGGGACAGGACAAGGGGCAATGGCTGCAAGTTGGAGCACAGGGAGTTCCCCAGCAACCTGGGGAAGAACTTTTCCCCAGGGAGGGTGAGGGAGCCCTGGGCCAGGCTGCCCCAGGGGGTGTGGAGTCTCCTTCTCTGGAGAGATTCCAGCCCCGTCTGGACACCGCCCTGTGTGCCCTGTCCTAGGGAGCCTGCTTTGGCAGGGGTTGGACCCGATGATCTCTGGAGGGCCCTTCCAACCCCTACAATTCTGATTCTCTGATGATTTGAAGTGTGTTACCTGGGGTAGCAGATGTTACGATGAGCGCGTGTTGTAGGATAGCTTTGCTTCATAAGAATAAACCCAAGCTTTTCCCATGCTGATCATGGCAAGTTTCTTTTGTATATTGTGCTTAGGAAGGAGAAGAAGAAAAAAAAAGAGTTGAAGCTGACTGCATTTACACAAGGGCATTTGGAAAGAAGTCTTTTGTTAGGCTGCTAGCCTGACACGATCCAATTTTGTCCTGAACACAAGGGCTGCCCAGCATCTTTTGCAGTTTGGGAATGAAAATTGGCCTCTCCCTCCCTTTCTGAGCTGCTTCAGATGTTTTGTTATGCTAAATGCTGGAAAGAATGACAGGCTTTCTCTGTGGTGCTGCTTAAATTTACCTTTTTGTTTGTGTTCAACTGGAAGTCCTTCTTTCAACTGGAAGTCCTTCTTTCAACTTCACGCCCAAGGATGGGAGGTGCAAAGATGTGGAAGCTAATAATGAGATTGAGGGGTTGCCTGGGTACAAGGGTGCCTGTTTTGCTTTGAGATCATAGCACAGGGGTGGCCTTGCTGTTTTCATGTGGCTTGGTGTAGATTAGGCCAGTCCATGCAAGGAGAAGCCAAAGCCTTTCATGTTGTGAGCTGTCTGCATGTGGGCTTGGAGTGCTGAAGGAGGCTTGAAGAAGGAGAACTGCAGCCTGTGTTTTAAAACTTGTCACTGTTGCTTAAACCAACAGAAGCAGTTCAGAAAAGCTTCTCCTCTGCAGTTTGTGTAACCCAAGGATTATTTTGTATTTCTTGAAGGTTTTGTTGTCCTCCTCTGCCTAGAAAATGATTGAAGAGCTGTCTGATTTCTCCAGCTGTTTGAATACACCTGTGCTTTTCTTCAAGAGCCACCTGGCTTCTCTTTCATCATTCAAGGCTTTTGATACTGTCTCCCATGACATCCTGATAGCAAAGCTGAGAGAGCATGGGATGGATGAGTGGGCAGTGAGGTGGGGTGAGAATTGGCTGTGGGACAGAGCCCAGAGGGTGCTGATCAGTGGAGCAGAGTCTGACTGGAGGCCTGTGACCAGCGGTGTTCCCCAGGGCTCGGGGTTGGGTCCAGGCCTGTTTAACATCTTCATTGAGACCTTGATGAGGGAACAGCATCCACCCTCAGCAAGTGCTGAGGATCCAGAGCTGGGAGGAGTGGGTGACACACAGGACACTGCACTGCCACCCAGAGAGACCTGGCCAGGCTGGAGAGCTGGGCAGGGAGAAACCAGATGAGGTTCAACACAAGCAAGTGGAGAGTCTGGCACCTGGGAAGGAACAACCCTTCCTATCAGGACAGGCTGGGGGTGACCTGCTGGAGAAGAGCTCTGGGGAGAAGGACCTGGGGGTCCTGGTTGGTGACAGGGTGGCCATGAGCCAGCAGTGTGTCCTGGGGCTGAGAGAGACGATGGGATCCTGGGGGCATCAGGAGGAGTGTGGGCAGCAGGTCCCAGGAGGGGATCCTCCCCTCTGCTCTGCCCTGCTCAGGCCCCACCTGGAGTGTTGTGTCCAGTGCTGGGCTCCCTGGGATAGAAAGGACAGGGATCTCCTGGAGAGAGTCCAGAGGAGGCTCTGGAGATGCTGAAGGGCCTGGAGCATCTCCCCTGTGAGGAAAGGCTGAGGGAGCTGGGGCTGTTCAGCCTGGAGAAGAGAAGACTAAGGGGGGACCTAATTAATGTTTATCATTATCTTAAGCATGGGCTGCAGGGGGAAATGGGCAGCCCCTTTTCAGTGTCTGTGGGGACAGGACAAGGGGCAATGGCTGCAAGTTGGAGCACAGGGAGTTCCCCAGCAACCTGGGGAAGAACTTTTCCCCAGGGAGGGTGAGGGAGCCCTGGGCCAGGCTGCCCAGGGGGTGTGGAGTCTCCTTCTCTGGAGAGATTCCAGCCCCGTCTGGACACCGCCCTGTGTGCCCTGTCCTAGGGACCCTGCTTTGGCAGGGGGTTGGACCCGATGGGCTCTGGAGGGCCCTTCCCACCCCTGGGATTCTGGGATTCATGATTGGCTGTGGTGGGAAGTGTCTGGTAGAGGTGAGCTCTTGCCTGTGTGCCTCCTAAAGCTGAGGGAGATCTCATGTATAATGTGGATGTGTGTAAACATGGTCTGGGCAGGCTGTTTTGAGAGCTTGCTGTTTCTTTGGTGTGTTGAAAGCTTTCTTTTGGTTCAAGGTTTGTGCCTGTTCCCTCTCCTCCCTGTTTTCCTGGTGGACAGGATTTGGCACTTGCTGTTTGTTATTGAGTGGAAATACAGACAAATAAGAGAAAAAGGCTTTAACTTTTTAAATATAACCTCACATTTGGCACTTAAAGCATCACCTGCATCATCTTCTGTTCAAGATGCTGTGTAGGAGCCTTTCTCCCTGGGATTACTCCAATCTCGACTCCTTTCATGTATCCAGTCTCCAGGATTCTCCCCCTGGTATCTTTGATGATACATTCTTGGGTTTTGATTGGGTTCAAAGACACTAGTGAGGCAGCAGGGAATAACACTCACTTCACTGCTAAGGACACCAAAGGTGTGCTGGAAGGTCCTACTGTTTGGTGTGACCTTGGAACACACGTGCTGCAACAGATTCCAGCAGCTTTGCTGTTTGTAATACCTGAGTCTGCATCTTGCTTGGGAGAATGTGCCTCAGTGCTCTGTAATAAGCAGCTGTGTGGGTCCTTTGGTTCTCTAGGTGCATTAAAACATTCAGAAAGCAAAGAGTAGGCCAAATACTCGTGTAGCCTGGTGTACAAACACCCTTCTTCCCTGTGCTTTGTGTTATGATCCCATTGCTTTGGAGTTAATCCCATGTTGCTTGTGCTTCTCAGGCTCAAGACATCTGGAGTGTCCTGGTTTCAGTCAGGACAGAGTTAACTCCATTTGCAGCAGCTGATGGGATGCTGTGTTTGGGAGTTACAATGAAAGCAGTGCTGAGAACACCCTGATGTTCTTAGTTGCAGTCAGACAGTCAAGGACTTTCTCAGCTTCTTCCTATTTCTCTATTCAGGAGAAAGGAGGGGCGAAGCCAGGACAGGTGCCCCAGCTGGGCCAAAGAGAGTATTCCATGGCAATGACGTCCTGCCCAGGAGAACGGGGGGCTGAGGGGAGGAAGAAGAGGGGCGGTGGCGGGACGCGTGCTGCTTGGGGGGACGGTCGGGTTCCGGGACAGCTCTGGGTGGTACCTGAGTTGTGTGGGTCGGGGAGAAACTGCATTGGGGATCAAGAGTTTCATCTTCTTTTGCTCTAAAGTCCTGTTAGCATTGGGATATTTGATCTTTCTGTTCTCTTAGGAAACTCTCCTTATCCCAACCCACGGGCCTCTCAGTTTCTTGGGTTTGGAGTTATTTGCCCCTTCCTTTTCCCTTCCCTTGTTTCCCCCTTTTTCCCTCTTCCCCTGCTCTTTCACTTTAAGGAGCAGGCAGCTGCCTGGATCTCAGCCCACAGCCGGGGGAAAACCAGGACAATGAGCTATTCCGGAAGAAGTACCTGCAGTTTAGGAAGCTGGTAATCCAGAGCAACTGGATTTGAGTGTGAGCAGTTGTGAATACGAGCAAAACTGGCCCTGCAGTTCCCAGCAGCACATCCAGGAGAGCCTGTAATGACTTGGGGAGGGTTGTGTGAAAAGGTGTGTTTCCTTCCCTTGCCTTCCAACTCCTCTTAGGCTCTGGCATCTCTCTGAAATTGTTGCTTTGAAAGAATTTGAAGTGCTGATGCCGATGCTGATCCGCGTGAGCGTTGAACCCCAACACCCCCCCACCCCGTTGAGTTCAAGTCTAAACATCCTAATCCAAGCTGGTTGGTACCCAGAGGTGTTGGTCCTGGTGTGTCACCTCCTGTCCTGTTGTTCTCCATCTTACTCTTTCCCTTCCTCATGACAGGCCTCGATGCGGAGCTGTCGTACGTGAGGAACGATGTGGTTAATCACTACGCGTTGTCCTTCAACCTCTTAATACCCAGTGAGACCAACAGCCTTCACTTCAGCTGGTATGCTAAATCCAAGGTAAGCAAGCTCAGTGGGTGACCTGTGCTGCTCAGGGACTGCCTGCTGCTGGAAGTCCTCCTGGGCTTAGGATGTGCCAGGTACAAAAGAATTCTTTATATACATTAAGAATGTACATGTCCCAGCTGCTCCTTTTTTGGGGTAAGTGCTTATTTTGAGCTGTTTTCTACTTTTTTGCTATGTGTATACATGCAAGGTACTGGCAGTGGGACTTCTTCTGGAGGTGCATTGAGCATGCAGAAGGGGCAGCTGTGAACTGAAGCCCTCTGGACATCAAACGTTACGTAGAGATTTCTAGAAACGTATGTTTGGAGATGAGAAGAACCTATAAAAGTGGCATCTTGTATGTTATTACCAAGCCCTGATTAAATGGAAAGGGATTTTTATTTCACTTAATCACTGTGGCTGGAGCATGCAGTAACAGCTGTCCTAAAGGTTGCATTTGGAAGGATTTCCAGTTACTCAACAGTTTGGTTTTGTGTCTGAAATGATCTGTTTAGTCTCTGCCAGATGTTAATTCCCCTTTTTTTTTGTTTTAAAAAAAAAAAAGAGATGGTTATTTTTCTGTCCTTAAGGCAGAAGGACTGCAGTTGGAGCAGTAATACTTACCAACTCTGCCAATGTGACTTCTGAAGGTTCCTCCTGCTGCTGGTCTTCTCTTTGAGGTGTAACTTCACCAGAGATGTGAATTTTGGATCAGTGGGAGCCAAGCCCTTCGCCTTGATACCACATTCCACCCCCACAGGCAGTTCAGTCGCTTCCCATTTGAATAGGACCTTTGAAGGAGTTTCCTTGTAGTTCCAGCTTGAGCTTGGAGCCACCTGCATCGCTGCCCTGGGTTTTCCTTGGGCCTGTCTCTGGTTTTGAGTAGGACTCTCTGAGCTCCTTCCACTGCTGCTGTTGCACTGCTCCATGTCTTCTGTGCTCCCTTCGTAGGATGAGGTGTAGTGCAGTTTATAGCAGCTCAGAGGCTGGCTTCCATTTCTACCCTTGCTATCGTGGCTGAAAATTAAATTAAGAACATAACACATCCTATTAAGTTTTCAGAAGGGGTGGGGGAAGAAACTCATGGACCAAAGTCACACCAGATTCATTCAGTTGAGTGTGAATTTCCCAACAGGCTGTAGTTTCAGTAGGTCCTGGATTATTATTATTTTTTTTTTAATGAATATTTTCAGAAACAGCTTCTGAAGTGGAAGCAAAGCCTTGACTCTAGTTGTAGAAGCTGTTGGTAAGCAGTTTGGGCTATGTAGCTTATCAGACTGACTTAGAGGAGGGGAAATTTCTTGAATTCTGATGGTTTTAACAAACTGGCTTTCAAACTTACTTGTTCTAAAGTATCAGCAAGTGAGGTTTGGGGTGGGTTTGGGGTTTTTTTTTGAATTTCATACAGCCCTTTTAAATTCTACCTCAGTTCTTCAAGACTGATTGCAAGCAATGTCTGTCTTTGTGTTCTTAATTGGCACTGTTGCAGGAGTTAGGCTTCATGAGGGAGAGGGTTAGGCTTAATGGGAGAGAGGGTTAGGCTTAATGGGAGAGAGGGTTAGGCTTAATGGGAGAGAGGGTTAGGCTTAATGGGAGAGAGGGTTAGGCTTCATGAGGGAGAGGGTTAGGCTTCATGAGGGAGAGGGTTAGGCTTCATGAGGAGAGAGGGTTAGGCTTCATGAGGGAGAGGGTTGGGCTTCATGAGGAGAAGGGGTTAGGCTTAATGGGAGAGAGGGTTAGGCTTAATGGGAGAGAGGGTTAGGCTTAATGGGAGAGGGGGTTAGGCTTCACGGGGGAGAGGGGGTTAGGCTTCACGGGGGAGAGGGGGTTAGGCTTCCATTGGCGCCCTTAAAATCACCAGAATTCTTTGGAAACAAGATAAAGGGTTTTTAATGTCAAGAATTAAGGAAAGGTGTGTAGTGTGTGTTTCTTCCTACCAAAGAGAATTCTGACATGTTTTCCATCCCCTCCCTGTCCTTCCAGGTTGAGTATAAACTGGGATTTCAGGTAGATAATCCCATGACCATGGCAATGCCCCAGGCCAACATTTCCCTCCAGGGAGAAGTTCCTCGCACCCTCTCAGGTAAACTCCTCACCCCTGGAAAGCACTCAGTGAGTGCTGGTGCTGGTAGTGCTTTCTGGTGGTACTTGGGTGGTTCTAAAAGCTGTGGAGCATGTGTGTGTGATTTATTTTTTTCCCCTCTATGCTTACAGGCTGACTGCAACAGTTATAATGTTGATAAAGCTGTATTACAGATTATATATATATATATATATAAATTATTAGATTTTATATATATATATAGATTATATATAACAGACTGTTAATCTGAGAGTAATATTCCCCCCCCCCAGTTTAGTGGAGGGTAGAGATCTTCCTGGAAAGCCTGACCATGACAGGCTGGAGAGCTGGGCAGGGAGAAACCAGATGAGGTTCAACACAAGCAAGTGGAGAGTCTGGCACCTGGGAAGGAACAACCCTTCCTATCAGGACAGGCTGGGGGTGACCTGCTGGAGAGGAGCTCTGGGGAGAAGGACCTGGGGGTCCTGGTAGATGACAGGGTGGCCATGAGCCAGCAGTGTGTCCTGGGGCTGAGAGAGACAATGGGATCCTGGGGGCATCAGGAGGAGTGTGGGCAGCAGGTCCCAGGAGGGGATCCTGCCCCTCTGCTCTGCCCTGCTCAGGCCCCACCTGGAGTGTTGTGTCCAGTGCTGGGCTCCCTGGGATAGAAAGGACAGGGATCTCCTGGAGAGAGTCCAGAGGAGGCTCTGGAGATGCTGAAGGGCCTGGAGCATCTCCCCTGTGAGGAAAGGCTGAGGGAGCTGGGGCTGTTCAGCCTGGAGAGGAGAAGACTAAGGGGGGACCTAATTAATGTTTATAATTATCTTAAGCAGGGGCTGCAGGGGGAAATGGGCAGCCCCTTTTCAGTGTCTGTGGGGACAGGACAAGGGGTGATGGGCTCAAGTTGGAGCACAGGGAGTTCCCCAGCAACCTGGGGAAGAACTTTTCCCCAGGGAGGGTGAGGGAGCCCTGGGCCAGGCTGCCCAGGGGGTGTGGAGTCTCCTTCTCTGGAGAGATTCCAGCCCCGTCTGGACACCGCCCTGTGTGCCCTGTCCTAGGGACCCTGCTTTGGCAGGGGGTTGGACCCCATGGGCTCTGGAGGGCCCTGCCAACCCCTGGGATTCTCTGAAACAAAGTGTGATGTTCTTGATGTGTAGGTACACATGCCAGGTTCCTGTTCCCTTTCAGTCCTTAGCAATTCCATGGATTTTTAAAATCATTCCTCCAGCCTGTAGAGATGGCATTTCAAGATCTGTGGGAGTTGTTGACAAATTGATGTGTTTATGGTGAGTTTAAACTGGAGAAAACTCTTTTGAATTGGCATTAACTCCTTTGTAGAGTTTATACTAGACATGATGTTACTTGTTTTGAGATAGTTGGATGAGTGAGGAACAGAGATGCTTGCTTGTACTGTTTTTATTGCTCTTATGGTCTCTTCAGGCAGGTGACAGGAGATAGGACAAGGGAAGTGGCCTCAAGCTGTGCCAGGGCAGGTTTAGGTTAGATATTAGAAAGAATTTTTCTACTGAAAGAGTTGTCAGGGCCTGGCCCAGGCTGCCCAGGGAGGGGCTGAGTCACCTTCCCTGGGTATGTTTAAAAAAAGGGTAGATGAGGTACTTAAGGATCTGGTTTAACTTAGGATGGGAATGGTTGGACTTGATGATCTTAAAGGTCTTTTCCAACCTGTGATTTTGACTTTGTACTGCTTTTTGGGACAGCAGGCACTAGCCAGTTACGCTGTGTCTGCTCTCTTGACATAAGTAATACTGCTGTATAAGCTAGAAAATAAATGGTACCATATTAGTGTAAGCTTTGCTTCCAGTCCCATTTGTGGAGGGCAAAACACTCAAACTTTACTGTTGGCATTGAAAGAAAGACAAGAAAAATGAGGTTTTTCTGGGGTTTTTTTGGTTCTAATGGAGGTTTTCCCTTCAACTCCAAAGCCAATGGAAGGCTGATAATCATTTATCCACATACCATCTTGCTTCAGACATTGGTAAGCCTTTAATCTAACTCTAATAAATACACCTAATGTTTATGCTCTTTGATGCTTCAGTAGTTGTCTGAAATGAAAGGCTAAAATAGCATTTTTTTTACTAGCAAGTGCTTTAAAAATACATGAAGTCCATAAAGAAAACCCTTTATTTAAATATTCTTCTACCACAATGCTTGAAGAACTCTGGGGCTGAATGGTGCTGCCTGTTTTGGTGTCTCTTTGCAGTGTTTCGTGTGGAACTCTCCTGCACCGGCAGACTGGACTCTGAGGTCACAATACTGATGCAGCTCAACTTGACAATGAATTCCTCCAAAAACATCACAGTGTTAAACTTCAAACGGAGGAAAATGTGCTACAAAAGTAAGACCTGATCGTTTCAAATGGTGACAAGGTTTTTGGGGTTCAAACAGGGTAGGGAGAAGGAGTTGGGAAGGTGTGTTATCCCTGATGGGAGTGATAGTCGTGGAGACTGTGGAAGAGGATAGGGAGAAGCCAGGTAAAACTTTGCCTTTTGGAGACAAATGGGCATTTTTGGTTGTGATGGTTTGAGCCCTGGCCAAAGGCCAGACGCCCACCAAAATCAGTTTGTTACTCCCCTTCTTAGTTGGACAGGGGAAAAAAAAACCATAATTGAGCGGCTCAAGAGACAAACTCATTAATGACACGGGCAAAACAGACTCAACAGAGAGAGCAGAAGAGAAAAGTTATCTAATTTATTACACCACGCTAAAGAGAAAACAGTGAAAAAAGAACCAGAGTCAGGAGTGCAACCAACAATCTTGAAACAAATGCAAACCAGGCAAACACTTTCCCCCCCTCCCACTCCCTCCTTAGTAGGCTTTAGTTAGAAGTTTGCTCCCTTCTTCCCTCCTGGTCGCAGTCCAGGAGGGGCAGGGACTCTGGAAAATGGGGGTCTCGGTAACACCTTCCCCCCACCCCTCCATTCTAAAGCAGACTTCCCGTTCAGCCATGATTTTGCTCCCTTCTTCACCTCTCCTGCTCGCAGCACTGGACAGGGGGGCAGGGACTAGGAGATGGGGGCTTTAGTCAGTCCCTTGCAAGATGGTTTCCTTCTCGGCCGGGATGGGGGCATCCATCCCACACACCCTCCCCCTGCTGCACCCTAGGATCTCACCCACAAGAGCCAGTCCTCCATGAACTTTCTCCAAGGCAAATCTCTTCCCACCGGGCTTCATCTCTGCTATGGTTGGCAGCAACAAATCCCAGTGTCTCTCAGGCCCAGTCCTCCACGGGGCTATGATGCCTCCTCCAGCAAACCTCTTTGGCTCATCTCTGTAGGTCGCTTGTGCTGGCAGGGGCTTATCCCAACGTCAGTCACGGCATCTTCTCTATGTCTGCACCGGCTCCATCCGGCGTGGAGCCTCTCCACGGGCTGCAGGTGGGGTCTCTGCCTCCTCCATGGCTCCTTTCCTCTGCCTACTCCAGGTGCTTCAGCTCCAGCTGAAGGGGCAATCTCTCCCTACCCTGGGCACCTGGGCGCCTACTCCTCCCCCAGCCTTCCCGGCCTGTTGTGTCTGTCAACTGCTTACATTCACATGCAAATAAACATCCCAATGCCCTTAATGGGCCAAACCTGCAGCCTTCTTGGCACTCTGTGTTCTGGTGGACTCTTTGTCTCCTCTGTGTGACTCTCAGAGGCGCTATAAGCAGGCCTGCAGAGGATACCAGCAGCCATTTTGTGCCAGACCTGGCCCTCTCTCAGTAGCCAACTATGCAAAACTGCAACATTGGTACAACCCAAAGCTGATGGATGAACAAACTCCCAAGTATTCTGCTGCATTACCCCATCCTTTCATGTATGTAGCACAAAGCATTTGCTCTCTTGTTCTTGGAAGGCAGGGAACCAGTTACCTCAGCACTACAGCATTCTAAATGCTCAGGTTGCTTTAAGAGTTAGCAACTATTTCTGCTCAGCTTAGGAAATGAGCTTAAACCTGAACTTGGCTCTGTAATACACTGAAGCAAGTGCCAGCCTTTCAGATAAAGGGATGGAGGCTTCTGAAATCCCAAATTGCTGCTTGTATGTTTTGGACTTAATCAACAAGCATCATTTATTCTTGGTTAGCAGCAGCTATCTCCTTCCCACAAGTATTTTCCTTGGCATCAGAAGGAAACTGTGTTGGGGAATCCTCCTTCAAACTGGCTGTGGGATCCTGGGCAGCGTGTGAGGTTGGCTGTCTGTCTATTCACACCTTCCTCCTGGTGCTGTTCAGTTTCCTTGGAGCCTTTGAGGATGGTAGTTGGCTTTTCAGGGGGAGTTTGTCGCTTGTCTTGGGGTATAAATGTGGAAGGATGACCTTCTGGAAGGTGCTATATGGGGTTGTGAGAGATGGTCACTTCCTAAATGATGCAGAAGTCATTCTTGCAAAGATCAAGTTTCTGTGGGCTCAAAAAAAGTCAATTTTTTGTGATGTGTGTTAAGGTGGCATAGAGCATCCAGGGGTTTCTGACTTAAATTTAGTACCTAAATTTAGTACCTGCGTGTGCAGCCTCAGCAAGGTTCACCTCAAGTCATCTCCAGAGTCTGCTTTCCCTTGCTTTGCATAGCTCTTCTTAGTGCTCAGACATGTGGGAAGCCTAAAGAACCTTATCCCCTTCCTAAAGGACTGTTCTCACACGCAGACCTGAGGATTGTCCTCAGGCTTTCACCTTTGGGGCCATTTGTCATTTTGCTCTTTTCATCTCCCAGGTTTAAACCCCACAGCATCAGCTGAGAAGGCAGAGCACCCAAAGCTACATCTCTGCCCTTTTCCTGGGATAAGTCCCAGTGGAATCTCTCCCTAAAGGTCAGGGTAGCATTGACTGAACACTCAAGAAGTTACTTTCTATCCTGTAGTAGCAGATTCTGTGAGGTCTTTGTTGTTCAGTGCTGTAGTACACACTCTCACACTCCACACCTTCTCTTTCTGCTCCTTTGGATGAGCCACAGGGCTTTTTGAGGTGGGAAGATTCAGTGGGCTCAAGCGTGGCCTGGATGGACACGTGCATCAGTGAGGAGATATGTCTGACCCATGTGTCTGAAAGAAGGGTGAGGTTTTTATTCTGCAGTGGTTAGGTACTTAAAGTGGCCATCTGCAGGTAACTGGAGTGGGCTTGTCTGGGCAGAAAAGCAGGCTTGTTTTTTGATAAATGAGGCTATTGCTTTGTGTGGAGGGCTAGAATGCTAACTGGGGACTGAGCTTAATGGTTTTATCTTGTCTTTTTAGAGCTTGAACCAGAAGTAAAATCTCCAGCATCTGACAAAAACAGCAGCAAGGCTATCTGTAAGTAATTCTGAGTGTACAGCTTGCTTTGGATGTCACAAAGGAAAGTCTTGTGATGTTCTTTCTCTCTCCCTTTGAAAACGCTCCCCAGACAGTCTGTACCCAACCCAGTATTGTACTGGGTTGTTTTGGTAATTCATTACTTTTATTGGGATTGTATATTGGTGAAGAGGGAGGAAGCCTATTCCAAGTCTCCAAACTCTTTTCTTTGACCACTGAAGGGCTCTGGTTTCTGGACATGACTGATCTGTTTTCTTGAGCTTAGGACCTGTGTGGGTTGCTGTTTGGCTTGCCAGTATTGGATGGGGTTGATTCTTTTCCTCTGTCCTCCTCTAGCTGGAAATAGCATCAGCTGACAGTGTGCAGCCACCGTGGCCCCCAAAATGTATAAGATTTTACCAAAGTGCATTTTGAAAGTGATGGAGCATGTGGGTCAGTTTTCCTTTTGCTACCTGCTGTCTCTTCCAGGCTGATTGTTCTCCATCTGTCATTTAAAGTTGGGGGCAGGGGGGTGTCTACTGCCTCTTCCTGCCTCCAAACTCTCTGCCCCTGTTGCTCTTAAGCCCAGCTGAAGGCCAGCGTGGCACCCGCTGCCAAAGCTGCAAGAGCAGAATTTTACCCTGAAATACTGCAGTTGAGAGGCTGTGGAGAAAGAGGGTTGATGCTGCTGCATCAAGATGCAAGTCAGGGGGCTGGAATCCACCTGTCACATGCTAAAATCAGGAGGAGAAGCTGAAGCTGTGTGCTGGCATGCATTTGCTGGGCGAGCCAGCCCTGTGCCTGGGTGTCTGGCTCGGTTTATGTGCTGTACCCCCGTGTGTGTCCCCCCACCCTGTGCAGGCAACCCTGGCTCTGCCAGCCCCAGGTAGTAAATCTGAGCTGCCTTGGGGCTCAGCTGAGCCAGAGGCTGGGTTTGGCCATGTTCCTTCTGTGTTTGTGCTGTGGGAGCCACGCAGGAGAGTCGAGAGGTTCTGTGAGGTAGAACCAGCAAGACCAACGTGACCATTCTGGGAGATGCTTGGCTGGTTTTATCTGTCAGTGGGACCCCTCCTTTTGCCCAGGAGGGAAGCAGCACTTGGCTTTCTGGGTCCTGCCCTGCTTTGCTGCAGCAGGAGCTGTGGTGCCCACTTCTCTGGGGGTTTCCATTGGTCTGTCTGTCTCTATGGGCTGACTCCTGCTGCCTGCTCCTGCCTGACCCGGGTGGCAGGGCACTGGGGGGCAAGTCTGGGGACAGCAGCACTGCCCCTCTGGACACACCAGTGTGTTGGAAACTAGGAAAAATGTTGTGTGCAGTTTTGGGGGGCTGCTTTGGAGAAAGGTTCAGTAACTCCCCACCTTTCTGTTCCAGTTGATCCTGTAAACACAGCTCCCACCACTTCCACCCGTGTGTTCTACATCAGCGTGGGCGTGTGCTGTGCAGTCATATTCCTGGTGGCAATAATATTAGCTGTCTTGCATCTCCACAGCATGAAGAGGATAGAGTTGGATGACAGGTACATGTTCAAACTTAACCAAGGGCATTTTTGGGATGTGTTTACTCAGGTTTTGTGGGACTTCTGGCTGCTTCCAAGTTCATCTCTTGGTGTCAAGCCATAGCAGTTACTAAGAGGGTAGAGCTGTGGTAAGTACTGGGCTGCAGAAAGGCAGCAGTTGCTGCTTCTGGGGTGGAAGGCTTTTGCTGCAGTACTTGTGTGGAGGACATACAGTGGGGAAGTTTGGGCAGAATCAGATCCAGCAGGATTGCAGGAAAATTTGATAGATACCTGGGCACACTGAAAACCATAGAATCATAGAATTGGTTTGGTTGGAAGGGACCCTTTGGATCATCAAGGGCAACCATCACCCTAACCCATTATCCACTACTAAACCATGTCCCTCAGCCCCTCATCTAAGCATCTTTTAAATACCTCCAGGGATGGAGACTCCACCACTTCCCTGGGCAGCCCATTCCAACACCTAACAACCCTCTCTGGGAAGTTTTTCCTAATGTCCAAGCTACACCTTCCCTGGTACAACTTGAGGCTGTTTCCTCTTGTCCTGTTGCTTATCACTGGGGAGAAAAGGTCAGCTCCCACCTCTCCTCAGCCTCCTCTGGGGTAGTTGTTCATTACAGGAGACCAAGTTTCAGTTCTCTCTATTCTGATTGATTCCCTTTGGCTTTAGGGTAAAGCCTGGGGCTTACAGCTGGTTGGTTATAAGGCTGCCTCTCCCAAATGTATTTTCAAACCTGAAATACCAAATGGGCACAGGCACCCAAAAAAGGACAAGGGTACAGTCAGCTGAGCTGGGGTAGAACACTGGGGCAGAAGGGGGCGCTGACAGAACAGGCGGAGCACGGCTCTGCTGAGGCTGTGTGAACAAGCGGCTGTCGGGGTGCTGCTGTCTGGAAGCAGGCTTGTCACCCCTGTGGAAAGGATGTCCTGGGCTGTTTGTGTTCCTGCCTGCAGCCTCTCAGAGTAGCTCTTCATTTCCCCCTCTATCCACTCAGCTGTTTGTTTCTGGTTTTCTTTCTGCCATGTACTGCCCTGGTGTCCCCAGGCCACCGAGGTGTTCTTGGGGTGGTAAAGTACCACTGAAGTTCTCTTAGTGTCTGATGAGTTGAGGGACTTGCCATCTTCCCTCAGTTCCTTTGTGCCTCACTGTCTAGTGGGGGTTCTGAAATCAGTTGAAGGGGACAGAAGGTGTGCAGCTTGCTTTGTGTCAGAAAGGAGAAGCATGGCATTGTTTAAGAGTGTGTGAGCAGTGGGGTTTTGAGAGATTGCCTCAGCCTAGCTGGGCATCCTTCAATCCTCTCCACTGAGCTCCATTTCTGTGGAGATACAGGCTAAAATTTCATCTAATGTTAATGCTCAGGGGTTTGCAGGTGTTAAAGAACTTCCTATAGATGGGTCTGTGGCCTTGGGGTAACTTCTGTGATGGTGGGATTTACTTTCCAGAGTGCAACGTGCTTTGACTTGGGTTTTGAGCCCCAAAGCACCTGACCAAACCTTGGCTGGGCTCCTGGCTGAGAGCTGTGGTCAACTAGTGTCCTAGCAGAGGGGTAACACAGCCAAAACGTGCCTGAAGACCTGAGTTCTGCTTTCAGAATGGGCTCTGTGCTGGGGAGCCAGCAAAGAGGTTGTGAGGCAATGTTCACACAAGCGCAAGGTTGGAAAAGCCCTCTAAGATCATCAAGTCCAACCATTCCCATCCTAAGCTAAACCAGATCCCTGAGCACCTCATCTCCCCTCTGTTAAACACACCCAGGGATGGGGACTCAGCCCCTCCCTGGGCAGCCTGGGCCAGGCCCTGACAACTCTGCCAAGGAAGAACTTTTCCCTCCCAGCTGAGCTGACCCTGCCCTGGCACAGCTTGAGCCCATTGCCCCTTGTCCCAGCTCCTGTCCCCTGGCTGAAGAGACCAGTGCCCCCCTCTCTGCACCCTCCTGGCAGGGCAGGGGAGGTGGGGAGAAGGTCTCCCCCTCAGCCTCCTCTTCTCCAGGCTCAACACCCCCAGCTCCCTCAGCTGCTCCTCAGAGGATTTGCCCTCCAGCCCCTTCCCCAGCCTGGTTGCCCTTCTCTGCACTGGCTCCAGGACCTCCATGTCCTTCTGATGGTGAGGAGCCCAGAACTGGACCCAGCACTTGAGGTACAGCCTCCCCAGTGCCCAGTCCAGGGGCAGTGGATGTTGACCATGGAATTGGAAGCTTGAGGTGCATCCAGTTCTGCCAGTGTCCTGCTGTTACAGTTCAGCCTGGATGCTGTGCACTGGTGGAGCCCGTTACGCTCTGGTTTGGCTCAGAATGTTGCTGTGAAGGGGTTCTGAATGGAAGAGAAGTCACTGGGGTTAAGGACCTCCCAGGAGCAGCTGGGGTAGGGAACCCCACCAGCCCTGCTCTTAATTTCAGACCCCAGAACTGAATAAAAGGGAGGAAGGTTGTTAAGGAGAAGCTGAGACCCAGCAGCTGGGGGTACAGGCTGCACATGGGCTGGTGAAGAACACTGCATTGAGAGCTCTGAGCAAATGCTTGTGTTCCTCCAGTCAGAGGCGCTTGGAAAAGCACCAGAGAGAGTTGGCACCAGCTTAAGAGTGGGATAATGGGGGTTATTAAAAGCAAGGAGGAGGCATCCTTCAAAAGGCTGACAGAGCCTGCAAGTGAAGAAACTCAGCAAGCCTCTAAACATGAGCAAGTTCAACCTAGGAACCAGAATGGAGCCAGCCATGAAGGTGGGTTTGCAGCAGGCACAAAGAGTAAATCTGTGGGGCTGGTGGGTGCTGGGGATGGAGTTACAAAAGGAGTTTCCAGCCCTGGCAAGTTGGTGTTTAATGCGGTGACCATGCTGGGGCGCTGCTGTTCCAGGGAGGACACTGAATCCTGCAAACAGTGGGAAGAAGCTGTTAAGAAGCTGCTAACACCTGAAAATACTCATTCAGAAACTCTAAAGGAAATGGAAGTGGAGCAACAGACCTACCAGTCTGGCTTTTAACCTCCTGCTTTTGCTGGAAGCCAACACCTGGAAGACAGTTGATCTGGAAATACCTTTAAAAAGCCAGTTTCCAGAGAGATCTAAGCAACCTATAAATGAATAACCCTGATGTTTGTGTTGTGAGAATCTCTTCTAAAGAGGAAGAAGAAAAAAAAAAAGGCTCAGTAGGTGTGACTGGGATGACTGGGATCATGTGTAATGGGAAAGGGTTGCCTTGGCTTTCTTTTTTTAAGGAAATGTTGCTTCACAGCTAGCCAGGGGTCCAGGCATGCCTGAATATCCTGGGAGGATGCTTCTCACTGCTTGGGCAGTGCTCAGTAGCAGCCCAAGAAGCAAAGGGAACCTTGGTTATTTGGCAAGGCAGAGGGTTATACCCAGAAATACAATCTCTTCTTTGTTCTCCCAATGCAGTCTGACCTGGAGAACCCTCTAAGTATCAAAAGAGGGAGGGGGGAATGTTTGTGTGTGTTTGGAGAGGGAATCTCCAAAAGCCCTGCCATCTGAGCTATTGACAGGCACTGCCCTTGCCTGCAAACCTTTTCAAGCTTGGAGCTGTCATGGCCAGAGAACAACTCTATTACATAGGGCATTCTCTGTGAGAGAAGACAGGACTCATCCTGCTATGGTTTAAGCTGTGGTTGACCTGGACAGGCTGGAGAGTTGGGAGAGGAACCAAATGAAGTTCAGCAAAGGCAGGTGTAGAGTTCTGCCCCCAGGGAGGAATAACCCCAGGCACCAGTACAGTTCTGGGTGACCTGCTGGGGTGCAGAGCTGCAGAGAAGGATCTGGGAGTCCTGGAGGGCACGAGCTCTCCATGACCAGCAGTGTGTACTCAGGGTCAAGAGGCCAGGGGGAACTGGGGTCATGGAGAAGATCATGGACAAGCAGATTGAGGGAGGTTCTGTTCTCCCCCTCTGCTCGGCCACAGCTGGAGTTGGGTGCCCAGTGCTGGGCTCCCAGTTCAGGACAGACAGGGAGCTACTGGAGAGAGTCCAGTGAGGGGACGAGGATGGTCCTCCCCCTCTGCTCTGCTGGAGAGGAGCTCTGGGGAGAAGGACCTGGGGGTCCTGGTTGGTGACAGGGTGGCCATGAGCCAGCAGTGTGTCCTGGGGCTGAGAGAGACAACGGGATCCTGGGGGGCATCAGGAGGAGTGTGGGCAGCAGGTCACAGGAGGGGATCCTGCCCCTCTGCTCTGCCCTGCTCAGGCCCCACCTGGAGTGTTGTGTCCAGTTCTGGGCTCCCTGGGATAGAAAGGACAGGGATCTCCTGGAGAGAGTCCAGAGGAGGCTCTGGAGATGCTGAAGGGCCTGGAGCATCTCCCCTGTGAGGAAAGGCTGAGGGAGCTGGGGCTGTTCAGCCTGGAGAAGAGAAGACTAAGGGGGGACCTAATTAATGTTTATAATTATCTTAAGCATGGGCTGCAGGGGGAAATGGGCAGCCCCTTTTCAGTGTCTGTGGGGACAGGACAAGGGGCAATGGCTGCAAGTTGGAGCCCAGGGAGTTCCCCAGCAACCTGGGGAAGAACTTTTCCCCAGGGAGGGTGAGGGAGCCCTGGGCCAGGCTGCCCAGGGGGTGTGGAGTCTCCTTCTCTGGAGAGATTCCAGCCCCGTCTGGACACCGCCCTGTGTGCCCTGTCCTAGGGACCCTGCTTTGGCAGGGGGTTGGACCCCATGGGCTCTGGAGGGCCCTTCCCACCCCTGGGATTCTATGATGAGGGCCTGGAGCATCTCTGCTGGGAGGAGAGGCTGAGAAAGATGGGGCTGGTTAGCCTGGTGAAGAGGAACTGAGAGGGGATCTCATCAGCACTGAGCCATACTGGAGGATGGGGCCAGACTCTTCTCAGTGGTGTCCACTGACAGGACATGGGGCAGTGCACGATGGTTTGATAAACAACAAGCAGCTTTGTCTTGGCAGGATATGGAGAGCCCCAAATGGGCTACCAGTTCATTCACTGCCTTGGTACCAGTTCCCACGAGCACCCAAGGACCCTGGGTTTTTCTTGCAAGAAATGTTTTGCCACCTTGATTTTTCTAAAGTGAGGAGAAAGTACTGGAAAATAGAGACAGTTCTGTGAAAGAACCAGAAGGAAGGTGTTCACACTCAGAGGACAGGAGTGGTGGGATTTTGGAGTTATCTCCAATGTCCTTTAATGTGTGAGAAGTTGTTTCCAGAGAGAGTGGTGAGGGGCTGGAAGGGGCTGCCCAGAGAGGGGGTGGGTGCCCCATCCCTGGGGGTGTTGAAGGCCAGGTTGGCTGGGGCCCTGGGCAACCTTGTGTAGCTCCAGGCCTGGAGGTTGGTGTCCCTGCCTGTGGCAGAGGGTTGGAGCTCTGTGCTCCTTGGGGTCCCTCCCAACCCAGCCCAGTCTGGGATCCTCTGACACTTCACAATAACCATTCATTCAGAACCCAACCTGGAAAAAACCCTCTGCTTTGAACTTTCCCTATATTGCTGTTCAATCTATAGTGGTACCAAGCAGTCACCTCTCTGTGGTTTGTTTCCAAACAGCATTAGTGACAGCAGCAGCTCCCAAGGCTTGTCCCAGCCTTCCACCCAGACCACGCAGTACCTGCGAGCTGACACGCCGAACAACGCCACGCCGGTAACCAGTAAGTGTCAATCTGATTCCAGCCCCTCCTGGGCAGAGCCTGAGGGCTTGGTGGTAAGGGCTCCCACCAAGCAAGTCTTCTCCTCTTGCTGCAGCCTGCAAGGGAAGAGCTCTGTGAGGGTGATGTGCCTGGGATAGCTTGGTTATGGCTTTGCTTGGAAGAACATTAATTAGTTCAGAATGGAAGGGGAGGGGGTGGCAGCGTGTTACCTACCCTGTGCCAGGCTGATACTACCTTTGGTTGGTGTTAGTTCTGTAGCTGCTGGAGGTGTTTGATATCTGCAGAGCATTGACTCCTCCAGTGACTGTCTGCCTTGGTTAGAGGAGGGACACCCCATACTGCATCCCTCCAGGGAATCCCAGCCTGGTCTGGGTTGGGAGGGACCCCAAGGATCACAGAGCTCCAACCCCCCTGCCACAGGCAGGGCCACCAACCTCCAGGCCTGGAGCTACACAAGGTTGCCCAGGGCCCCAGCCAACCTGGCCTTCAACACCCCCAGACACAGGGCACCCACCCCATCTCTGGGCAGCCCCTGCCAGCCCCTCACCACTCTCTCTGGAAAAAACTTCCCCCTAAGATCTAATCTGAACCTTCCTTCCTTCAGCTTCACTCCATCCCCCTTGTCCTGCCGTTGTCTACCCTTTCAAAAAGTTGATTCCTCTCCTGTTTATAAGCTCCCTTCAGGGACTGGCAGGCTGCAATGAGGTCCCCCCACAGCCTTCTCTTCTCCAGGCTGACCCAGCCCAGCTCCCTCAGCCTCTCCTCGTAGGGGAGCTGCTCCAGCCCTCTGAGCATCTCCGGGGCTCCTCTGACCCCTCTCCAACAGCCCCACATCTTCCTTGTCCTGGGGCCCCAGCTCTGGACACAGGACTCCAGCTGGGGCCTGAGGAGGGCAGAGCAGAGAGGGACAATCCCCTCCCTGTCCCTGCTGCCACCCCTCTGCTGATGGAGCCCAGGATCCCACCGCCCTTCCCAGCTGCCAGAGCCACTGCTGGCTCAGGGGAAGTTTCTCATCCCCCATGACACCCAGGTCCTTCTCAGCAGGACTAAGAAGGGAAGGGATGGTTCAGGTGCTGGGAGGCAGGACAGTGTGGGGATGTGCTTGCTGTGCAGTTCCTTGGTCTCACAGGACTGACTGGGAGCTTTGCCCTTGTGCTGGCACCTGTGCTGCTGGGCTGCAGGGCAATTCAGGGAGCTGAACCAGCCCCCAAAACTGGTGGCTTCTGTGGAGTGATGCATTTTTGGTTGACTCAGATCTCTGAACTGGCTAATACCCTGCCACTCCTGACCTTTTCTGAAAGTGTAAAGCAAACAGCTCCTGGTTTCATCTAGTCCCACCAGGCATTTTTCTCTCTCTAATGCTCCAAGGAATCACTTAGGTTGGAGAAGACCTCTAAGATCATTGACTTTGGCATCAATTGCCTGAAGAGACAATCAGCAATTGATTGAGTGGAAATGTCAGCGTAGATCCATTATGCAGAGCTGGGGAAAAATAATGATTAACGACTTAAAGCAACCAATAAGACCCAAAAAGCCTCTCCCACTTCCTTCTCATTGTGCTTCCAGAGATGCAGAGCCCCCCAGTTCATGAGGGAGCGATGCAGAGCCCCCCAGTTCATGAGGGAGCGATGCAGAGCCCCCAGTTCATGAGGGAGCACTGCAGAAATACTGTGGTGGCAGTTGAGCCTCAGTTTTCTTGTTTCCCCCAACCATGTGTGGAAGCAGGGGTCTGCCAGAGGGCCAACAGCATCCTGGCTGGTGTCAGACCCAGTGTGGCCAGTAGGTCTGGGGAGGGGATTGTGCCCCTGGACTGGGCACTGGGGAGGCTGCACCTCGAGTGCTGGGTCCAGTTCTGGGCTCCTCACCATCAGAAGGACATGGAGGTCCTGGAGCCAGTGCAGAGAAGGGCAACCAGGCTGGGGAAGGGGCTGGAGGGCAAATCCTCTGAGGAGCAGCTGAGGGAGCTGGGGGTGTTGAGCCTGGAGAAGAGGAGGCTGAGGGGGGAGCCCTTCTCCCCACCTCCCCTGCCCTGCCAGGAGGGTGCAGAGAGGGGGGCGCTGGTCTCTTCAGCCAGGGGACAGGAGCTGGGACAAGGGGCAATGGGCTCAAGCTGTGCCAGGGCAGGGTCAGCTCAGCTGGGAGGGAAAAGTTCTTCCCTGGCAGAGTTGTCAGGGCCTGGCCCAGGCTGCCCAGGGAGGGGCTGAGTCCCCAGCCCTGGGTGTGTTTAACAGCTGGGGAGATGAGGTGCTCAGGGATCTGGTTTAGCTTTGGATGGGAATGGTTGGACTTGATGATCTTGGAGGTCTTTTCCAACGTGGTGATTCTGTGAAAGATAGAACTCCTGCAACTTTGAGAAGGATCTCTCAGCACCTGCACTCACCCTCACTCCAAAGGGCTGCCTTTAACATTTATCTAGTAGAAGCAATGATTTCAAAATGAAATTCAAATAAAAAATATCTAAAATAGCTTTTAACAACTCCATCCTGCAGAGTTTGGAAGAGATGGTAGGACACAACTAGTTCTTGAGCTTTTTCTCCCTCCTGCAAGCCAGGGTTGCTCCCTAGCCTTTTTATTTTCCACCCCTTACCCCAGCTGATGTTCTGCTGCTGCTGTCCTACCCACCTCAGGTTTTGGGTTGGCCCTTCTCCGCGTTGACGTTTGGTTAGTTTGAAGGTGGCCCTGAAAACAAACTACTGAGCCTCTGGCAAAAGGGGAGAAGAGGACTTGCCATGGCCATGGCCAACAAGCCATGGCCTCCAAACCAAGCCCATGGTGATGATTAACCCCTCCTCACTTTGAGCGTGGTAGCTGCCGTGCCCGAACGGCACGTGGTTGCTGTGGTCTGCCTGTGCTTTGGGACAACCCCTGGTGGAAAGAGGGCTAGAGGAATATAAGGAAAAAAATGTTAAATGAACTAAATAAACAGGAAGAATGTTCTTAACCCTCCCACAGTCGTGTCAACCTTGTTCCTAACATTTACAATGTTTAAATTGAAAAAAAACCCCTATTTAATTAATTTTCAAGGTTTTTCTCTAGTGATTAATAAACTTTTGCAAGACTGTTGAGGCCTTTCTAACTATGGTATCTAGATGTATCTTTAGATGTATGTAGATGGATCTTAGAGTGCCAGGAGAGGGCACTGGTAGATCTGGTTATGCTGGACATGCTGCTCTGAGGCATCATCCTCCCTCTAAGGCTGCGCTCCTCCCTCCCTACTTGGGTGTGTAAGGGGGAGTTAAGGCTGTGCTCTTCCCTCCCCACTTGGGTGTGTAAGGGGGAGTTTTCTTGATGTGCTGGGGGTACCCAGACTCCATTACACATCTAGAATTCCTCTGCTAATCCTTTTCTTTCCCCCTCATGGATTCCTTTGTTTGGATATTCACATGATTTCTCATGTGGTGGTTGTTGAAGGTGGTGATCTCCTTCAGGCTAGTGGGTAATCAGTGGAGGTGTGTGCTGCTCGCCTGTCCCATGCCTGTAGGTGGTGCTGAGGTGAAGCAGGGCCCTTGTGGTCTGGTTGTAAGGGTATTTATATGGGTTGGTTTGGCTCTGCTGGCTCCTCAGGTTACCCTACGTTACGGATCGAGAAGAATGATCTGAAAAGCGTCACTCTCATGGAAGCAAAAGCTAAAGTGAAGGACATTGCCATCTCCAGGGAGAGGATCACTCTAAAAGATGTGCTCCAAGAAGGTATTTACAGGACTCTTGTTGGTGCCATCATGCCATGGATGCATACATACAAAAGTACCTTTTTATTTTGCTTTATACCTCTTATTTTTCTGAAATTCTCCCCAGCTGACACTTCTGATCTCTGTCACCTCTGTGGAGAAGAGAGGTGACAGATGTTTGCATTTGGGGTGTGGGTGGGTGGGGAAAGCAGTTTCCAGAACTAATTACAAATGGGAAGCAACTAACCCTGCCCAGGAAATCGTTCAGCTTCTCTGTCTTAGTAATCCAGTCCTTTAAGTAAAGGAAAGGGTGAGATGGATGAGAAATGGGGTGATCAGTTGGGGCTGTCAGTGGCAAAGAACTCACTGAACTCAAGTGCCTCAGAACTTCTCTTAGAAAGAAATAATCAAACAAAAAAAAAACCCCAGTGTAGTGAGATGTGGCTTAAACGACCCTTGAAGGCAACGTGGACCCCATTAATACCAGGGTTCTTGGCCTCCAGCTGGTATTTGTTTGTCAGAACCTTCAGAAGTCGGTCAGTGGACTTAGAAGATCCTGGTGAGCGATCATCAGCTTCAGTTCAGGCTTGTAGCAGAGCTGAGACTCTGTCATGAGGCTTTGGAGGATGAGAAGCAGCAAGTTTGGAAGAGTTCCTGAGTCCTGCAAATGGCACTTCAAGGTCTCTTACCAGTCCTGGACAGAGGTTCTTTACAAACATCAATCAGCTTCTATAATTTTGATGTTTGAGAAGCTTAGGGGAAAGTGCAAAGCCCCAGGGGTTGAATGTGCATGAGGGAAGAGGGATCTGCCTGGCCTTTGTGTCTGGCTGGGTTTGAACCTGCATCAAGCTCTCCTGGGACTGGATGTAAGGCAAAAATGTAGTGTCTTTAAAATAAAAACAACCAAAAAAGTCTTTTACACATATTTATATAGGTATTTCAATTGCTTTCTTGATGTCATCAAGCACCAAGACAGGAGGGGGTTAGTTTACTGTTAATTAATTAATGCTGTATATTTAGAGCTGCCTTGTCTCCTTCATTAGTGTGATCTCACTAAGCTGCTTCTTAGTGAGATCACCATGTCAAGGCTTGCAGGATGTGCTTTGCAGGAAGATGATTAAAAAAAAAAGGGGATATTTAGAAGCCAACAGGCCCTATCCTTTGTGCTGGAAGCTCTTCAGCCAGGCTAAGGCAGCCCCTGGCAGAGAGCTCCCAGCCTCACTGGGTAGGAAGGAGTCTAACAGCTCAGTGGGCTCTGCGTGAAGGCAACTCAGCAACAGGAGGAAAGGACACACTAATTCTGTGTGTGTTGCCATGCTGGAGTCCTTACTCCAGCTGTTCAGGGTAGTTCCCCTTTCTGCAGTAGCTCTGTTAGAATTTAGGGAGTGTTGGGGAAGCTGAAAGCACCCCCAACCAAACACCACGCCTTCCAGCTGAGGAGGAACTTCTGGATGGTGTCAGACTGGGTTTGGTTTTACTCCAGGCTGTTCCATGTGTACTGGTTGGCTGAAACCAGTACTTTATCTCTGAAGATTTAAAAAATAAAACCTAAAAACTCAAGTCTTTGTTTGAAATGGAGAACTCCAGGCTGGCCAGGTGAGGAAAGGATGGAGTTGGGAGGCTTTAGCACAGACAGTACACAAAGGTAGAACCCCCCCCAGGATAAACCAGTCCTCAGTACTGATGCTTAATGCTACTGGATTCTGTTGGTGTTCTCCCCTTAAGTTGTAGTTAGCTAAAACTGCATGCAGTACTGCCCCCTTTCAGCTGGAGAGGGGGCTGGGGTAAATACTGTCACTGGCTTTGTTGACTCAGGAGAGCTTTTGGGGGCTCAGGCACAGTAGCTGCCATGGTCCCTAACTTGCTGATGGGGCTGATAGGTTCTTTTCTTGCTTGGTATTAAATTCTCTTAATGTTACCAGTGTGTTTTAACCACAGCACCCTCACAAATGGCACATTCTCTCCCTAGGCACGTTTGGACGCATCTTCCATGGGATTTTAATAGAAGAAAAAGATCCAAGTAAAGAAAAGCAAGTCTTTGTCAAAACAGTCAAAGGTATGTTTACACACTGGAGAGAGGGCTCTGTGTCCAGCTATCGTGCTGTGTGTATCCAGTCTGCCTTTAAAACCACCCCCTCCTCCCCCAAAACATGCAAAGGGCTGTTGCTTACAAAAGCAAAAAGCATTTTGGATGCTGCCTTCAGCTGGAGAGAATAGAAATCTTATATGTGTGGGTTTCCCCCTCTGCCCTTGGTTACCATGCCACTGAGTACTTTCACTTACTCTTCAGAGTAAAACCCCTGTTGTTTTCCCCCAGCATGTCACTGGTTTCCCACCCACCTCCTTCTCCCCAGCAAACTGCTGAGAACAGCCCCTCTAATGCACCTTGAGATTTTGTAGGATCACTCAGGGCTGTAGAAAAGGTGGGGGAGAGTTGCTGTGATCCTTCAACTCTGCTACTGAAGCATGAGAATTACCCTGTAGAGCTTCATTTGTACAACTGGAGCATCTTTGTTCAGGAAATATCTTGTGGGAGTGATTTAAATCATGAGAAATGGCCTTAGGAAATAACAAGGTGAGTATAGATGCAAACCATGCTACTGATGTCCTACATACATCCTTCCTCATTGTAAGGGCTCTGTAGTAGCTCACAATAGCTTTGCTCAGTGTCCTGTACAGTAGTTGTCTCACCAGCTATTCTTGGCATTTCAGTTGGGTGTATTATGACCTTTGGGTTTTAATCCTTTAGGGGAGTTGAGGGGTGGGAGGGAAAGGGGCTCCTACCAGAGTTTCATCTTGTTTTATTTTGCCTGGTTAGTGATTATTAAAGATACTCATTGGAGAGAAGAAGGTGCCAGTTGGTGGAGCTGCTGGAGTTGGTTATTGTTGAATCACTTTGGTACCCATTTCTCCCAAGGCATGTGGAGGAAAACCACATTGCTCAAAGAAAGCAAGCTATTGCTCTGGATATGCTACTCAGATGTGTGCCTGTGATACCAATAATTAAGGAGAAAGTTTAGGTGGAAAGCCACTTGGTGAGTCAGTAATGAATGCTGGCTGTGTGAAATTAGCTTTCTTTCCTGCTTGATAAATCCTGACATAATGAGCCTGGTAAGCCTGAGCTGGAAGGTGGGCTGGGTACCAACAAGGACGTAGTGCTTGGTGGGTGGCAGGAGGGCAACCAACCTCTGAGTAAATCTGGCTCAGCATTGACTTGCACATCCTTGTGGGTGGTCCTGGAGTGATGGTCACTCTTGCAGTCGCAGGATCCTTCCATTGTTTCTTCAGGAGCACCTCTGAGATGGTGTGCTTTCATCTCACTGTGCTTTTCAGTCTCACAGAACTGTAGGGGTTGGCAGGGCCCTCCAGAGCCCATGGGGTCCAACCCCCTGCCAGAGCAGGGTCCCTAGGACAGGGCACACAGGGCGGTGTCCAGACGGGGCTGGAATCTCTCCAGAGAAGGAGACTCCACACCCCCTGGGCAGCCTGGCCCAGGGCTCCCTCACCCTCCCTGGGGAAAAGTTCTTCCCCAGGTTGCTGGGGAACTCCCTGGGCTCCAACTTGCAGCCATTGCCCCTTGTCCTGTCCCCACAGACACTGAAAAGGGGCTGCCCATTTCCCCCTGCAGCCCCTGCTTAAGATAATGATAAACATTAATTAGGTCCCCCCTTAGTCTTCTCTTCTCCAGGCTGAACAGCCCCAGCTCCCTCAGCCTTTCCTCACAGGGGAGATGCTCCAGGCCCTTCAGCATCTTTGTAGCTCTTCTTTGGACTCTCTCCAGGAGATCCTCCTGAGAGGTCTTCTGGAAAGTAGATATCCTGCCTCATTTTGGAGGATGTTACTAGCTGCTGTGACGATGGTGGGTAGAACATGTCTGCAGAAGGAGCTGCAGCCTTAACAAAGCTAGTGATCCCCTTATTTAAAGGGAAGGGTTTGCTGACACTGACATCTAGTGAGAAGGAATGATCTCAGTTTAAAAACAAAACCCCACAGAAATGTTCCTTTCTAGTATTTAGGAGTTTTTCCTGGATTCTGGCCTCTTACATTGCCCCTCCCTGTCCTCCAAAAGACTTCTCCCATACCCCCTGAGCCTGGGGCTCCTCTGCATGACAAGGCCCTCTAACTTGGGGTGTTGTTCACCAGCGTTACCTCAGCCTGGGATCCCCTTTTGCTGTGTTAGTTGGTGGTTCTCTGCCCTGATACAGAGCCAACAAATGCTATGAGCCCCCAAAATGTTGGGCTTGGGCTGTTGGACATCTGTAGAGCACTGCTCCAAGCACGCTTCCTCCTTACAGCAGCGGATTAACTGCCAAGGCAAGATGTGTGAGGACAGATCTTAATTTAGCTGCCTCCCATCACTGCTTATCTATTTGCTTTACCAAAACTGGCCTTCCAGTCAACTCTTTTCTCCCTTTCAGTGGTTCTTTTGACACGATACTCATCCTGATCCCTCCAGCCCTTCCCTTTGCAGGGAAAGATTTGCTGGCTGCAGTGAACTGGAGCACGGCCTTAAGGGAGTAATGGTATTCACCTAATTGTTGTCTGGAGAGAACTTCTCAGCTTTGAAAAGGATCTATATGGACAAAGTTTCTAACAGGTTTTGCTGATGGTTGTCTGTGAAATAATACTGGCTTGGGCAGCAGAGCTGTTGCTAGGGAAATAACTACAAACATTGCCCACTTCTAATATTAAGCAGCTTCATCCACGTCCCCTGGCTAAGAGAGCTGCCCCTGCAGCTGGGTCATGTAATGAGTTGGGAATTTGATCTCCTCAGAAAGAAAAATAACCTGCAAAATTTCTCTCTTAACCAGGCTTTTTCCTTGATCTTCCTTCTTTCTCCTGACCACACACGTACCGCTGTTCTGGGCAGGACCACAGTAGCAAGATGGGTATGAGAACTTGTCCTGGTTTCCCCCGGCTGTGGGCCGAGATCCACACAGCTGCCTGCTCCTTAAAGGAAAAGAGCAGGGGAAGAGGGAAAAAGGGGGGAAACAAGGGAAGGGAAAAGGAAGGGGAAATAACTCCAAACCCAAGAAACTGAGAGGCCTGTGGGTTGGGATAAGGAGAGTTTCCTAAGAGAACAGAAAGATCAAATATCCCAATGCTAACAGGACTTTAGAGCAAAAGAAGATGAAACTCTTGATCCCCAATGCAGTTTCTCCCCGACCCACACAACTCAGGTACCACCCAGAGCTGTCCCGCAACCCGACCGTCCCCCCAAGCAGCACGTGTCCCGCCACCGCCCCTCTTCTTCCTCCCCTCAGCCCCCCGTTCTCCTGGGCAGGACGTCATTGCCATGGAATACTCTCTTTGGCCCAGCTGGGGCACCTGTCCTGGCTTCGCCCCTCCTTTCTCCTGAATAGAGAAATAGGAAGAAGCTGAGAAAGTCCTTGACTGTCTGACTGCAACTAAGAACATCAGGGTGTTCTCAGCACTGCTTTCATTGTAACTCCCAAACACAGCATCCCATCAGCTGCTGCAAATGAAGTTAACTCTGTCCTGACTGAAACCAGGACATTCCACCCCTTATTCCATACCATTTACGTCATGACCAGGTCCAACCATTTCTTTTGGGTACAACCAATGTTGTATTATTCCCTTAGTCTATGGACCATTCATCTGAGTTTTGTTGAGTAAATGATCTAGTCCATGATTTTCAGGCTCCATTCGTTGTAACAGTCTCTCATGGTGTCAGTATGAGCCATTGGATCGTTGCATGCTGCATCTCGGGCTACTCGACCGATGCATCTGACATGGTCCATGGTCATAGTCTGTGAATCAAAAGTGTTCATTTTCAAAGGGGAAGAGGAAAAAAGTTCTTATGGTGGCAGGTCTTGGTCCCATCATCGTGGCAGTCTTCCTTCATTGAACTGACTTAAGTGTCTCTGGTGCTGAAGGTGAGGAAGGAGCCGGGGGGGGGGGTCATGGAAAAGGAATGAGAGGGAGAGTCTTTGTGTAGCTGAGTTATCCCTGCATAAATAGTGCAGGTGGCCCTGGAGCTGCCTTGTTTTACCCAGTGGTGCACTCTGATAAAGCCCAGGGGTACCCTGAATGGTGGCAGATGATGGGGAGGGGGATGGAGGATGTGTCAGAGCTGCTGAAAAATGCAGAGGGAAATCTTGCAGCAGGTGCTGTGGGAAAGAAGTGCCACCTTGAAAGGAGAATCATCTCTTCTCACCAGGGTCAGAGCTTGAGAAAATACGTTAGTGTAGATGCCACAGCTTAAAGCTGGGATTGTCAGTAGAAGAAACCCTTTGGAAGGAGGACACCTGGACATGGCCAATATGAGCAATACATGTGTGCCCAAGCTAGAATTTCTTATTGGAATCATCAAATCATAATTCTTTGGGTTGGAAGGGTCCTTTAAGGTCCATCTAGTCCACCCCTCTGGTAGGGGCAGGGTCATCTTTCCCTGGATCAGGTTCCTCAAAGCCCCATCCAACCTGGCCTTGAACCCTGCCAGGGACCCAGGGACAGCCCCAGCTTCTCTGGCACCCTGTGCCCAGGGCCTCCCTCTCCCTGTAAAAAAAGAAATAAAATATCTTCCTTATGTCCAATCTAACCCCACCCTCTTTGAGTGTGAAAGTGTTGTTCCTTGTCCTGTCACTACAAGCCATAATAAAACTTCTCTCTGTGTTGTGCTAATAAGCCCCTCCAGGGATGGGAAGGGGCTTGGAGCTCTACCCAGAAGCAGCCTTCTCTTCTTCAGGCTGAGCCAGCCCAGCTCTCCCAGCCTGGCTCCAGAGCAGAGGGGCTCCTGCCTTCAGATTATTTCCATGGTCTCCACTGGACTCACTCCAACATCTCCGTGTCCTTGTCCTGGGGACCCTCAAGCTGGACACAGCACTGCTGAGGGCTCTCCCCAGAACGCAGCAGAGAGGCAGACTCCATCCCCCTCTGTCTAGACATGGCCTTAGTTGGTGTTGTTGGCCAGAAGCCCTCCCCCTGCAGAGCCCTGCCAGGGTGCTGGTGTAGGGGCAGCTTGATCCTAGCGAGTTTGCATTGGGCAGAGTGATAAAGCTTAGTGGATTAAGGGATTATCTGCTAGGCATGCCCAGGAAAGCACAGCAGGCAGTACTCATGGGACTGGAGGAAGGTGTTCACAAGCCCTGGGCAGCTCCTGTATGTTGGCTTTTAAGAGAAGACCTCTGCTGTAGTGAAGAAGGTGCTGGAGGAGGATTATTGTGCCGTTTGGGTAACGTTCTTGAGTACTTTTCTTCAGGAGAACCTGTGAAGAAAGGTCATGCTGGAGATCTAAGATCACTTGTGTATCAAAATGGGTCTCTCTCTGTGTTTCTGCTTGGGTTTTTGGTGTGTTAGAGGATCCATGACCTTTCAAGATGGGCTATTCCTAATGATGGGGATGGAGGAGAAGTGCTGTTGGCTTTTGCTTTCTATGCTGTGGGTGATGAACGTTGTGGTTCATCACACACTGGATCTGTCTGTATTTCTCACTCTGAGGGGAGCCTGTTTTCAGCCTTGTTGGTTTGCCTCTTTCCTCTCTTTTTCCCAAAGGATCAAAAAGCTAAGATAGCTGGTTGTTGTGGTTGTAACAGCACCAGCTCTTCCTGCTTTCCCTCCCTGGGTTCTTCACCCTTCTAGTAAGATGCTGAGTGTTACTGTAAACCAGCAGAGTGCTAACTGAAATGAAGAAGCTTTGATTTGTTACTAGTTTTTCTGAGCTTAATACTTGTTCTCCTCTCCAAAGTGATGTGCTGTTAAAGGAGTCAGTAATCCCAAAAACCTGGGAAAGCCTGGACCAGCCTACCTTTGTCCTGAGAAATTCTCTAAGTGAAAGAGGCCATTCAGAGAGCATGGGAGGCTAGTTTTCAGGAATGTATTGTGTTCCCCATTTTCTCATGCTGGGCCTGACCTGTTAGGTCAGACTCTCAAAGGGCAAGTTTGATCCTAATAAAGCAACATGAGTGCAGGAATAAAACAGATCTGAGTTTGCTCCTTTAGTGTTATTTCACTGGTTTCTCCTGAAGCACAGAACTTGTCTGGGCTTTTTTCTAGCTGTTCATTCAGTCACTGAAGTGCTTTTCACACCATCCAGTGTTTGCTTGTTCCATAGCTTGTAAATGGGTAGGACTGGAAAGTTGGAGCCACTTCTCCTGGAATCTCCATGCTCCACCTTCTCTGTAGTCTGAAGGCAGAGTTCACCCCAGGTGCCAGAAGCTCACTCTGTGGCCCTTATAAGAGGTTTTCCTTTTGCTGAACTGCAGTGAGCTTCAGAGAACAGTTGTAACATGCCCTGGGTAGTGGCAAAACTGCTCCCTGTGTGTTCATGGAATACATTAATTTATCCTTTTATTTTTAATGCTGTATCATCTACCACATTAGAGTGTGCCTGGCTGCCCAAGCCTTCTGCTTCGTGCCATGCAGGGTGCCAAAGGGCAGAGCTGGAAAGGGCAAATGGGTATCAGTTGGCAAAAAGAGGCAGCTTTCCAGAAAGCTCCAAGAACTTCTGGAGTACCAAGGTGTTGAGCCTTGGGTAAAAAGTGTCCCTTGTTCATAATTCCTGCAGATTCCTCATGGTGGCTGTCCAGGTGTCCTTTCCTGTTTGCAGTTTAGTGTTTTGCTGTGTATTAATTAACTCAGGATTGTCTTAAAAATTTTAGCTTCCTTCCTGTTTAGTTTTCTGTGGATAATTCATCTTCCTTCATTAAATGGGCATCAATGTCTCGTTAACGGTAAGAACAACAAGCCTTTTATCTCTCCTGTACACCAGCAGTGTGTCCTGGGGGCTGAGACACCCAATGGGATCCTGCTGGGCAGCAGGTCACAGGAGGGGATCCTCCCCCTCTGCTCTGCCCTGCTCAGGCCCCACCTGGAGTGTTGTGTCCAGTGCTGGGCTCCCTGGGATAGAAAGGACAGGGATCTCCTGGAGAGAGTCCAGAGGAGGCTCTGGAGATGCTGAAGGGCCTGGAGCATCTCCCCTGGGAGGAAAGGCTGAGGGAGCTGGGGCTGTTCAGCCTGGAGAGGAGAAGACTAAGGGGGGACCTAATTAATGTTTATAATGATCTTAAGCATGGGCTGCAGGGGGAAATGGGCAGCCCCTTTTCAGTGTCTGTGGGGACAGGACAAGGGGTGATGGGCTCAAGTTGGAGCACAGGGAGTTCCCCAGCAAGCTGGGGAAGAACTTTTCCCCAGGGAGGGTGAGGGAGCCCTGGGCCAGGCTGCCCAGGGGGTGTGGAGTCTCCTTCTCTGGAGAGATTCCAGCCCCGTCTGGACACCGCCCTGTGTGCCCTGTCCTAGGGACCCTGCTTTGGCAGGGGGTTGGACCCCATGGGCTCTGGAGGGCCCTGCCAACCCCTACAGATGCTGTGATTTGGGATATTGGAATCAGTGAATCAACACATCCTGCACAAGTCCTTTGTTAGGAAGGTGAGAGACTCAGCTGGCTGTTGCCTCCTTCACCATGTCTCTCACTCTGGTGGAGTTGCTTTGAGTGGTTGTAATGCTTTGCTCCCCAATAAGACTTTCCTAATCTCACCCAACTTTGGGAAGTATCTTGCTTGGCACCACATCTCCTGGAGGTGACTGACAGATCTCTGCTGGCTTCAGATGGTGCACAGGAGGCTTCCTCCTGAATCTTTGAGATCATCTTGCGTCACAAGAGGAAGCAAACACATAGTTTTTCACCTTTGCTTTTTAAAAAGACATTGTTTTACGGTGCTTTTCTTGTGAAAGAGAAAAGTCTTTGCAGAACAAATGGAATTGTGTTATTCCAGGAACATATACAGCAAGTTGGAGCTGTGCTGAGCCCTGACTCATTCAGTATGTTCTGGCCAAGGTACATTTTTGGTAAAAACAACTGATTGTGCCTTTCAAGATAACCCCACTGCTTCCATCTCATTTTCTAACCACTTTTTTTTTAAACCTTGTGTACAAGGAAGGAGTGTTTGAAAACAAACCACCCATGAAAAGCACTGGCCTACGTGAAGATTAATTCTCAAGACTTCATTTGAGTTTTGTTTCTATCACTGTAGGTGATTAAAGGGCTCTTAACACCACTCTGCTCTAAAATTGTGCTTTAAAATCCTTTTATTTATTATTAATCCAAGAGGAGCTGCTCAAAAGTGTGCTTAGGGGGGCAAGAGATGGCTTATGGTGCTGGAATGGAAAGCAGATCAGAGTGTCACTAGTTGCATTCTTTGAGCAGTCTGCCCTTCTATTGATAGAAAGTTCTGACAGTGTCTGCTAGCAGCGTTAAAGGCTCATGTACACAGACACGAGTCTTTGAGTGCTGAATTTCTTCCAAAAAGCCATGCAGAAGGGTTCAAGTGGTATTCAGGCACGTGTTCTCTTTGAACTGGGGTGGTATTCTACCTTGGGAGAAATTTTCCATAATGAATCGCTCTGTGGAAGCAGCAGTAATTAAAAAGGATGTGTTGGTTCTCAGAGTATTTCTCACCCAAACCATGAGCCATTGAAGGCAGTTCTAGTACTATGCTCTCAGTTCCTGTGGGCACTGAATCCGTGGCTGTTGCCCCTGCCCATGTGCTTTTTCACCCTTCAATATCTTGAGCTCATGGACTTTGTCACACTGTATTTGTCGAGGCCTGTGAGTGATAATACAGGTCATACAAGTGCTGGGAAAGCAGGTGGATGTATGGGAACCAGTTTGTATGAGCGCTGTGATGCTGGGAACTACTAGCAGAAGGAAGTTTGTGTAGGAATGAGGCATTACAAATGGTCCAAAGGTGAGAAAAGCTTCAGGTAAAACAACTTCTTAAATCATAACCTTGGGCAAGGTGTTCATCGGAAGCTGAGACTACTGGCTGTAGTATTGGCAGAGCTGCTCCTGATAGGAGACCTGAAAGAAATGGCTATGTGCTACTACCAGTAGTAGGCTGTGAAGTCTTTAACTTCTAATGCCGTGCTCTGCTGCATGGAGATTCTAGGAGGCCTGACTGAAGATGTTAGTCTTGAAAGCCAGCCAGCTAACCGGGTAACCCACTCCAGTACCCAGGTAACTGCTGCTTTTCATCTCTGGAAAGTGATTGGAGGTGTGGAGTGGCTCTCTTCTGATCTGCTGCCACCCCCCCCCCCCAAATATAGATCCCCACCTTTGTGGTGAGCAGCTTCCCCCAACATTAGAGGGGGGAAGATTTTTCTGGTGTGAGCGTCGCGATGCCTCGCCTGGCTGGCGAGTGATGGCCAACAAAGGAGCTTGCAGGTGGCCTTTGGGAAGTTGGTAGAACTCAAACAGGGGCTTTCTCTGCCTGTGAACCAGGAAGGGCCTCAGCACATACTCCACTTGCCAGAGCTGTGTGGAGAGATTAGGCTCCTACATAAAAATAGTAGTGCCGAGGGCCCCGTTGTGCCTGGCTGTATACAAATGATGTCATATCATGAGATAAACTTGCAGCTGTATCAGAGTTTCCTAAAATCCTAGCTTGTTCTTGCTTGGTGCCTTAGGGTGGACTCTTGCAGCCAGGGGCTTGGCACAGAAAGGGTAAATCCGGTGCGTTAGGAGCATCTTCCAAGTTTGAGAATGCATTTACATCTCACTCAGCCTCTTCCAAAAGCTGAACATCTAGAATTACTGCTGGGTAGCAATGAAATCTTTCTCTTGGCTCACATGAGCTGAAGTCTTGGCTGTGCAGGTACTCAGCCTCTGGAAACTGGAGATGCTCTTTCAGCTCACAGAAGCACTGACCTGGCTAAACCCCACCGTCAGGAAGCTGCAGCTGAGGATTGCTGAGCACTGACATATATTCTCAGTCACAGAGAGCGTAAACATCTCAAAGGGAAGTGGCAATTTTCTTTCTTTATTTTTGTAGGGCTTTGAAGAACTGTGCAACAAGCCTTTGTTGCCTTGCTCTGGAGTGTTTAACTTAAACTCCAGGCTCTTTCCTGGTGCACAGATTTTATGTGTGGGAGACTACGGCCTTCCCAATTGTAGCTTGAAGTTGCTGTTCTGATTTAAGAGGTTTCTGCCTCCCTGGGAGGCTTTGCCCCCATTCCCTTCAGCTGTGCGTGTGGCTGCAGTCGTATCAAATGGCTTCACAGATCTGGTACAAAAAAACCAGCAACCTGAGCTGCAAAAGCACGTGGGCATGGCTGGCTGTGTGACAAGATCCTTCCCCAGGTCTCATTTCATGTGGCTACACAAACAGCTCTGTGAAGAAAGTGCCCACATGTGTGTGTGCTTACATGTTTCATATAGGGTTTCGGTGTGGGATGATGCTTTGGTCTGGGCAGGAAAAGGAAACCTTTGGGATTCACCTTGGTGTGTCCTTGTAGAAACATCTCCCCTAGCTGGAATTGCTTTGTCATGGCTGTCACAGGCTTTCCTATCACACCTCATGTTTCTTCTATCAAAACCAGAATTGCTGTGGGGCTTCTGGCTCATTTTCAGGGGGTCTCAGTGCAGGATGGCCACATTCACCAGTTTCTCCACGCTAATGGGTTTTATTACCAAATGCCCTTTGTTGTAATCTGTGAAGATGCTCAAAATGTGTTGGATGCTCAAAAAGCCTTTATAATCAGCTGAATGTGACTGAGAGGTTGTTTAAGTGTACTTTTTGTTGTTATAACTAAAGAAAATGGCCATAAAAGGAAGTCTGATTGCAGTGGGGACTGTTGCAGTAGCATTATTTGGGTCACTTTTTACCTTCTTTTGACTAGGATCGCTGGAAGCAGTGATTTATTTGAATTCTATCTAGCACGAAACCACAATAATGAAATTGTTTGGTGCTCTTTCAATTGGCACAGGTCTAACCCTGAGGAGGATTAGTTTTGTACTGCTATTGTTTCTTGTCAGTGCCTGGAATCTGTTGGGGTTGTGTAAGGTTTTCTCCATACAGAAAACAAGGAAATAATATTGATAAGAAAACACAATACGGATGCTGGGGCTGTTTCATGAGATAACATTTACATTTCCATATATACTTCAGTGGGAGTCCATCATCCTTTTGGGTGCTTGGCCACTATAGCAGGGCCTCTTGGGCCTGAAAGAAAACAACAAAACCTAACCATGACCTGCTGAAGAATGCCCTGCATATTGGGAAGGGGGAAGGCCTCAATTGGGAAGCAGGGGGGAAGGCCTTGATTGGGAGACGGGGTGGGGGAAGGCCTCAATTGGGAAGCAGGGGGGAAGGCCTCGATTGGGAGACGGGGTGGGGGAAGGCCTCGATTGGGAAGCAGGGGGGGGAAGGCCTCGATTGGGAAGCGGGGCCTGGGGGAAGTCCTCGATTGGGAAGCGGGAGGGGGGGGAAGGCCTCAGTGGAAAAGTCTCATCCCTTACGCAGTAGCGTGAAGTGTCCTAACCTGATTAACTTGTTATTTAGATTGTTTTTCTAAAGCCTATCTTTAAATAATCTCTGATTTAGAGCTTCAAATTTTTGTGTGGTGGCTCTTACAATTGAAAACAAACCAGTTAAGCAAGCGCAGGGTCAAAGAGCTAGTAAGTGAGATAATTAGTGTCAGCTCACACCTAGTAATCTTCCTCCCTTCCTCATACGCTGTGATCATTGAGTTCTAGGAATTAGTGCATTTAAACTTGAAGCTGTGGCCTAGTAGCCTTCTGGCAGCTCCTCTGACTTTTTATAATATGCTTTTACACCTGTTTTTAATGCTTCTTGCTCTTTAATAGTAGGAAGACTGAGCGTTCGTACTGGTTATAACTTCAGTTCAGTGTCGGATCTCAGGTTTATTTGTTTATGAGTCTGGCTCCACGGATTGGCACTCAGGTGTCTTGATTGTAGTGAGTTACTGCTGTGCAGTAGGAAGGACCATCTCTTTCTTGTGCTTCTGTACGCTGGAGGCCAAGCTAGAGGCTGCAGGCTGTTACTTAATGTCTTCTCTGCGGCAAGAACCTGGTCGTGACCCATAGGTACCTGGTACCAGGTGCAAGGAAACATGCTGTTTTGATGCACCTAATGTCTGGGCTTCTCTGGAGAGCTGCGGTTTGAGTCTTGGTGGTCCTCATCCTTCCAGCCTGGACAGGCAGTGATGCTCCTTAGGGGTTTCCAAGCATGCTCAGGGTTCAGTGCCTGTTCCTGGGACCTGTATCTGCATTTATAACCTCCATGTCCTGATCTCCTCCTTTTTTAGTGCCTCTTTGGAAGTCATACCTCTGTTTTAATCTCTCAGTGCAGGGGTGGTACAGCAACCTTTGAAGTACTTTCCCTTGGGCTAGCATTCCTTCCTCTGGCTCAGGGGAACTTTCTCAACCTGTCCCATGTTTTGTTTTGTGGCTCACCGGCTCTTGACTTGCGAGATCACTCTTTTGATGAACCCTTCTTGGGCAGGAACTGTGGTGTGCCTGAAGCTGTCTCTGCTTCCAGCTGATCTGGAAAGCTTACATGCCAACATGTGCATTAGCTAGAGCCTATGGAATTAACTTTGGCTTTGCTGTGAGGGGGGCCCATGCTTCCCCCTGGGCTTGGTGCTTGTTGTCCCTCCCTTGTGCTTGTCTCCACTGACCACTCGTAATTCAACTAAAGGCACGTTTTCACTTGCAAGGATAAAGTTCAATTAGGAAAGGGTGTCAGACCTGGGACAGGGAGGAGGAGGAGGAGAAGACCTTGAAGTAGGAAAGAGAGCAGAGTACTTTCTTCCTCCCAGGGCAGTAAAATGTTGATTTAACTCATCTGTAATACGTAAATTCATCATAATATAGAAAGGAAAACTAATTGGCCTATGCTGGGCTCCCTCCCATGCCAGCTTGCTGCCCAGACACACCGGTACTAGTTCTAGCATGAAGGAAGGACAGAAAACACACCCAGGAATGAGGAGGGTGGGATGGACAGAGCTCACTGCCATCATGTGAAGCTTCCCTGTTGCTTCTTGCTTGGGGCAGTTGGCAAGGGGAACCCAAACTAAAAGATTGGTGGGGAAAGGGGGACAGGCAACACTTCAGCCTCTGCCCAGCAGGTGTTGATGGCTGTGTAGTACTGGAGTTAGCACTGATCCTTGAAGTTTAGCTGGCAGCAGTGGCTTTGCTTTTGTTTTGTTTGTTTGGGTTTTTTGTCTGAAAGGTGGGAAGGGAACAGCAAATATTTCCAAGGTTACCAGGAGTCAAGTGCTTCAAGTAGGGAGCAATTAAATTAGTAAATGTAGCAATAAAACAGTCACCATCGATGTGGAAAGGAGCTGCAGAAGCCTGTGCTGGTAATCCAGGGGTGAGCCAGCATCTTCCAAGCCCTCCCGTGCTTTTGGAAAACGTATGACATGCTCCCCCTCTTCCTGCAGCAGGAGCCCTGTGTGCAGGATGTGACCCACGCTGCCCAGAAGCTGTTGGGAAGTGGCAGGAGGACAATCTGTCACCACCTGGAGCGTGGTTTGTTTCCTTTCTCAGCTTCACCCCGTTTGTTTAGGCAGAAATCATGTCCTCACAACTTGGCTGGCTCGCTCAGGGCTTTTAAACTCCCTTTTTAAATGGCAAACAAGTTCTGCTTGGGCCCAAGTGACCTCAGTTGCCTTGTAAATCTGGATCAAATGAATTAATATGTTGGTTTGCTTCCAAAGTTCTATCTGTGGTTTATTTTTGTTTTTGACTTAGATCAAGCCTCGGAGGTACAGGTGACGATGATGCTGACCGAAAGCTGTAAACTCAGAGGACTTCATCACAGGTAAGCTAAGCAGCATCTGGAAGCAAAACTCTCTCTGTGCCACCTGAAAATACTTGTGCTTAAAGCTTCTTGGGGAGAGGGGAACCCATTTTCACAATCCACCTGCATCTTGTATGTGTGAAGTTGGGGTTTTTTTAAGCCATTAAGAGCTGGAACTGGTTTTGCATCGCTTCAGACTGCAGGATTCTAGCTGTGCTCCGTATTGCTTATGAGCTTTTTCATTTTTCCTAGCTGCACAGACAGCAAAACCAATCAGCAGCTTGTGGGGAAATGAGGAAACTCTGGTTTTCCAGGCCTTGCAGTGAAATACAAGGTGACATTCCTTCCATGTGGCCTCAGTTATTGCAGGAAGTGAGACCTCAGGCACGTGTTGGGTTGTGCTCCTCCTTGCCCAGCCTGGTTGTTAAAGGGGTTGGGCTCTTAGTAATGCTGAGGGTTCATGTATCCATGCCAGCTGATTGTCAGTTGGGCTGATTTACTTGCCTGGCTTGTTGTATTTATGATTCCTTACGTGGTGCAGTAAAACCCTGTGACTGAGAACCCTTGTGGAGAGGAGGACTCGTGCGCACGTCGTTGTCCTGGTGTGGCATGGTAATGTTTATTTTGTAAGGATTAACGGTGTGGGGTTTTGGGGTGATGGCTTTATTGATACCCCAAACACTTTGAGCTAGTGGCAGGTTTGCAGCTTGGATTAAAGGCTGAAATTTGCCCTAAGTCTTCATTCCTGGCAAGCATGTGGTAAGAAGAAACCTACACTCATTATCAAATTCCTACACTAATAATTGATTTAGCTTTTTTTTTTTTTTTAACTGGTGATGGGAAGGAAACAAAAATAGCCCAAGTGGAATTCTTAGTTCTACAGAGTGTTTAAAAGTTGCTTTTCTAAAAGTTCTTGTAGTAAAGCCTAAGATACAGGAGGAGAAGCAGCTCCCTTGGGGAAATGAAACACCCCCATCGTTCCAAATCAGCTCTTCTCCTTCCTTTCACAAGGCAAACTCTTTAAAAAAAAAAAAAAGTCTAAAAAGCATTTTTTTCCCTGCACAGTGGCTGGGGCCTGGATAACTTTGAGATTGAAGGCAGAGCTACATGGGTACATACGCTGCCATCCAGCGAGACCTGGCCAGGCTGGAGAGCTGGGCAGGGAGAAACCAGATGAGGTTTAACACAAGCAAGTGTAAAGTCTTGCACTTGGGAAGGAACAACCCTTCCTATCAGGACAGGCTGGGGGTGACCTGCTGGAGAGGAGCTCTGGGGAGAAGGACCTGGGGGTCCTGGTGGATGACAGGTTGGCCATGAGCCAGCAGTGTGCCTCGGTGGCTAAGAGAGCCAATGGGATCCTGGGGGGCATCAGGAGGAGTGTGGGCAGCAGGTCACAGGAGGGGATCCTCCCCCTCTGCTCTGCCCTGCTCAGGCCCCACCTGGAGTGTTGTGCCCAGTGCTGGGCTCCCTGGGAGAGAAAGGACAGGGATCTCCTGGAGAGAGTCCAGAGGAGGCTCTGGAGATGCTGAAGGGCCTGGAGCATCTCCCCTGTGAGGAAAGGCTGAGGGAGCTGGGGCTGTTCAGCCTGGAGAAGAGAAGACTAAGGGGGGACCTAATTAATGTTTATAATGATCTTAAGCATGGGCTGCAGGGGGAAATGGGCAGCCCCTTTTCAGTGTCTGTGGGGACAGGACAAGGGGCAATGGCTGCAAGTTGGAGCACAGGGAGTTCCCCAGCAACCTGGGGAAGCACTTTTCCCCAGGGAGGGTGAGGGAGCCCTGGGCCAGGCTGCCCAGGGGGTGTGGAGTCTCCTTCTCTGGAGAGATTCCAGCCCTGTCTGGACACCTATCTGAGTGAAATGTCCTAGGGAGCTGCTCTGGCAGGGGGTTGGACCCGATGATCTCTCGAGGTCCCTTCCAACCCCTACAATTCTATGATTCTATGATACTGAGGGGGGGGGGGGCTAGAGGACTAAAATATCCCTGATAAAACAGCTATGTCTGTGTTTAGGGTGTAATTTAATGTTTAGTTGGTTCCAAAGTAAAAAAACCCTTCTCTCCTGCCATTTTGAGGAGGCTCAGACAGGATGCTGTGATTTATTTTAAGCCACTCTGCAGTGGAGGAGTATGTTTTGTAGTTGTTAGTTACGTTGAGAACCATATGCTTCCAAGGTGAGTGTGTGTTGCTGCTTAACTCAAATGATAACTGGTGTTCACAGGTATTTTTCAGCCCTTTTGAACCAAGTGAGAACATCTGGAGGGTTGTTCTCACTGGAAAAGTACTCCAAAAAAAAAAAAAAAGTGTGTGTATATATATCTTGGCCAGCAAGGCCAATGGCATCCTGGCTTGTATCAGACCCAGTGTGGCCAGTAGGTCTGGGGAAGTGATTGTGCCCCTGGACTGGGCACTGGGGAGGCTGCACCTTGAGTGCTGGGTCCAGTTCTGGGCTCCTCACCATCAGAAGGACATGGAGGTCCTGGAGCCAGTGCAGAGAAGGGCAACCAGGCTGGGGAAGGGGCTGGAGGGCAAATCCTCTGAGGAGCAGCTGAGGGAGCTGGGGGGTTCAGCCTGGAGAAGAGGAGGCTGAGGGAGGAGACCTTCTCCCCACCTCCCCTGCCCTGCCAGGAGGGTGCAGAGAGGGGGGCGCTGGTCTCTTCAGCCAGGGGACAGGAGCTGGGCCAAGGGGCAATGGGCTCAAGCTGTGCCAGGGCAGGGTCAGCTCAGCTGGGAGGGCAAAGTTCTTCCTTGGCAGAGTTGTCAGGGCCTGGCCCAGGCTGCCCAGGGAGGGGCTGAGTCCCCAGCCCTGGGTGTGTTTAACAGAGGGGAGATGAGGTGCTCAGGGATCTGGTTTATCTTAGGATGGGAATGGTTGGACTCGATCTTGAAGGTCTTTTCCAACCTGGTGATTCTGTGATTTTAGTTGTTTTAATGGCCAGGGATTCAACTGTTTGGAGACCTTGTGCTCTGCAGTCTATAATGAAAGATCAAGTCTTTTCTTACATGTTGCTTAATGTATTTAATGCTTAATGTATTTAGGGATTTGCAAAATCACAGGGGTTGGAAGGGACCTCCAGAGATCATGAGGTCCAACCCCCTGCCAAAGCAGCTCCCCAGCTCCTACTGCACAGGTCGGCATCCAGATTGAGAAGATTTTTCTTGTGGCATTTCAGCTTTATAAAATCAGGACTTTTGTCTCCCTGCCTACCAGGAACCTGCTACCTATCACTCATGTCTGTATAGAAGAGGGAGAGAAACCCATGGTGCTGCTGCCATACATGAACTGGGGGAACCTTAAACTATTCTTGCGACAGTGCAAACTGGTGGAGGCCAACAATCCTCAGGTAGGCTCCAAAAATCTCTGGCTTCTTGCCCATTCAACTCACCTTTGGTTTGTCACCTGTGTTATGTGCCTTAAAAGAAATGGGGTTTGGTATTCATCTGCTCAGTTGGGACAGTCAAAGAGTTGGCACGTGGGTTGCCAAGGGTTTGTCTTGATTCATACAAGGCAAACGTTCTCTGCTGGTTATGTCCAGAGCCTGTGAAGCTGAGTTAAACTCTTACTAGGGCAGTAGCTGGAACATCTTCAAAAGAAATAACTAAAAATAGAGAATATGCTGCATGACTGTGTGTTTAAGTTAGACTACACAGGGGGAAACGGTGTATGGAGAAATTTCCCATTTACTGAATATTTTTTCTTGTATAATGAAGAGTTTATGTGTTTTCTGCAGTTCTTCATTATTCTATACTAAGCACTTTGTGGAATAACTGGGTTTGCTGCTCAGTCTGAGTGTCAGATCTGTCTGCAATGCACTAATATCCTTTCCCAAGGATTTAAGGAGAAATGGGGTTTATCATCTGTGCTTAGTATAGGATAATGAAGGGGGAAGTTCTTCACAGAGAGAGTGGTGAGGGGCTGGAAGGGACTGCCCAGAGAGGGGGTGGGTGCCCCATCCCTGGGGGTGTCCAAGGCCAGGTTGACTGGGGCCCTGGGCAACCTTGTGTAGCTCCAGGCCTGGAGGTTGGTGTCCCTGCCTGTGGCAGGGGGTTGGAGCTCTGTGCTCCTTGGGGTCTCTCCCAACCCAGACCAGGCTGGGATTCTGTTTTCTCTCAGCTTTGCTTTGACTGGGTTTGCTGCTCAGTCTGAGTGTCAGATCTGTCTGCAATGCACTAATATCCTTTCCCAAGGATTTAAGGAGAAATGGGGTTTATCATCTGTGCTCTCAGACAGGAGCTTGCCCTTCTTAGCTGGGTGTGACCAGACCTGTTGTGCCTTTGCCCCAGCCAAGAGCCGGGCACCACGAAGCCACTCGCTCTTTAAGGGGAAATTGAGGTGGGGGGTGGGAATTGAGGGAGGGGGAAAAGGGAAGGAAAACCAGACAAACCAAAACCTTGTGGGTTGGGATAAGGAGAGTTTACTGGGTAGCAGAAAAGTAAAGATAATAATAATAACAGGACTTCATAGCAAAATATATGAGACTGGTGACACACGATGTGGTTTCTCACTGAACCACACAGCTCAGAGCTGTCCCAAAACCAGACTGTCCCCAAAACTGTGTGTCCTGGAGCTGCCTGCTCCTCCCCCCACCAGCCCCCTTTAAGCATAAAGAGATAAAGGGATAAGCATAAAGGAGCATGATGTAACTGGCTGTTTGGGTCATTTACCCAGTTTGGGTAACCTCCCCATCCTGGCTGTGTCCCCTCCCAGCTCCCTGGGTGCCCCCCACCTTCTCATTAGTAGGGAAATATGAACAACTGAAAAGTCCCTGATGCTTAGCAACAACTGAAAGCATCAGGGTGCTATCAGCACTGCTCTCATCCCAACTCCCAAACACAGCATTCCACTGGCTGCTAGAAAGGAATTAACTCTATCCTGGCCAAAACCAGGACACTACCTCAGCTATCGGACAATGGGATGTTTGGGGGCCCTTGATACTCACTGAAGACAGAGCTCTCCTGCAGATACCTACAGTAAACTCTTGAGTTTTCTGAAATATTACGTGGCTGCTGTTGTTAAGAGCAACTTGTTAATGAAGAAGCTGGTTTCCTACTTGGTAATGTATCACATGGTTTATTTTAACCCTGATCTTGTACCTTCAGCGTTGTCTACCTCCATAGTGCAGTCTGTGGAACACCACAGAAATGGAGGAGTTGAACCTAGGGGATAAATGTGTGCAAGGGTTTATACAGGACTGTGAAGCCATGAAAGGTGAAGCAGCAGCCTTTGATACTTGTTTCTGACAACAGATAGCAGCAAGAGCTTTGTTGTTTCTGCTCTGTTGCCTGAAAATCACTTGGTTTCATGAGAATCAAAGTGAAAAAAGCTGGATGAGAAGGGTAAACTGGACTGGTTCTGCCTGTGTTCACCATGGAGCAGTCAGGCAGATACCAATTGGAAATGTTCCTCTCTAAATAAAAAAATAATTAAAATTTAGAATAAGGTAAGTTTTAAATGGGGGGTGATGTCTGTAATAAGGTACTAGAGAGCTAAAGGGGAGGGGAGGGTGGGATATTACTAACCCAGCAGGCACTAGGTTTGTGGGTTTGTGATGACTGTACTGAAGTAATGGTTCTCCTGTCCTCTTGCAGGCAATTTCCCAGCAGGATCTTGTCCATATGGCCATTCAGATTGCCTGTGGAATGAGTTACTTGGCCAGACGGGAGGTCATTCACAAAGACCTGGCTGCTAGAAACTGTGTGTAAGTACTGAGCAGGACAGAGTCCTTTTGAGCCAGCAGTGTGCCTCGGTGGCTAAGAGAGCCAATGGGATCCTGGGGGCATCAGGAGGAGTGTGGGCAGCAGGTCACAGGAGGGGATCCTCCCCCTCTGCTCTGCCCTGCTCAGGCCCCACCTGGAGTGTTGTGCCCAGTGCTGGGCTCCCTGGGAGAGAAAGGACAGGGATCTCCTGGAGAGAGTCCAGAGGAGGCTCTGGAGATGCTGAAGGGCCTGGAGCATCTCCCCTGTGAGGAAAGGCTGAGGGAGCTGGGGCTGTTCAGCCTGGAGAAGAGAAGACTAAGGGGGGACCTAATTAATGTTTATAATGATCTTAAGCATGGGCTGCAGGGGGAAATGGGCAGCCCCTTTTCAGTGTCTGTGGGGACAGGACAAGGGGCAATGGCTGCAAGTTGGAGCACAGGGAGTTCCCCAGCAACCTGGGGAAGAACTTTTCCCCAGGGAGGGTGAGGGAGCCCTGGGCCAGGCTGCCCAGGGGGTGTGGAGTCTCCTTCTCTGGAGAGATTCCAGCCCCGTCTGGACACCGCCCTGTGTGCCCTGTCCTAGGGAGCTGCTCTGGCAGGGGGTTGGACCCCATGGGCTCTGGAGGGCCCTGCCAACCCCGACAATTCTGTGATTCTATGATTCTCATGCTGGCAGTGTTGGGGCAGTGGCTAGGGCTAGGAAGGGCTTTCTTCAATTTATCTGATCTCTGCTTGAAAAAAAACACCTAGCAGCAGTGTATTTTCCACCCAACATTTTGGGTCAGCATTCTTGTTTCCCTCTACACGAGGTGAAGCAGAAAGCATGGCTTCCAACAGAGCAGAACATCCTCACCTTGAGTACTTTGGCTCAAGGTTTTGTCTGTCCTTATTTGATTTCTAAAGCTTGAAGAATATTTTAGCTTCAGTAACAACTCGACTGTCTTTGGCTGTTCACTGATGGACAGATTTTTCTGCAAATGGCTTTGATTGCTGATAGATTTCCTAGTTCACAGAATCACCAGGTTGGAAAAGTCCTTTAAGCTCATTGAGTCCAACCATCCCTGTCCTGTGCTGACCCAGATCCCTGAGCACCTCATCTCCCCTCTGTTCAACACACCCAGGGCTGGGGACTCAGCCCCCTCCCTGGCCAGCCTGGGCCACAGCCCCACAACTCTGCCAGGGAAGAACTTTTCCCTCCCGGCTGAGCTGACCCTGCCCTGGCACAGCTTGAGCCCATTGCCCCTTGTCCCATCTCCTGTCCCCTGGCTGAAGAGACCAGCACCCACCTCTCTGCACCCTCCTGGCAGGGCAGGGGAGGTGGGGAGAAGGTCTCCCCTCAGCCTCTTCTTCTCCAGGCTCAACCCCCCCAGCTCCCTCAGCTGCTCCTCAGAGGATTTGCCCTCCAGCCCCTTCCCCAGCCTGGTTGCCCTTCTCTGCACTGGCTCCAGGACCTCCATGTCCTTCTGATGGTGAGGAGCCCAGAACTGGACCCAGCACTCGAGGTGCAGCCTCCCCAGTGCCGAGAACAGGAGCACAATCCCCTCCCCAGACCTACTGGCCACACTATTTTTGAATAGCTGTCCAATGATGGGTAGTTAGGAATATGCTCTGTCAACATCAGGAATGGCCAGGTCAGGTTTGAGACCATCTTCTGACTGGAATGTGCTCTTAACATGTTGGATGTGTTTGGTGGCTTCTGTGAATCCAAACACTCAGACCAGCACCGTTTGAATCAGTTGGTGGTCTGAGTGTTTCACAACTGCTCATTCTCCTCCTGCTTTTGTACCCATTAAGGGGAAACACAAGAAAGTGTACCACCTGCTATCCAAAAATACCCAACAGGGCAGTTAGTCTGTGAGTAACATCATCATTCCAGTGACAGAGGTACTTTTTGGAGTTCAGGTTTCTAGCCCTGAATGAAAACCCTTGATTTGGGCAAGACACTTCTCCTTTCTGCCTTCCCCCTCCCAAAGGACAAGAACTGGTTGAGTAATGAACTAGCAGGGAAAGGGAAGGAGGAAGAACCAACCTTGGGTTATACCCCAGAGCTGCCTGGAAATGATTGGTCAGTGAAGTAAGCTCCAATGAGGTGACTGAACAGCTGCTGACTATAAAGTCTAACCTGAAATTGGCTATTAAGGGGGATTTTGACATTTGATGAGCTTTGCTTAATCATAAACAGTATCATTTATGGACTGGTACATCCTCACTGTATGGCTTGGGCTGGATGCACCTCTTGCAGCCTTCAGTTACGCTGCTGCTTTTAACTTGGGAAGAAAATAAAATGTCTCAGGGTCTGGTGGTTTGCTCAGTTCTTCTTGTGTCTGTGGTATGAAAATATGATTGATAAACTACTTGGGAGTCTCAGAATTGCTGCTTTGCATGTAATCTGGGAGGCTTTTTGCCTGCAGAGTTTTCTCAGGCCCTGTCCTCTGCTGCTGCAGAGCACGTAGACACTGGATTCCTTGAAGGGCTCATCTGACAGCCCTTTGTTCCCCAGTAAGGGTAAAGGCTGGGAGGAGTTATGGTGAAGTGTATCAGACCTACCCTGCTGTTCAGCCTTGAGAAAAGAAGCCTGGGAGGGGATCTGATCAGTGTTTATCAATACTTGAAGTGTGAGGCACAGGGGAAATGGGCAGCCCCTTTTCAGTGTCTGTGGGGACAGGACAAGGGGCAATGGCTGCAAGTTGGAGCACAGGGAGTTCCCCAGCAACCTGGGGAAGAACTTTTCCCCAGGGAGGGTGAGGGAGCCCTGGGCCAGGCTGCCCAGGGGGTGTGGAGTCTCCTTCTCTGGAGAGATTCCAGCCCCGTCTGGACACCGCCCTGTGTGCCCTGTCCTAGGGACCCTGCTTTGGCAGGGGGTTGGACCCCATGGGCTCTGGAGGGCCCTTCCCACCCCTATGGTTCTGTGATATATATCTCTGCTCTCATTTTGGGAAGGGAGCTGGGATTGCAGTGGTCCTGGTGGGTTTGTGAAGAGGAGGAAAACCTCTTGGTCTCAAATGCCTATGCCATGGCAGGGTCTGTTTAGAGTAGACTCACAGATTGTACAAGTTGGAGCTCTCAGGTTGCTGGAGAATTACCCTTTGTGTCATATTTGTTTACAGACAGGGAATCCTCTGAACTCTGAGGGATTAGATATGAAAATTTCCTGGTTATAAATTTTGGAGCCAATGAACTGACCTGAAAGCTCAGAGAAATGGGGTAAATTAAGATGACACTTGAGAGAGCAAAATGGGAAACTCATGAATCAAGCTTTCCTGTTTCATGAGTTCCCTTAGAACCCTCCAACCCCATGTTAGTCCTTCATTCTTCTCATAACACCTTACCCATGTTCTCCAGTCAGCTGTTAGGACAACACTGAGCTTTGTAGGTACTTTTTAGAGTTGGCAAGAATATGAATTATCCTGAGGGGTGTCAGAAGCAAACACCAGGAGGTTCCATGTGCTATTTTTGAGCCAGCATCCAATTTCTGACTAGAGGCAGAATGACTTATCTCTTGGTGAAGGGAATAAATAATATCCTGCTAGATAGCTTGGTTAGAGCCAACAAGTTTTCAAACCACACATGGCATTGGATGCTTTAAGGAGATGTTGCTTTGCTTAGATCTGTGGCTTGTTATTGCTGCAGAGGTGCTATAGGTAAAATTCATTTAATTGATCTGATAGGAGATTTCCAAGGGAGCAGGAATAATTTGAGTTGTTTGCTTTAGCTGTATTTATTTTTCACTTTTAAAGAAAATCCAATGTTTTGCTTGAAAGCTGCTGCTGTTTCTAGGGTGTATGTGTTAGCACAGGAGAAACATGCTCTTTGGGAGTGTTTGATAATCGTGGTATAAGGATCATAGAATCAGAGAATGGCATGGGTTGGAAGGGACCCCAAGGAGCACAGAGCTCCAACCCCCTGCCACAGGCAGGGACACCAACCTCCAGGCCTGGAGCTACACAAGGTTGCCCAGGGCCCCAGCCAACCTGGCCTTGGACACCCCCAGACACGGGGCACCCACCCCTTTTTGGGCTGTTCCAGCCCCTCACCACTCTCTCTGCAAAGAACTTCCCCCTAAGATCTCCTCTCCCCCTTCCCTCCTCCAGCTTCACTCCATCCCCCTTGTCCTGCCAGTCTCTGCCCTTGAACAAGCTGATTCCCCTCCTGTTCCTCTGCTCCCTTCAGGGACTGGCAGGCTGCAATGAGGTCCCCCCACAGCCTTCTCTTCTCCAGGCTGACCCAGCCCAGCTCCCTCAGCCTCTCCTCATAGGGGAGCTGCTCCAGCCCTCTGAGCATCTCCGGGGCTCCTCTGACCCCTCTCCAACAGTCCCACATCTCTCTTGTCCTGGGGCCCCAGCTCTGGACACAGGACTCCAGCTGGGGCCTCCCCAGGGCAGAGCAGAGAGGGACAATCCCCTCCCTGTCCCTGCTGCCACCCCTCTGCTGATGGAGCCCAAGATGCTTTGCTCTAGAAGGATTCCTGCCCTTTGAAATGTTGATAGTGTGATTAATCTTCCCCAATTAAACCCAGAGCCTTCAACTTGAGCATAAATATTTTCTGTAAAGCTGTGAGGCCAAGTTTGCTAAGTGCTTCTGTTCTCTTGAATTAGCATTGACGATGCACTCCAGGTTAAGATCACAGACAACGCGCTCTCTCGAGACCTGTTCCCCATGGACTACCATTGCCTGGGAGATAATGAGAACAGACCAGTTCGATGGATGGCTCTGGAAAGCCTGGTTAACAATGAATTTTCCAGTGCTAGTGATGTGGTAAGTTGTTTTGGGTTTGTTTGGTTGGGTTTTTTTTTTTTTTGTCCCCTCTTGTATTTTTTTAAATGTATTTTATTGACATTTTCCCTCTTTCAGCTGTTGGAGAATCATGGCACTGAGTTGATAAGTGGTTCAGCATCTGTGTACCTCCTGCCTGCCTGTGCAGAGAGTGCAGAGGTTCAGCAGGGCTTTTTGAACAGCAGAATTGTCTATCACACCCTGTTCCCCCACAGTCACATAATCAGAAAAGGTAGTTAAAGTCAGTGAGCAATCTGTACTGGGGCTTGGCTGCTGCCAGCGCCCACAGCAGTACCTGGGCTGTGGTCTCACAGGCAAAGAAGGGAGGAATTGCTTGCCTTGACCTGCTGGCTACACTGATGCCAGCACAGTGTGGAATGCAGCTGATTTCTGTCGCTCCATGACTGAGCTGCTGATACATTGGACTTGTTCACCAGGACCCCATAGTCCTTCTCTTTGAAGCCATTGTCCAGAAGCCAGCCCCAGCTGGTCCTTCCCTGCAGAGCTATTCCCTCCCAGATGCAGGACTTTGCATTTGCTTTCCATGAAGGTTGATGGAAAGCAGCTTCTTTCACAGAAGAAGTCTCTCCAGCTTCTTGAGGTCCTTCTGCAGCACCCTGTCCTTCGGCCGGTGAGCTGCTCTGCCCAGCTTGGTGTCATCCATGGTCTTCCCCAGAGTCCACGTTGCTACTGAAGACACAACAGTGTTGATTTCTGAGCAGTGCTGATGGTAACCAGCTGCTAGTGGGACTACTACTGCTAGTAACAGCAATTTGAGTCCAGCAGGACAGCCACTTCAGTGTCAACATCTCCCTGATGCGGTATGAGGATGCTGTGGAAGGTACCGGCAAAGGCTTTGCGAAGTCAAAGTCAACATCCCTTGCTCTCCCTGTGTCTGTTAATGCTATCTCCAGGGAAGGAGTGAGCCCCTGCTCCAGAAATGCTTCTGGGCTCACTGGGGAATGTGAGAGGTTTTGTGTTGTACCCAACCTGAGGATGGGACAAGGCAGAGAGGGGGGAGCTGCCTCAGAAAGCGCCTTTTGATGATACTAAATGGGATCAATTAAATGCTGATCTCTTAAAATCTGGAACGCAAAAGCTTTCACTGCTTGTGAAGAATGGACTTGGAAATAAACCCTCAGGTAACACCAGCAGCAAAGTGTGGAATTTTACTGGGATGGAGGCACCTTCAGTGTCAGACCGGTTCAGGGAGCTCGAGTGCAATTCAGCACACAGGCTGTGCTGCGTAACAGAATCCCAGAATCCCAGACTGGTCTGGGTTGGAAGGGACCCCAAGGAGCACAGAGCTCCAACCCCCCTGCCACAGGCAGGGACACCAGCCTCCAGGCCTGGAGCTACACAAGGTTGCCCAGGGCCCCAGCCAACCTGGCCTTGAACACCCCCAGACACGGGGCACCCACTCCCTCTCTGGGCAGCCCCTTCCAGCCCCTCACCACTCTCTCTGGAAAGACCTTCCCCCTAAGATCTAATTTAAACCTTCCTTCCTTCAGCTTTAGTCCTGCAGGGATAAATGCAGCTCATCTTCTAATCCAGAGCCCTCACCTTTGTGTAGGGAGTTGGCTGAGATCTGCAGGGTGCAAAGATGGGCACGGTGCAGAAAACACCAGCTGCCCTAGATGCTGCCTTTGCATTTCCCTGGGTGCTGCTCACAAATGGGGTGTGATCCATTTCTGTCTGCTTGCTGGGACCAAAACCCGTTACCAGTCTGAGTGTAACTTCCAACCGGTGTGAGAGCTGTTGCAGACAGCTGGGGCAGGGTGTGTTGATGTGCTTGACGTGTGTTCTAGGCTGGCTTTTTGGATGGGTTTCTTTTAAATGGCTTGGCTGGCTTGATACATCCACCACGTGTTCCTCCTCTGCCAGCAGCTCTGCTGGTCAGCCAGAGCACAGAGAAACAAAACACGCTGGATTCCTGCTGGATTTTAGTTCTGGTGTGAGGGATTTTTCCCTCCTCCATTGGACAGGATGCTCTGCTCCTCTGTATGCAGCTGCTTAAGGAATCAGAAAGAGCAATATTCCCAAAGCAGCTCTGCTCAGATCTCCCTTTCCTGCCTCAGCACTGCTCACCCCTTGTCATTTTCAGTGGAGGCTGTCCTTCCCTGCCTTCCCAGACCCCACGCTGCCCTCCAAGCTGGTGTGCACTGACAGCACCCCTTCCTTCAGGCTTAGCTCAGGAACCAAGGGGGTGGGGGTGGGTGGGGATTTCCTTGGAGTCAAACTGTCGTGGTTTCCCCCCGGCTGTGGGCTGAGATCCACGCAGCTGCCTGCTCCTTAAAGGAAAAGAGCAGGGGAAGAGGGGAAAAAGGGGGAAACAAGGGAAGGGAAAAGGAAGGGGAAATAACTCCAAACCCAAGAAACTGAGAGGCCCGTGGGTTGGGATAAGGAGAGTTTCCTAAGAGAACAGAAAGATCAAATATCCCAATGCTAACAGGACTTTAGAGCAAAAGAAGATGAAACTCTTGATCCCCAATGCAGTTTCTCCCCGACCCACACAACTCAGGTACCACCCAGAGCTGTCCCGGAACCCGACCGTCCCCCCAAGCAGCACGCGTCCCGCCACCGCCCCTCTTCTTCCTCCCCTCAGCCCCCCGTTCTCCTGGGCAGGACGTCATTGCCATGGAATACTCTCTTTGGCCCATCTGGGGCACCTGTCCTGGCTTTGCCCCTCCTTTCTCCTGAATAGAGAAACAGGAAGAAGCTGAGAAAGTCCTTGACTGTCTGACTGCAACTAAGAACATCAGGGTGTTCTCAGCACTGCTTTCATTGTAACTCCCAAACACAGCATCCCATCAGCTGCTACAAATGGAGTTAACTCTGTCCTGACTGAAACCAGGACAGAAACCAAGACTCTTTCCAGGCTTCCAGCATTCTGTCCCTCCTTAATCAATCACCCTGCTTCCAGCACGGGTAACCGCAGCGGTGAACCATCGCAGCGCCGGATCAGCACCCATCTATGTTTTATCTCTTGATACTGGCTACTAACTCATCTTCCTTGTGCTCACACGTGGATTGATTGATTGATTGATTGATTTTTGTCATCACCTTAAGCTCCTTTTGGCAAGTGCTGTTGGCTGGATGATGTGTCAAAGGCTGAGCCAGCTGCCAGGTTCACTTAGTCCTCCTCAACATGAGCTCCAGACGTGGAGTTGACTTTGCTGTAAAAAAGCCACGGTTTCCTTCAGCCTGCTCTTCTGAACATTGGGGTTTCACATTGCTCTTGAGGAATTTCTTGGACTGTTCTGAAGATGTAAAATGTAAATGCAAAATTGTGAATTTTTTCCAAAGCCCTGACTTCAGTGCTTGATGTTCCCCAGATCTGTTTGCAGTGTCCTACTGGGCTTAACGTTCCTCAGATCTGTTGAACCTTTTGCAGTGTTGTACTGGGAAAATGCAGCAAATGCATGATTATTTTTTTTTTTTCTCTTGTAGCACCTAAATCTCTGTGCACAAAGATCTTCCTTCACCTCAGCACCTGCTCTGTGATCTGTAGTTGTCCCTGTGCATTGCAAACCGCTGTCACACCGAGCTCAGATACATGTGACACTTCTGTAATGCTTTCCTGCTCTGTGTATTCTTCCTCCTCAATGATCTTGAAGGAGCTCTCAAAAATCCAGTGTGCTCTGTTGACACTGTGGTCTCTCTCTCTCTCTCTCTCTTTCTAGTGGGCCTTCGGAGTGACGCTGTGGGAGCTGATGACGTTAGGACAGACTCCGTATGTCGATATCGATCCCTTTGAGATGGCTGCTTATTTAAAGGATGGCTATCGAATAGCTCAGCCAATCAACTGCCCTGATGAACTGTAAGTGGGTTTGGAGGGAGGAGAAAAGGTCTGCTTTGTAAGCAGCACGTTAAGCCAGGCTTAGCAGAGAAAAAGCTGGGTTTGCTTTTCCCCGGCCCGTTTGCTCTGCCTGTTAGGCTGAGCCTAGTGTAAGTATTTGTGGGGCCTCCGTGACCTACGTATAGGACCTCAGGCTAAAACTCAACCCCTCTTGTAGCCATTGTTGAGTTTGATTTAATCCTGACCCAGTGCTTTGCCTGATTCTGGCTTGTGGAAGAAATGGGGCTGATAAGCAGGATGAGAGGAGGTGGCAACAAAGGGACCAGGGGATCTTCATCTCAGTTGCTTGGGGGGGCTGCAGTGTGGAAGCCGCCAGGTCTGTAGGTAGAGGGCACGTCTGTTCTCTGGGCAAGACTTGTGTGGAGTGGAGTTAGGCTGGCAGTGCTCAGGGTGTGTCATCCTGATGGTGTAAGAGAACAGGAGCGTGTGGGCACTGCCTTCTGCCTCCCATGTTCTTCCCAACCCCCTTCCCATGAGCCTGCCCTGTGGAAGCACCTCCAGCTGGGCTTTTACAGGAGCTGAGCAGTTTCTACTGGAGTGTGTGTTGCTTCCCCTGGGATCGCCTCTCACTCGTCTCCTACACCAGACCAGCGCTTCCCATCACAGCAGCTGTATGGATGGCTGCAGTGCCTGCCTTCTGAAGGGGCTGTTGGGCATCACCATCAGAGGGGACGGGGAGGGGGGATCCTCCTCTCTCTTGGCCCCGTGGGTTTTCTAGCAGGAGATGCTGGCTTTGTGTTCAGGCTGGGACGGCGGTCACCTGGCTCCCCTTCCCACACCACCCATCTGTCTCTGTCCCCCAGGTTTGCTGTGATGGCCTGCTGTTGGGCCCTAGATCCTGAAGAAAGACCCAAGTTTCAGCAGCTGGTGCAATGTTTAACTGAATTCCACGCGGCGTTGGGAGCCTACGTCTGAAACAGCAGGAGGAGAGGGTTGAGCTGGCTGGCTGGGGGAAGGCATGGCGTCCACCCACAGCTCCAGGCGTCGCTCGGACTCGCACACGTGATGTGTATAAAGCAACACCAAAGGGAGAAAGCACTTCTTCCCAAACACTGTGCCTTAGAATGCTTTAGTAGTCAGAAGAGGTTGTTTTGGGTTGGTTTTTTTTTTTGGTTTGTTTTTTGTAAGACCTCCTGATGTTGAATATTTTCTAGGTATCACTTCTTGCTGAGTTAACTGGAGACCTTTTCATTTGCCATCGGGATTGTTTTTAAAGCGTAGTGAATAGTGACCTGACACATTGGGGTTTGGATGGACTTTGCACTCTCACAGCACACACCTGATGAGGAAGAAGGGCCTCCTTTTGCAGAAGGACCTGGTGAGGAACCATGAGGATGGGGGTTGAACCCGATGATCTCTCGAGGTCCCTTCCAACCCCTACAATTCTATGATTAATTCTATGGGGGAACAGATGCAAATTCACTTTGTAGAGCGTTTCCCTGCTTTCTAAAAACATTGAAACCCACTTTTTGTGACCAGCTCTAGTGTCTGTGCTTGTATGTATCTGGGAGAGCTTCTTAGTATCAACTTCTATTTTGAGACAAGGGGCCTGTTGTGGGTGGATCCACAAGTGGCATCCTACTTTCTTTTTCTTTTCAAACCCGTTCAGGAATGTGTTTTGGAAAAGCTGGTCTTCAGGATACACCCCCCCACCACCACCACCCACACACACACACCCCCCACCCCCTTTAAAGCATTAAGTGATTATATAAAAGCGATTCCAGTTTACCTCATGTGGAGAGTAGTTAAAATTTGGGGTGAAAATGGTGCCCCTCCTTGCAGGTAAAAGGCTGATGTGATTTTTGAGATGGTTTTATGTGCTAAATAGAGGCCTTCAGAGAAGTGCCAAAGCAGCCCTCATGTGGGAGTCTTTCACCTCAGACTTCTGGATCCAAGTTTCTCTTGTTCCAAAAGGTACTGGTTGTTTTCTTTGGGCTTTTATGGCCTGAAATGGGCTTAAATATATAAATATATATTTGTAAAGACACTTGCAGAGTAAAGAACGTTTTTCTATGATGTCTGCTGTGGAAGCTTGGTCCCTCACATTGCCCTGTGCGGCCATCGTGCAGATTGGTGGTGGTCAGGCTGGAGTTGGTAAGTCCTGGTGGGTCACCTGCCTGTCTCCCCCCACAGCTGGTCCTTGCTGCTTGATAAGGGCTGAGTGAGCTGGGGCTGTTCAGCCTGGAGAGAAGCCTGAGAGGGGATCTGATCAATGGGGATCAGTAGCTGAAGGGTGGGACACAGGGGGACATGGGTAGCCTCTTCTCAGACTCTGGTTGGTGACAGGGTGGCCATGAGCCAGCAGTGTGCCCTGGGGCTGAGACAATGGGATCCTGGGGGGCATCAGGAGGAGTGTGGGCAGCAGGTCACAGGAGGGGATCCTCCCCCTCTGCTCTGCCCTGCTCAGGCCCCACCTGGAGTGTTGTGTCCAGTGCTGGGCTCCCTGGGAGAGAAAGGACAGGGATCTCCTGGAGAGAGTCCAAAGAAGGGCTACAAAGATGATGAAGGGCCTGGAGCATCTCCCCTGTGAGGAAAGGCTGAGGGAGCTGGGGCTGTTCAGCCTGGAGAAGAGAAGACTAAGGGGGGACCTAATTAATGTTTGTAATTATCTTAAGCATGGGCTGCAGGGGGAAATGGGCAGCCCCTTTTCAGTGTCTGTGGGGACAGGACAAGGGGCAATGGCTGCAAGTTGGAGCACAGGGAGTTCCCCAGCAACCTGGGGAAGAACTTTTCCCCAGGGAGGGTGAGGGAGCCCTGGGCCAGGCTGCCCAGGGGGTGTGGAGTCTCCTTCTCTGGAGAGATTCCAGCCCCGTCTGGACACCGCCCTGTGTGCCCTGTCCTAGGGACCCTGCTTTGGCAGGGGGTTGGACCCCATGGGCTCTGGAGGGCCCTGCCAACCCCTATGATTTTGTGACTCTCTGATCCACTGCCCTGCTGCCTTCCTGAACCCAAACAGCCACTCTACCCCCATTGCTTTTGAGGTGAACATGACTTAAGAGGGCTGGAGGAGGTATTTCAGGGAAAACCTGTGGCCATCTATTGAGTCAGCCTCAGTAAGTTTCATATTTGATATGTATATAACACAGCTATTTGTAGAATAACTTCCAGTTCTCCAGGTGAACTGTAGGTTGTGTCCTCTCTGTTACAGCCCCGTGGTCAGGTTGTGCTTCAGCACCCTGTGCAACCTGAGAAAAGGCCTTTCACCTCACCCTGCCTTCTGAATAAAGCACCTTTGACCTCGAGGGGCTGGGGGTCTGTGGAACTGGGGCATCGCCCTCCCAGGCTGCAGTGGTTTAGGAGACTGGTCTGCAGGTGGGAGCAGCTGGATTTGGCTGGCCAGATGTGCAGCTCTCGTTCTTCCCAGCAGTTTGACCATCACTGGAGAGCTCTCATCCTTTTCTGGTGGGCAACTTGTGAGGCAGAACCTGGCACAGGCTGTTCATGGGTGGCACAGGCTGCCCCTTCGTGTTGTCAAGCCAAAACAGCGTGTCCCTCATGACGTGGGAGGTTTTCCTACCTGCTTTTTGGAGCTGTCTGTGGCCAGGGAGCCAGCTCCTGCTTTAGCCCAGAAGGAAATCTTGCTGCTGGCTCAGGTTTGGAGGTGTCATGATGGGCTGTGTGTGTGCGTGAATTGAAACTGGTTTCATTTCGTTGGCTTTGGAGTCGCTGGGGGAAGCTACTTGACGACAGCTTGGTTGGTGAATCTTTCAGTGGGGGTGGTATCCAGATCAGCATTCCCATGGGATCTACAGAGGGCAGAGCTGTGAGATTTACCTGAGACTGGAGAACAGCCCAGGGTGAGAGTGGTGTGTGCTTCTCAGGGTGGTGTGGCTTCACCAGCTGCCCCGTAGCAGTCATGCAGATATGAGACATCAGAAGTGACATCTAACCCCTGTGTTTGGTGTTTCTCTTCTACTCCAGAGACAGGTCGGTAGAGCCTGAGCAGCAGTGCAGTGTCAAAGTGCAGGTGCTGAGGATTGGTCTGGGAAATCCTGTGCTGATTGAAGCACGCTCCACCACTGGGCTTCCAGCTGAGGTGGGTGTTTTGGTGACAGCAGAGCTACTTTGAGGAGATGCCTTGTGGGAGTTACTGTACCCAGGAGAGCAGTGAGCTTTCACAGACTCAGAGAACCAGAGAATGGGCTGGCTTGGAAGGGGCCCCAAGGATCACAGAGTTCCAACCCTCCTGCCACAGGCAGGGACACCAACCTCCAGGCCTGGAGCTACACAAGGTTGCCCAGGGCCCCAGCCAACCTGGCCTTCAACACCCCCAGACACGGGGCACCCACCCCCTCTCTGGGCAGCCCCTTCCAGCCCCTCACCACTCTCTCTGTGAAAAAACTTCCCCCTAAGATCTCCTCTCCCTCTTCCCTCCTCCAGCTTCACTCCATCCCCCTTGTCCTGCCAGGCTCTGCCCTTGAACAAGCTGATTCCCCTCCTGTTCCTCTGCTCCCTTCAGGGACTGGCAGGCTGCAATGAGGTCCCCCCACAGCCTTCTCTTCTCCGGGCTGACCCAGCCCAGCTCCCTCAGCCTCTCCTCGTAGGGGAGCTGCTCCAGCCCTCTGAGCATCTCCGGGGCTCCTCTGACCCCTCTCCAACAGTTCCCCATCTTTCTTGTCCTGGGGTCCCAGCTCTGGACACAGGACTCCAGATGCTTTCCATGCCCGCAGTTTCCTGCTGCACATGATATGTCTTGTCTCCAGCACCTGAGGAGATGTCTTGTCTCCAGCACCTGAGGAGATGTCTTGTCTCCAGCACCTGAGGAGATGTCTTGTCTCCAGCACCTTAGGAAAGCTCTCAAAGAGCCCAGTCACTTGGGTGGAAGACTGGAAATCCAGCCTTTCTGCAGGGAGAATGTTAACTGGCAGCTTCTGCTCCCCAAGTACACCCAGGATTCTCAGTGTGGATGTTCAGAGTGGTCAATGCCTGTTACTGCAATACAAATGCACACCTGCTATCCAAACTCCAGCGTGGCACTGGAGAGGCAGGAAGAGGGTGTTGATGATAGCCCTTGGGCTTACAGGTTCCAGTGGTGGGCTGGGATGGAGGCACTCTTTGGTTTGACACAAGGAGGATGGAAAAAGGGAGGTTGTGTTGGCCCTGCTCAACCTGTCAGAGTCTGTTCAGTCTGTTCCCCATGTCCAACTTTGAACAAGCAGTAACAAGCTCTGGCCAAGAGGTACAACCTGTGGGCTTCAGGTGTAGGGGGAGCTAAAGGAGGAAGAACCAGCTGAGAAAGCCCTAATTTCAGGGGGGAAAAAAGCCAGAAAACCAGATTTCTGGGGAAAATGTCAGGGTAGGGATGAACTACCCCCTCTGCTCCCAACCCTCTGGAGGCACAAGAGCTTCGTGCTGGGGAATCTTGATCAAATAACATCACTGGAGATCTCTGCAGGAGCCATTTCACTTGGGGTGCTGGTGTTGAAACTGTATGGGAGGTGGTGTGGAGAGGGCTGGGGAAACAGCTGGCAGTAGCTCTCTTGGTGGGCTTAGAGAGGGGGAAAATGAACAAGCAGTGGGATGAAGGTGGGGTTTGGACATCACCGTGCTCCTGTACTGAGGAGAAGCTGGAGGAGAGCAGCAAATGGGTGACCCTTGGGAGAACCTGATGGAGCATGGCTGGTGGGTGAGGCAGGGAGGGGAAGGAACAGGAAGCTGTGGTTACAGGGAAGAGGAAATGGGGAAGGATGTGGCTTTTTTTTTTCCAATTTGGGGGAGGGTGAAGCAGGCAGGAGGAGATGAATGGGCAGGATGCCTTGAATGTTCAGTTGGGTGGCTTCAGCTGAGACCATGGCCACCTCCAGCCATGTGTGGAGGTGCTAAATAAGGCACACAAAGGGCACCTGGAAAGCAGTACTGGGAGGAGGAGTTTTTCCTGCCATGGGCAGGTTTTCTGTGTGACTCCAGAGACCCCTCAGAGGACCAGAGCACCCTTCTTGGCTACCTTGGCCAGCTGCCGTGTGCAACTTGTCCCCAGGTTTTCAGCACAGGGTGAGGCTGGTGTGGCAGAAGGAGCAGGATGTGGAGATGGTGCCCTTTGTCTCCTCTGGAGAGGTGAGCTGGTTTTACTGAAATTCTGTTTCATTTTTCAGGGGTTGGAGCTTGGCACTAAGAATTGCCTCCCCACCCCAAAGTGTTTGTCCCAAGGCCTTCCTGCTGGGGCTTGTGAGATGGTTTCCAGCTGTCTGCTCTGGAGGGGCACCCTGTGTGCTGAGCTGTGTGCTGGGGGAGGGCTTGGGCAGCTGATGCTTTGGAGGAAAAATCACTGAATGTGTTAGGTGGGAAGGGACCTTCAAAGCCCATCTAGTACCACCCTGCAGTGAGCAGGGGCATCTTCACTAGAGCAGGTTGCTCACAGCCCCATCAAGCCTGACCTTGAATGTCTTCAGGGATGGGGCCTCCACCACCTCTCTGGGCAGCCTGTGCCTGGGATCCACCACCCTCAGAGTGAAGAACTCCTTCCTAATACCCAACCCAACCTCCCCTTGTCCAGTTTAAAACCCTCACCCCCTCAGGACCAGTTCTGCCCCAGCTTTCCTACAGGCACCTTTCAGGGACTGGAAGGTCACTATAAGGTCCCCCCAGAGCCTTCTCTTCTCCAGGCTGAACCAGCCCAACTCTCAGCCTGTCTCCATAGGATTGCTGCTCCAGCCCTTGGATCATTTTTGTGGCCTCCTCTGGATGTGTTCTAACAGGTCCATGTCCTTCTTGTGCTGAGGGCTCCAGAGCTGGACACAGCACTGCAGGTGAGGTCTCAGCAGAGCAGAGGGGGACAATCCCCTCTCTCCATCTGCTGCCCACACTCCTGGTGATGCAGCCCAGGATGGGGTTGGCCTTGGGGGCTGCAGATGCACATTGGTGGCTTTTCTTCTACAAGTCCCCCCAAATCCTTTTCCTCAGGGCTGCTTTCCAGCCCATCATCTCCTGACCTGGATGGATAACGGGGGTTGTCCTGACCCAGGGGCAGGACCCTGCACTGGGCTGAGGCTGTGGAGTTTCTCTAAGGGTTTCTGTCCCCTTCTCAGCAGTTTTGGAACAGTGGCTGGATGTGGGTCACTTTGAACAACAGGAGGCTTCAAAGGGAAAGGTCTGGCTGTCTTTTTGGAGCGTGGCTTGTGGGTGCTGTGTGTTCCAGGCTGTGTGAGCTCCCCTGTGTCAGGTGAACTCCGCTCGGTGTTGTCGGATCGGTGTTGCAGGGTGCGAGGAGAGTCTGGCTGTAGCCTTTGATCCCAGCATAGTGAGCTGGGATCAAAGGAATTGCAGTGAGCAGCCACTGGAAGGAATAAAGGAGATCCCATTGCAGGATCCCAGCTCTGCTCAGCCCTGGCTGAGGGCTGAGGCGGGCGAGGGCTGATCCGGATTAACACGCCGGAGCCCCGGAGTGCCTGATGCGGAGCCCATCTGGCAGTGGAAATCTGCAGTGCTGCTGCTGCTGGGGGAGAGGGGCTCTCACACCTTCCCAGCTTCTCCCAACCAAGGAGGGATGTTCCCTAGCTGGTATGTGTGTCCTGCATCCCTGTGCTGGTGGTATCTGCTGCGTGTCCCCCCCGGTGAGGCAGCAGGGAAGGTGGCCTCTCTCTGCAACGTTGGGTTGCAGTAGGGTTACAGGGAGGGGGTGCTTTGGGAGGGCAAAAAACTACACTGTACAGTGCTGTCATGAAATCAAGTACCAAATTTTGCCCCCAAAACAAAGCAGTGGGTTATTAAAGGGACTGAGGAGGCAGAGACCGTTGGCTTTGAACTCTTACAGCAATGCAGTGGGATGATGAGAACCCATTGAAAAATTTGCAAGCAAAACTCTTTTCATCTGAGTTCCTCCTCTCTCCTGGCAGGACAATGCTGGGGGCTGAGCTGTGGGTCCAGCTGCTCTCAGAAAATGCCATTTGTAGCCTGTGTGCTGCCAGCAGCTTGGGTGTGAATCAAGGGCCTCTCCATCAAACAAGCAGAGGTATGTGAGTACGTCCAGCAGCCATCCCAGCTGCCTGTCGCTGCTGTTCTTGGGGGGTGAGGTAAACTTCAGGCTACTTCAGGTCAGTCATCTTCTCCCATGTTATTTGAGATGGGGATGTCTCATAGAATCAGAGAATCCCAGAATCCCAGGGGTTGGCAGGGCCCTCCAGAGCCCATGGGGTCCAACCCCCTGCCAAAGCAGGGTCCCTAGGACAGGGCACACAGGGCGGTGTCCAGACGGGGCTGGAATCTCTCCAGAGAAGGAGACTCCACACCCCCTGGGCAGCCTGGCCCAGGGCTCCCTCACCCTCCCTGGGGAAAAGTTCTTCCCCAGGTTGCTGGGGAACTCCCTGTGCTCCAACTTGCAGCCATCACCCCTTGTCCTGTCCCCACAGACACTGAAAAGGGGCTGCCCATTTCCCCCTGCAGCCCCTGCTTAAGATAATGATAAACATTAATTAGGTCCCCCCTTAGTCTTCTCTTCTCCAGGCTGAACAGCCCCAGCTTCCTCAGCCTTTCCTCACAGGGGAGATGCTCCAGGCCCTTCAGCATCTCCATAGCCTCCTCTGGACTCTCTCCAGGAGATCCCTGTCCTTTCTATCCCAGGGAGCCCACCACTGGGCCCTTGGTCCTGTCTGTTCTGGCTTTGTTTGGGCAGTGTCATGCTGTAACAGGGAGTGTGGGTTCTGGGAAGATCCAGTTCTGCTCAGCATTTGGGGAAAACAAATTTTGTGTGTTGGAGCCAACTTTGGGCTTCTCCAGGGTGTTCCTGTGCCCCAGGGGCTCCGCGGTGACGCGTGCTTGGCTGCTCCATACCAACACAGCTTGGGGTGATGTTGGCTGCTCCCCAGTTTCTCCCTCTCCGTGCCGTGCCAATCGTGCCTTGGCTTTTGGGTAGCTGTCTTGGAAGACTCTGGGCCAGGAAGGCGTGCCTGGGAGCCATGTGGAGTGAGAAGACATCCCTGGGTCAGGACAAACTGCCCTCACGGTCACAGGACGTCTTCAGAAGTGCTTTTGCATGGGGTGGGGGGAGGACACGCTCAGTGCTGCGTCTTCCTCATGAATTTGGACTTCAGTTCACCAAAAAGCCTGGACCAAGGTGCCCTGGAGCTGTGTGTTAGGCCAGCTCAGCTTTTCAGGCTCCTTGTTGCTTTCCCTGGAATATCTTCCTTTGATTGTCTGGCTTTCTCGAGCCAGTTGTATCGACCCTACCAGGGTAGGTGAGGAGTCTTGCCAAAAGTGAGCTAATTCTTTTGGGAAGACTCATGATAAGTGATCAAATGATAAAAATTCACCTCTTCACTCCAACCTGTTTATCTTGGGTGAATGCTGAAGTCAAGGCCGTTGTTCTGCTCCTTCTGTTAACTTCACTGAACAAATAGAATCCCATTCCCTCAACCCATTAAAATTTACCACCCAAGTTAAAGATTTTCCAAACAGCTGCTCTTAGGTGGATGGAGACCCCTGCTCCTCTGCCCAGCCCTGGCCAAAGCACGTCCATGGAGAGGAGGAAGAGCAGGGCAGGCTTATGCAAAAAAACCTTTTGAGCCCTTTTGCAGCCTCCATCCCTCTCTACCTTAGAGGATTTTCCAAGCCAAATGATACTTCTCTCTACTAAGACTTGAGTTTCATTTGTCTGAGCTCCCTGGCTCAAGGACAGGGAGTTGCTGGAGAGGGTACACCAAAGGGCTATGGAGATGCTGAGGGGACTAGAACATCTCTCTGACAAAGAGAGGCTGAGGGACTTTTAACCTGGAGAAGAGGATTTAGCCTAGAGAAGATCCCTGGGGGATGATGATGATAAGTCCTTGAGGGGTGGGCTCAGGAGGAGGGGGTCAGTCTGTGCTAAGTGGTGCCCAGGGACAGGACAAGAGGCAATGAGCACAAACTGGAGCAGAAGAAGTTCCACCTGGACATGAGGAGGAACTTCTTTGCTGGGAGGGTGGCAGAGCCCTGGGCCAGGCTGCCCAGAGAGGTTGGGGAGTCTCCATCTCTGGAGCCATTCAAACAAACCCCATGATCCTGGACTCTGTCCTGTGCAGCTCGAGGGGACCCTGCTCTGGCAGGGGTTGGGCTGGATGATCTGCAGAGGTCCTTGCTGACCCCCATCACTGTGATTCTCTCCGGTCTTCTCTTGAAACCCCATGGGTGTTGACCACCCCAGTTGAGGAACCGTGTGTGTGTGTGTGTGTGTGTGGTTTTTTTACCTCTTTTCCCCTTCGATGCCCTGGGGCAGCCGTGGCCACAGTCCCCCCTCGAGTGTGTAGATGTGGTGGCTGAGCCCTGGCTAAAGGCCAGACACCCACCCAAATCAGTCCCTCACCCCCCTTCTTCATTGGACAGGGGAGAAAAATATCTATTCAGAGGCTCAGGAGTGAAACTGGTTAAGGAGGTGGCAGAACAGCCCCACAGAGTGCAGGGGAGAGAGTGAGCTCATTAATTACACTGGGCTGAAAACAGTGACAAACCAGAGTGAGGGGTGCAACCAACAAGCTTGACACAAACCCAGCCAGGCAAACCCTTTCCCCCCCATCACTCCCTCCTCAGCAGGCTGGAGTTAGAAGTTTGCTCCCTTCCTTCCCTCCCGGTCGCAGCCCAGGAGGGGCAGGGACTGGGGAAATGGGGGTGTGGGTAACACCTTCCCCCCACCCCTCCATTCTAAAGCAGACTGCCCTTTAGCCAGGAGTTTGCTCCCTTCTTCCCCTCTCCTGCTCTCAGCACAGGACAGGGGGGCAGGGACTGGGAGATGGGGCTTCGGTCAGGCCCTTGCCAGTTGGTTCCCTTCTCGGCCGGGATGGGGGCATCCATTGCACACAGCCTCCCCCTGCTGCACCCTAGGATCTCAGCCAGGAGAGACAGTCCTCCAGGAGCTTTCTCCAAGGCAAATCTCTTCCTCTCTGCTCTGGCAGGCAGCAATCAATCCCAGTGTCTCTCAGGCCCAGTCCTCCACGGGGCTGTGATGCCTCCTCCAGCAAACCTCTTTGGCTCATCTCTGTAGGTCGCTTGTGCTGGCAGGGGCTCATCCCAACGTCAGTCACGGCATCTTCTCTATGTCTGCACCGGCTCCATCCGGCGTGGAGCCTCTCCACGGGCTGCAGGTGGGGTCTCTGCCTCCTCCATGGCTCCTCTCCACCATCTACTCCATGGGCTGCAGGGGCAATCTCTCACCCGGGTACCTGGGCGCCTCCTCCCCCAGCCTTCCCGGCCTGTTGTGTCTGCCAACTGCTCACATTGATCTGCAAATAGACATCCCAATGCCCTGAATGGGCCAAAATTGCAGCCTTCCTGGCACTCTGTGTTCTGGTGGAGTCTTTGTCTCCTCTGTGTGACTCTCAGAGGCGCTATCAGCAGGCCTGCAGAAGCCTCCGGCAGCCATTTTGTGCAGCCCCTGGCCCTCTCTCTCAGTAGCCAGCTATGCACAACTGCAACACGCCCCACAGATATTTGGGGTGGGGGGTTTTTTTTGGTGTGTCTCTCTGCTCAGAAATGTAGAAAATCCATAGTTACTGCTTACATTTATATGCAAATAGACATCCCAATGCCCTGAACAGGCCAACACTGGGGTCTTGTTCTCTGTGTTCACTGGGCACTCTGTTCTCTGGTGGCCAAAATGCAGCTACTTCTGAGTCTTTCTCTCCTCTATGTGACTCTCAGAGGTGCTATCAGACCTTTCAGGCTGGCAGAAGGTTCCAGCAGCCATTTTCTGCAGCCCCCTGGCCCCTCTCTCTCTCAGCACCCAACTATGCACAACCGTGATAGTAGAGCTCTGGATACCCCTGTACATCCCCTGTGTTACAGGGATGGGGCTTAAATCTGCCTCAATTCCTGCTCTGGGTGAGCCATGGATTTACCTAGCAGTGCCATAAAGCTTCCTGTATTTTTCCCCTTCTTTCTCCACAACGCTTCACGCTTGGGTTGCTGTGAAGGAACAAGCTGACGTGTTTCATGGAGCATTGGAAGTACATGGAGTCCTTGGGGATGGATTGAAACACTGGGTTTAACACCTGGCTGCAGAGCTGCCTGAGGATTACCCCTTTTTCCTTGTGTAACACTCCTGTAAAGCGTCTCATCATGACCAATTAGCTGGGCTGGAAAGCTTAACTATGACTCCCAAAAAAATCAAATAATGCCCTTGGTTGTACATGCAGAGCTCCAAGTCTTCCAACAAGAAGGGACTTGTGGATATTGTCTCTGAGTCTGTAGAAACACACAGGTCTTTCAAAGCTCCTTTGTTCCTTCAGCTAGCAAGAGCCATCCTGGGTGTGTGTCTCTAATCTCAAAATCTGGGAGCTTTAAGGAAAAAAAAATAAGTTAATTAAAGCAGTTTTTACTGTGGATTCCTATGCAGCTGGCTGCAGGCTCCCCAAGTTCTGCCCTTACGTAGAGATCCCAAGGAAAGATCTGGGTGATCTCTGCTTGCTTTGGACCGGAGTGGTTGGGAACGCTGGGGTTTGGCTCTTAGGGGTTCACCTCCCGTTTCATGCTGAATCCCAGAGGGGAAATTCTGGAGCTGTAGGAAGGTGAGGAGGGTGGGAGAGCAGTCTCCATCCCACCAGTAGATTTCCTCTTTGTGAGTTGTTGATGTATAAAAAAAGACAGGGATCTCCTGGAGAGAGTCCAGAGGAGGCTATGCAGATGCTGAAGGGCCTGGAGCATCTCCCCTGTGAGGAAAGGCTGAGGGAGCTGGGGCTGTTCAGCTTGGAGAGAAGCCTGAGAGGGGATCTAATCAATGGTTATCAATAGCTGAAGGGTGGGACATAGGGGGACATGGTCAGCCTCTTCTCAGTGTCTGTGGGGACAGGAGAAGGGGCAATGGCTGCAAGTTGGAGCCCAGGGAGTTCCCCAGCAACCTGGGGAAGAACTTTTCCCCAGGGAGGGTGACAGAGCCCTGGGCCAGGCTGCCCAGGGGGTGTGGAGTCTCCTTCTCTGGAGAGATTCCAGCCCCATCTGGACACCTATCTGAGTGAAATGTCCTAGGGAGCTGCTCTGGCAGGGGGTTGGACCCAGTGATCTCTTGAGATCCCTTCCAACCCCTGGGATTCTGTGATGTGCTGCTCTGTAGTCTCAGGAAGTTTTGAGTACTGCTGCTTCCTCCCCCCAACCCCCTCTTTGTGTCCTTATTCCTGTGTCCCAGCAAAGATCATCTGATGTTTATTGGTGTTGGGTGTGGGATTCGGTGACCTGGACTGTGAGAGGCCATCACTGCATCTGTGGGAGCTCTGCAGGGAGCACCAGGGAAGCTTCAAAGTATGAAAGTGCTAGATGATGCTTTTTAGTGTTTCTTTACATTTGCTCTCTTAAAAAATCCTAGAATCCCAGACTGGTCTGGGTTGGGAGGGACCCCAAGGAGCACAGAGCTCCAACCTCCCTGGCCACAGGCAGGGACACCAACCTCCAGGCCTGGAGCTACACAAGGTTGCCCAGGGCCCCAGCCAACCTGGCCTTCAACACCCCCAGGGATGGGGCACCCACCCCCTCTCTGGGCAGCCCCTTCCAGCCCCTCACCACTCTCTCTGCAAAGAACTTCCCCCTAAGATCTAATCTCAACCTTCCTTCCTTTAGCTTTAATTTAATCCTGAGGTCGAGAGTCCTGTCCTTAGGTGAACATCTCATCAAGGTACCACAGCAAGCTTCTCAAGGACCAAAACCTGGACACTGAATGGGCTATAACAGGGGGAAGCAGCTTAATGCCATCCTGGCACAAAAAGCCTTTAATCTGGGGTTGTCCAGGTCAGAGGAAAAGGGTTTTCAGTCCCATGTGGAGGAGATAATGGGAATGTGTAAATCCTTTAGCATCACCCCAGTTGCTTGGACAGCACTGGTGCTGCCCAGAGAGGGGGTGGGTGCCCCGTCCCTGAGGGTGTTGAAGGCCAGGTTGGCTGGTGCCCTGGGCAACCTTGTGTAGCTCCAGACCTGGAGGTTGGTGTCCCTGCCTGTGGCAGGGGGGTTGGAGCTCTGTGCTCCTTGGGGTCCCTCCCAACCCAGCCCAGCCTGTGATTCTGTGATAAAGAAGTTGCTGCTGCTCAGTATTCAACTCCAAACATCTCCTGGTGGGGAAGTGGTTTGGAGTGTTGATTAATTGCTCAGACACTTACTTGTCTCCTGGCCTTGATTGACCCTTTAATTTCCCAATCTCGAGCGTTCGGACCCTTCCCGGATGAGGCTCTTGCTCAAGTCCCTCACTCTGAGCTGATGTGGTTGATGTCTCTGTTTGTGGTTGCAAAACCCTTCCCAGGGGTTGTAAGGTGCAACTCAAAAGCTGAGGAGGAGCATCCACATGTCTCCTTGCCTGTCCTCCTCCTCAAGGGTTGCACGTCCCGGGGATTCTCCCTTCAGAGGAGTTCTGCTGTCAGGACAGGCTCAGAGCTACCTGGTGAGCTGCTGCTTTTGGGGATCCCACCCTCAGGATGACCCAGGGGAAGGGGATGCCCTGCAGCAGCTCTCACTGCTGTGCCCTACAGAGCAAAACCCTTGCTCCCTGGCTGGGGCAGCGATGCAATGGGACCACTTGTGATGCTCAAGTGGTCCCTAAAGGTAAATGGGGAGGGACAGGGGGAGGGCAAAGGATGGGGAGGGAGGCTGGGCAGAGTTCATTCCCCCAGGAGGCACAGCACAGGGCTGGCATGCACGGTCCCTACACATGAATCTGCCTGGGATGCAGCACGCAGCCATGTCAGCTCCCTGAGCCATGCCAGCTCCTTGAGCCATGTCAGCTCCCTGAGCTCCTGGAGAGCAGCCCTGCTGAGAAGGACCTGAGGGTTCTGGTAGATGAGGAACTTCCCCTGAGCCAGTGGTGGCTCTGGCAGCTGGGAAGGGCGATGGGATCCTGGGCTCCATCAGCAGAGGGGTGGCAGCAGGGACAGGGAGGGGATTGTCCCTCTCTGCTCTGCCCTGGGGAGGCCCCAGCTGGAGTCCTGTGTCCAGAGCTGGGGCCCCAGGACAAGAGAGATGTGGGACTGTTGGAGAGGGGTCAGAGGAGCCCCGGAGATGCTCAGAGGGCTGGAGCAGCTCCCCTATGAGGAGAGGCTGAGGGAGCTGGGCTGGGTCAGCCTGGAGAAGAGAAGGCTGTGGGGGGACCTCATTGCAGCCTGCCAGTCCCTGAAGGGAGCAGAGGAACAGGAGGGGAATCAGCTTGTTCAAGGGCAGAGCCTGGCAGGACAAGGGGGATGGAGTGAAGCTGGAGGAGGGAAGGTTCAGATTAGATCTTAGGGGGAAGTTTTTTCCAGAGAGAGTGGTGAGGGGCTGGAACAGGCTGCCCAGAGAGGGGGTGGGTGCTCCGTCCCTGGGGGTGTTGAAGGCCAGGTTGGCTGGGGCCCTGGGCAACCTTGTGTAGCTCCAGGCCTGGAGGTTGGTGTCCCTGCCTGTGGCAGGGGGGTTGGAGCTCTGTGACCCTTGGGGTCCCTTCCAACCCATGCCTCTGTGATTCTGTGAGCTCGTGAGTGCTCTGCAGGGTCTGGCTGTGGGCATCCTGCCCACCCCACCACTTGCTTTCATGGTAAATCAGTTTGCAATGGAGCTGTGCAAAGCTGCTAGATGAGCTGTCAACACTTGTTCCTCATGTGGGCCCTTGGTTCCCCCTTTGCCCCAAACCACCCAGAGAGATCCAGAATTTTCCCAGCCCTTTGCCTGCCCTTTGGGGAAGGCAGGAGCAGGGGCTCATGTCACACGTGCTCCCCTGGAGCTCTGCTTCTGGGCTGTGTCCTGGACCTGTTGTGGGGCTTTAATGCCACTGAAGCCACATGAACTTGTTTGACATCTTCAAAAATGTGCTTGCCCCTTGCAGCTCCTGCCAGGCTGCCATCCCTGCGGGTGACACGTGCCAGCCCGGCGGTGCCGGCCCCGTCAAGCCTCGTCACCTCACTTGATGACACAAAGGCAGGTGGGTGACACAGGGGGTGAAGGTGATTCCAGTTTGCACCCCTTGCTCCTTGTCCTGTTGCTGGGCACCTCTGAGAAGAGTCTGGCTCATCTTCTGGACACCCCCTTTAGATAGGGCTCAGTGCTGATGAGCTCCCCTCTCAGTTGCTCTTCTCCAGGCTAACCAGCCCCAGGTCTCTCAGCCTCCCCTCCCACCAGAGATGCTCCAGGTCCTCATCATCCTCTCTGGACTCTCTCCAGTAGCTCCAGACACCCGACTCCAGCTGTGGCTGAGCAGAGGGGGAAGGGAACAGAACCTCCCTTGCTCTGCTGGCCATGCTCTTCTCATCACCCTCCAGGATTTCTGCTGTGAAAATCTGATCACCCTGGGCTTTTGGTGGCCACTGCCATCTCTTCTCAGCAGTGGAGACACCACCATCTGCAGGCCTGGTGCTGCTGTGCCATCTTCTGCTTTTGACCACCTCACCAGTGGTCGTCTGCCAGCAGTGGACTCACACGCCAGGAGATGTGTGGTGTTCCTCTGCACCACCCCCTTGGCTGCAGTGCCAGCTGTGCTAGCAACACCTTTGGGTGGCCAGCCGCCCCAGTGATGCTCCCATTGGCATTGTCCATCCCTCTTGCCATCCCACCTCCGACGTGGGGGACCCTGATGCAGCAGGTGAGCTGTGATGCAGTACCTGAGGAGCACTGAGGCTGTGGGGGAGGAGCACCACATGGTTAAAGGAGCGATTGGGTTGTCTTGGCAAAGCCCTCAGGACATTCCTGGCACAGGTGGGAACATCTTGACAGAGAAGCACAGGACAGAAAACCCCACGGTGTCAAAACTGTCACCTGAAGGATCTCCAGTCTTGTCAGAGGCCTTTCTGTGAGGAGGGTGCTGATGGAGCAGGGTTTTGCCTGTCTGCCTGTGCGTTGCCAAGGTGCTGTAGGCCACCACGGGGTGACAAGGCAGCAGAGCTCCATGCAAGGCCACCCACCCATGACTGGATCCAGCAGCACCTCCACGGAATGCTGGTGCTTGCAAAGCATGGTTCCTCACAGGGGGGCTGCCAGGATGGGTCACAGGGCACAAGCATGGGGATTTTGGGTTGGGGTTGGTGGGTTTGGGTTTTTTGTGGGTTTTTTTTTCTTTCTAGTCAGGGTGATGTGAAGCATTTGTCTCATCAGCCATGGGCAGATACTTCAGGCAGGTGGGTGAGATGTGGTCACGGTTGTCTGGGCTTTGGGCTGTTGTTCTCTCTGGTCAGACCTTTCTCCTTCGGTGGTGGCCTTCAGCACAGCCCCTCCTAGCTGGATGCCCTTGCTTGATGAAAATAGAACAATGACCTCAAGGGTTTTCCTTTGAGAGTGTCTTGAGGGAGAACAAATGGGAAGGACTTGAAGGGGCCATCTGCTCCCCTCCCATCCGGCTGTGCTGAGCCAGGCCCTGTGATAAGGTTGGGTGAAAGGCAAAGTGTGCCAGGAAGTTTGGCTGGAAGGGCGTGAGAAGGTGCAGCGTGTGGGGTAGGGGCTTCTTCAATCCCCCCAGACCAGGGGCTGGTCTTGGAGAACCAAAGTTCTGATGAGCTTGTGAGAAGCTGCTTCTTCTGGAGCAGCTCCTGCCCTGGGCACCTCTGCTTTCTGCTCTTGGTGAACCTCCTGAATCCCACCCTGGCTGGGCTGTAGGAAAAGGACTTGAGCAAACGTGGCCAGTTTGGATTGGGCCCAACCTCTCCATACCAGTCTTCCCTGGAGCTGGGGGAAGGAAGGTTGGGGAGAAGGGTGCATCCTCTGAGACCCCCAGATCAGCTGAGCCAGCTCGTGGAGAGCAGTGAGCCACTGTGCTCCTCTGAGCTGCGTGCCTTGTAAAGCCCTGAGGTGTGAGGGCACCATGGCCTCTGGGACTTCTCAAAGGGCATGTCCTCCTCCCTGAGAGCTTGGGGACTTTAGGGCAGGATGCTCTGGGTTTGGTCCAGCTGAGCTGCTGTGGGTTCTGCCTCACCATCCTTCCCTCCTCCTCAGGGAAGCGTGCGTCACCCTGTGATGTCACTGTCATTAGTGGCAGGACCTCATCAAAGGGTGTTCCCGCGGGTGCGTGAGTTGTGGGAGCCCTGCCCAGCACAACGCAAGGACACATGGCAGCCTGTCTGTCCTGCTGCCACCCCAGGGGCTTGGGGGGGCAGAGCCTGGAGCACAGGGATGGGGGCAGCACCTGGACACATCCATGTCCTCCCTGGGCTTGCCCTCAGCCAGCCACGTGCGTGTCTCCTGGGTGACCTGGGCGCTGTCCTTGTGTATCTTGGTGAGATGCAGCTGGCTGGTGGGCTCCAGCCCCAGGAGCAGGAGTGGGTGCATGTCCTGTGCTGCAGACACCACAAGCCAGGAGAGCTTCCCAGCGAGCGGGGCATGAGCCCAGCAGTATTTGCTGATCGTGCTGGAACCCTCAAATCCTTGTGCACTCCTATCTCTGGGCGTTGCAGACGGTGTTTCTTTAACCTCAGGTGCCCTCCTGGGTTTGCTTGTTTGGAGGTAAGGTCAGGAGGAAGCCTGGAGCTCCCTTCTTGGGTTGGGGTTCAGCTCTGGTTGCAAGGTTTCTGCCTGTCCTCTGTCCCAGCCCCTGAGGCCTCCCAACGAGGTCCAGGTCCAGCCTGAAGCTGAGTGGGAAGGAGAGGAGTTACTGTGGGCAGCACTGGGTGACCGTTTTGGGTCTCTTGCTGTTTCCCATCACTGTTTGGGCAGCCAGCTGCAGGAACAGGAGGGTTAGTGTGCAAAGCCTGGACCATGGCGTGGCCAAGCATGAAGACTACTTGCATATCCCACTCCACTTTCAAGGCTGTGGCACATCCCATGCTTCCCCCCAATCCATGCCGTGGGTTGGGACTGTGGGTCCTGCAGATATCCCTCAACCCCTATCCAGACCCCAAGGGCTGAACCTCTGGAGGTCTGGGTGGAGCAAGGCTTGAACTTAACTGCACCTCTGCAAGAGGCAGCATGTCATCCCCTCTGTCCCTGTGCTGGGCAAGAACAGGGAGGGATCGTGCCCGGGGCTTGTTTCTGGCACTGTAACCTGTTACATGGGCTGGGATCACCGGCAGCCAGCGCCAGGCCTCGGCCTCTTCCCAGCCCTGCAGCGTGGGGGCACCAAGGGATCCCCTCATCCCCGGGGCTGGGGGCATGCACAGGGTTGGGGGACAACAACTGCCCAGCCCCTCGGGCTGCCTGGGCACAACTTAGCCCCTGCCAGGTTGGATCAGGTTGGGTCTTGTGCCCGGGTGCAGGCAGGCGGGTGGAGGGGACGTGCCTGTTCCTGTTCCTGCTGGGTGGGGAATGCTGCTCGCCTGCCCGGGCGCCCTCACGGCTGGGTGCTGCCTGCCAAGCCTTAATCTCCCCCTGTGTGACAGCTGGCACGCTGCTGACGTCAATCCCATGGCTTCAGGGGGGCTTTTGGGGAAGGAATGGGCAAGTCTCCGCACAGGCCTGCTTGCAGGCTTAGCCCAAAACCCCCGCTGGGAAACCACAGAGGCAGAGAAAGGAGGGTGCAGCTCTGTGGGGCGATGCTCCGGGGTGGCACGTCCCAGCCCTGGGTGCTGCAGGCACCTGGTCAGGGCAGCAGCCCTGATGGGGCCAAAAAATGGTGGGGTCACCTCACCCAGCCAGCTCGCCACGATGAGCTGTTCAGCTCCCACCCTACTGAGGGTCTGTGTGTGCCCCGTAACCACCTTGCCTGTCTTCCTGACCCCCTCCAGCCAGCTGAGGCCACCAACGTGGGCAGCTGGATGCTCTCTGTACTGCTGGGGGACTGCTGCTGTCCTCTCCTGCCTGTCTCAAGGGTTTCATCCCTTCCTTTATTATCATATATCATTAAAGAAGCCGTTCAGCCCTTTCCAGGATGCACCAGCTCCAGTCATCCCGGTCCTGCCTGAAGGGACCATTTCAGGATGCTCCCTGGAAGCTGTGCCCAGGTCACTTTTGTCATTAGCCAGCTGAAGCTCAGGTCTGCTGCTCTTCTCTTAGAGAACAGGTTGTGGGAGCAATGCCTTGGGTGTCCTGTGGACTGATCCCTCCTCCCCACACCAGCAGATGTAAAGAGTGCCCCGGCTTGGGCTCACTGCTCCAGGGAAAGCTCATCATCCCTTGCTTCTGCTTGCAGGAATGGGCTAGGTCCAGATCCTGCCTGTCTGTCTTGCAAAGCCTTGCTTATCTTTGGAGCCTGGAGAAGACTCTCTGGGGAGTCTTCTTGGCACAGAGAGACCGTGGCTCCCAGCTGAGCTGCTGGCACTTCTGCTTCCACTCGTGGCCTTAACGACACATCCTGATGGGAATTGTTCTATGAGCTGGAAACCCTCTCTGTTCTGAGGAGGGACTTGTGCTCCTAAGCAGCTCCAGGTCTTCAGTCAATGCAGTCAAGCTTTCCCACAAGGGAAGTGACCCTGACCCTGCTGCTTGGTGGCTGCCACCTCCCTGGCACCAGCTGCTCCGCTCCCTGGGACTGGCTGCTCACCAGGGTTTTCATTAAAAATCAAAAAAAAAAAATAATAATAAATAAAGGGCAAACTGAGGAGTGAGGAGACCAAAGAGGGGGAAGCCAGGAGTTACCATGAGGAGCTTTGGAAAGGCTTCTTGGGGTTTGTTTTTTTCTTCCCTGGCTTAGAAAGCCACTCGGTGGAAACCATCCTGGAGCTCAGCCTGGGTCCTGCCTGGGAAGTGGGAACCCTCAGAGCCCTTTCAGGTCCATGTGTAGAGCTGAAGGTCCACTTCCAGGAGAGTCAAAGGACTCTCTAAATCTGCTGCTTTGAATTCTCCAGCTAAGCTGTTTTCTGGCTGCTGTGGAAGCAGGTAAAGGAGCCACCAGAGCGAGTCAACTTTGGTTGCCTTTCCACTATGCCTGCATCGCTGGCATTGGTCCCTGGTTCTTCCTGATTGATGTATTTTTGAGGCCCTGGAAATGGAGTGGGATGGTATCCACCAGGCAAGGAGTTTTAACCCAACATTTGAGTTTTCAGACCTCCAGGGATCCACATCTGACTCTTTTTTGGTCTGGAAAAACCAAGGAGTTACGCCATGGGGAGCTTTTCCTGGAGAAAGTTGGATTCCTCAGTGTGATTCAGCCCTCCCCAACAAATGAGACATCCAGAGGTATGCAGGGAGTTTCTCTTGCTTGAAATTCTGCTCCAGAGGGTAGGTTTTAGGCTGTAGAACTCAAGTTTTTTCATCACAGACATAAAACCTGCCCTTGATCACCCAAAATCCACTTCTGATTGCCTTTCTTAAAACAGGGAGACATTAAAAATCCTGTGCAAGTTCATAGCCTTGAGACAGATGGAAGGATGGCATGAGCCCACAGCATCCTCCTGTGTATCACCCCCTTCTTGCCCATCCCTCACGCATCATCTGGCACCCCCAGGGCCAGTGGCAAAACCTGCTATCTTCTGCCTAATGTGCACCTGGAGTTTTGTAAATGGTTTGCTCAGGTTGGGTTCCCAACTCTTGTTCCTTGGCCCCAGACAAGCTGTGGGGTGATGGTTCCCAGTACATTCTCATCCTGGAGCCACGAGGTTGGATAGCCCAGCAGGTTGAGTCCTGGACATGCTGCGGGATGAAGCGCAGGGTGTTCCCAGGTGACCTGCTTCCAAACTGATATGGACACCTCCCCTATGGAGAGAGGCTGAGGGAGCTGGGCTGGGTCAGCCTGGAGAAGAGAAGGCTGTGGGGGGACCTCATTGCAGCCTGCCAGTCCCTGAAGGGAGCAGAGGAACAGGAGGGGAATCAGCTTGTTCAAGGGCAGAGACTGGCAGGACAAGGGGGATGGAGTGAAGCTGGAGGAGGGAAGGGGGAGAGGAGATCTTAGGGGGAAGATCTTTGCAGAGAGAGTGGTGAGGGGCTGGAAGGGGCTGCCCAGAGAGGGGGTGGGTGCCCCATCCCTGGGGGTGTTGAAGGCCAGGTTGTCTGGGGCCCTGGGCAACCTTGTGTAGCTCCAGGCCTGGAGGTTGGTGTCCCTGCCTGTGGCAGGGGGGTTGGAGCTCTGTGCTCTTTGGGGTCCCTCCCAACCCAGCCCAGTCTGGGATTCTGGTAGTACCCACCCTGGGGCTGTATCCAGAGAAGGGTGGATGCTGTGCCTAGGACACACTCCAGCTGCCCAGGCCAGGCTTTGGAGCCCCATGCAGAGAGCAGCTTGATGAATATCTCAGCATAGTTAACAAATTGGAAGAAATGATCTCAAGTGTGCCAGCAGCTTCCCTAGAAACTAAACCAGGAAGAATTATGGGAAGTTATTTACCCCCAGGCAAAGGTGCAGAGGATCAGCTCAGGTCATCCTGCCTGTCCCACCTTGTCCCACATCCTTTCCCAGATGCTCCTCTTCACATCCAGCAGCCATGGGGCTCTTTCCCAGCAGCTCTGACACTGCTGGGTTTTGCCTTTGCCTTTGTGAGCCTGTCTGTCCATCCCCTGAAGCCCTGTGAGCCCTCTTGTCTGCTAAGGAGTGGGATCTGTGCATTGGGTTTTCTTCTGCCTCATCTTCTGAAACCCTTGTGAGTGTTTCAGGGGAGAAGTTGCTGCTGCTGTAGCCAGGTTGGCAGAGGCTGAGGGGATCCTGGACTGTTCCCTTCCAAGACACCCCCTGGGCTGGGTTTAGGCTCAGCCTATACCTTTCCCAGGTCTGGCTTGATGGTTGCACGGGAGGGAGGATTTGTTTTGGGGTCTCTTAAGATTTGGCTTTCTCTCTGAGTCACGGTGGCAGATGCCATCTCCTCAGTGGGCAGGGACTGGCAGTCCTGAGCCCCTCTTTGAAATGTTGGCTGCCCAAAAGCTCTCTAAGATAGCCTCACCGAGCAGCTCCCATTGCTTTGCTCTCCCAGGAGTCAGGGAGCAGCCTGGTGACTGGGATTCAGGGCATCAGCACAGAGGGTGCTGGTGAAGGTGGGCAAACCACTGGCTCCTGCAGCGCATGATGGCTGGACAAGGCTCACCTGCCTTGGAGGAAGCCTCCTCAGCAGGTCTGCAGCTCAAGCTGGGCTCTCCCACAGTGAGGGCATGCTGTGCTGGGAGCAGCTGGGTCCCTGTTTGTCACACCAGCCCTGTGTTGAGAGAACTTGTTTCTGGCAGCTGAGATGTGGTGGGAAATGGTGTTCTGCTTTGCCAGACACTTACAATGCCTCCTGGGTCCTGGCCTCCCATGGCCAGTAGATTTGCCAGGTGCTTGGTGTAGATGTCTGGGGGGGGGCATCAGGAGGAGTGTGGGCAGCAGGTCACAGGAGGGGATCCTCCCCCTCTGCTCTGCCCTGCTCAGGCCCCACCTGGAGTGTTGTGTCCAGTGCTGGGCTCCCTGGGAGAGAAAGGACAGGGATCTCCTGGAGAGAGTCCAAAGAAGGGCTACAAAGATGATGAAGGGCCTGGAGCATCTCCCCTGTGAGGAAAGGCTGAGGGAGCTGGGGCTGTTCAGCCTGGAGAAGAGAAGACTAAGGGGGGACCTAATTAATGTTTATCATTATCTTAAGCATGGGCTGCAGGGGGAAATGGGCAGCCCCTTTTCAGTGTCTGTGGGGACAGGAGAAGGGGCAATGGCTGCAAGTTGGAGCACAGGGAGTTCCCCAGCAACCTGGGGAAGAACTTTTCCCCAGTGAGGGTGAGGGAGCCCTGGGCCAGGCTGCCCAGGGGGTGTGGAGTCTCCTTCTCTGGAGAGATTCCAGCCCCGTCTGGACACCGCCCTGTGTGCCCTGTCCTAGGGACCCTGCTTTGGCAGGGGGTTGGACCCCATGGGCTCTGGAGGGCCCTTCCCACCCCTGGGATTCTGTGTCCAATGGGAATAAGACATGGGTCTTGGCTAAGGCCTTCTCAGGGCCCAGGGGTAGGCAGATGGGATGGACAGACCCTGGCAGGAGGTTTGGCTTGGCTGGTTCCCTCAGAAGCTCCCTCAAGGATAGGACAGCTGATCTGGAGAAGGGACTGAAAGCCTTTGACACCAAGAGGGAAGTGGTTGCCTCTTGTAATAGCCCTGGAAACCTGCTTATTTGTGTTGTCTTCACCCAGTTTTAACAGGGCTTTTATCAGAAGCAAACCAGCCTGAAGTCCTGCCTTCTTTGCTTGAAGCAATGCTTGAGGAAGACGAGGCTTCATGTGTGCAGGGCTGTTGTGAAGCCTCTGGGAACAGATGAGGAGGAAACTGCAGGGAATTGGCTGCAGTTTGGCCAGAGGTGGGTTTTATGCCTGGGGTGAGACTAGATGGATGGGAGGAGGCAGTGGGATGGGGTGCAGGTGGCCTTGGAGGGAAGGAGAGTAGTGTGGCTGGAGACCTCTGGAGAAGGTGGGACGTGCAGCAGGTCCTGCCCCAAACTGCCTGTGGGTATTGGAGTTTATTGGTGACTTCAGGCTACTTGGGGAGGTGGTTGAGTCACCTTCCCTGGGTGTGTTTAACAGAGGGGAGATGAGGTGCTCAGGGATCTGGTTTAGCTTCAGATGGGAATGGTTGGACTTGATGATCTTAGAGGGCTTTTCCAACCCAGTGATTCTGTAATACTTTTGATTTAAAATGGTGGAAGGTGTCTGAGATAAGAGAATCTGTGGGCTTCAGCTCTGCTGCTACTCATACCAGCCCTGGGAGCTTCACTGGGCAGAGCCTGTCCAAGGTCAGGTTGTTCTCCTGTGCTCCCTGTCCATGTGCTCCAGCAGTTTTGCAACAGCCAGGATATGGGACGTGGATGTTGAGAGATCCCCTTTGCAGAGGGCTCAAAGGGGATAACTGGAGGGAAGAGATGGAAAAGCATCCCAAGGAGAGAGAGAGGTGAGGAGCATCTCCCCATCCTTTCCTGCCTGGACCACCCTCTGTTGCCAGTTGTATGGTGCACATCCCTGCTCCTGAGCTGGGCATCCCAGGGGCAGAGCTGCAGGATAGTGGAGGAGGAAAGGAATGTATATAAACACAGATTTACTGGAATCCAGATTTCTTAATCTCCCTAATAACTGGTAGCTCAGCGCTCATTGGGTTCTCCCAACCAGGGTCTGATGGATCCCTGGCAGAGTGTGCCTGAGAAATGGCCTTCCCCATTATCAAAGGTCATCTGCTAAAACTTAGATTTGGTCAAAATGACCCCATGGTGGCTTGCTGTTTGCAGGCCTGCATGGTTTTGGGGTTGTTCTAGCAGAGAAAATGGGTCTTGGGAGGAAGAGACTTATTTAAAAATACCCAAATCCAGCAGCTTTCAGGGCCAACCCCCCCCAAAAAAAGCAGGGATGAAGCTGCACCCCCTCACTCTCCCCCACCTCCCCCCTATTTTCTGAGCCTATGAAACCAAGTGGTGAAGACACCTTCCCCCAAAAAATGTCAAGGCTCAGGTGGGTTGTGTGGCCTCTCTTTGCCACCCTGGTGTCTGTAAGGGCATGAAAAGCCCCAGTGAGAAGCTCCAGCCACCCACTGACATAGAAACCTGCTCCTGGGGAAGAAAAAAGAAGTCCTTTCTTCCTGCCTTTTCGTGGCCAACTGCAGGGTGTTCCTATGGCCAACTGCAGGGTGTTCCTGGTGGAGCACAAATATTTTCACCAGGCTAAATAATTATCTTTAATTAGTTTTCATTGAGGCCATGCCAACCCCCCACCCCCTCTCTTTGGAAACTCACTTAGCTTCTGCAATGGCCTAGAAACAATGAAGCAGGGAAGATATCTGACTCCCATCACGCTCCTTTTCACCCACCATAGGAAAGAGAAGGGTCTGCTGGGCTCCCCTGCCATGCAGTGACCTTCCTGGCTTGGCAGGAGAGGTTGGGGTTGTTTAAAATAGTCTGTGTCCCTGAGGTGGTTCCATTTTGCCTCCCCAAGGTAAATAAATAAGGCTGGGGTTTCTGTTGCTTGCAGTGTGTGGCTTCCCAGGGCCAGCAGCATCACAGCCCTAGCCCTTCAGGGGTGTCTTCTCCTAGGACAGGTTCCTGTGGTGGCCATTGTGGCCACTGCTGGTGGCAGAGCTGAGCTGGAGCAGCAGCAGGGGGTGTGTGTGTCTCCTCCCCTGCTTAGCAGCATCCTTATCACATCCCTGGTGTGTCTTCCTGGCCCTGACCTTTTCGGGAAGCAGAGGAAGGATGGGGAGGTGACCTGCCCGCTGGCTGTGATGTGTGCCAGGGCAGATAACAAGCCTGAGTTAGTGGGTTTGCTCTGGCAGGTGAAGCTGAAGCTGTGCCTGGAATGAGTGTGTCCAACAGTGGGGTGTAACTGCCCTGTGAGCAAAGTGTAACCAAAGCCACAGTGGCAGCCCTACTGCTCCATCTCCACGTCAGGAGCCCGTGTCCTCCTGCATCCCTTGCACCTTCGCCACTTTGCCTGGGCTTGGGCAGGCTGGGTAGGATACAGGCTGAACTGTGTCTGGGATCACCTTTCTGGATGGGGCCAGCACCATCCAGGGCTGGGAGGCAGGACCAGAAAGTGTTGGTTCCTGTCCTGGTCACCCTGTTTTGGGCTTTGAAAGCCATCAGATATCTTAAGCAGGGGATGCAGGGGGAAATGGGCAGCCCCTTTTCAGTGTCTGTGGGGACAGGACAAGGGGCAATGGCTGCAAGTTGGAGCACAGGGAGTTCCCCAGCAACCTGGGGAAGAACTTTTCCCCAGGGAGGGTGAGGGAGCCCTGGGCCAGGCTGCCCAGGGGGTGTGGAGTCTCCTTCTCTGGAGAGATTCCAGCCCCGTCTGGACACCGCCCTGTGTGCCCTGTCCTAGGGACCCTGCTTTGGCAGGGGGTTGGACCCCATGGGGTCTGGAGGGCCCTGCCAACCCCATGGATTCTATGATGAGGGCCTGGAGCATCTCTGATGGGAGGAGAGGCTTGGAGAGATTCCAGCCCCATCTGGATGCCAACCTGTGCAAAAGGGAGCTGCTTTGGCAGGGGGGTTGGACCCCATGAGATCTCCAGGTCCCTTCCAACCCCTGTGGTTCTGTGATTCTGTGGTGGGGCAGAGGGGGTTTCTCCTCAGGTATCCACGTTATGCTGCCTGTACCATCAAGCTCAGGAGTTGTGGTGGTAGCTCCTCAGTCTTTGCTTGCTCTGCTCCTGGCTCATTGGGTTCCCTACTCCTGCCTTGACTCTGCGCCCTGGTTTCCAAATTACATGCACCCACATTGGTCTCCTTAAGTTCTGCCTTAGTTCTTGTGTCAGTCCCATTTCTGCAGTTCTCCACAGTGCTGGAGCTCACTGTCTTCCCCTTCAGTTGGGGAATTCAACTGGGGGACAAAGCAAGGCCTCTTCAGACCTGCTTTGCCCCTAAACCTGCTTTGCCCCCTCAGTTTAGGGAGCTCTGAGAGAAATCTGATGGTCCCACACGCCGAATCCTCTCTGAGGAGCCCCTTCCTCAGGAGTGTTTCTTGGACCCAAGTGTTGGTGGGACAAAACGAACCCTGACACCCCAAATTCGTGCCTCTGGCTGTGTCAGCCAGCGTTGCCAGCAGGCTACAGTCACCTCCTTGTCTGGTCCCAGTCCAAAACCCTGCTAGTGATATGGGGAAATTCCCCTGTCAGACAAACAGAGGAAAACATTCCAGCATTCCAGCCAGCCTTTCCAAAACACTTCTTTTGAGGGGCACACCTCCCCCCCACCCCACCCCCCCCAAGTGTCCTGTTTACCTTTCTTCTTGGACTTTCAGGCTGCTGGAAAAGGTGGGAGAAATCCTGGAATCACCCAGCCTGAGGAAGAGGGGAATCACTCTGGGAAGCCTTGAGGTACAACCCTGTGTTGGTACTTTGCTGAGCTGAGAAGATGCCAGCAGCACCGGCCAGGCTTCCTGGGGTGGGGGTTGTGAAAGAGAGTAAGAAGCATCTTGGCATTGTGGGGTGGGGAAGGCTCTACTGCCACGAGCTACAGCTCTGCTTTGCCTCTTCTCACCCTGGATATGTCAGGCTTACTCTCCATCAGAAGAAGACCCTGCTTCTGGGAGTAGTTGTGTTGTATAGTGAGTGGAAAGGTGTTGCAGAGGGACACGTTGGCGTGGCGAACCCACCAGAGATACCTCCTTGCCAGCGTGGCAGGGCCAGGAGAGGGGCTGGGGTTTGATTTTGCAGGGCATGTTGTGCACTGAGTGGAAAACTGTTGGCAAAGGGACCTTGTTGTGTGCAAGTGTTGGGTGGGTTAAATCAAATGACATGTAAGACTCCAGGTCTTAGGTCAACACCGTCCCCGTGTGATACCCAGCAGCGCCTGCAAGGTCAAACTGGCAGCATCCAGCAACCCCTGTATCTGCACCAAACTCTCCCTGTTAAGCATTTTCAGACTACTGTCCCAGAGATGGCTGGATCAGCCCCCAGCTCTCACCACTGCTGCCCAGGAGATGTGGGCACCTCACCGCTGGCACAAGGAGAGGCACAACCTGCTGCCCTCCGTGGGAGGTGCGGGTGCTTGAAGATGAGGTTTCCCTAGCTGGTCCCTCTGGGAGCCAACATCACTAATCTTCAGGGTCAGCTCAGCTGGGAGGGAAAAGTTCTTCCCTGGCAGAGTTGTGGGGCTGTGGCACAGGCTGCCTAGGGAGGGGGCTGAGTCCCCAGCCCTGGGGGTGTTGAACAGAGGGGAGATGAGGTGCTCAGGGATCTGGTCTAGCTTAGGATGGGAATGGTTGGACTTGATGATCTTGAAGGTCTTTTCCAACCTGGTGATTCTGTGAATGTCTCTTCTAGCAGGAGAAAGGCTTGGGAGATGCCAGCAGTGCTCTCCAATGGTCCTACCTGGGTGGACAGGGCCTGCTGGGCATAGCCCTTTGCTTTTGCTCCCAAGTGAAGCTGCCACGCTGGCCACGGGGAACCTTGTGGAGCTGCTGCAGCACACCAGGTATTGGATGTGTCCTGTAACAACTGAAACCTCCCCAAAGGGACTTTTAAATTCAGATTTTTAAAATGCTCAGATTTTTTAGACTTCAGTGCCAAGGCTTAAGCTGCCAAGGCTTGGGCAATGCCCTTTTCCAACCTGGTGAGTCTATGTGATTCAGGTCTGGGTGGGTGGCTCAGCCTCTTATCTCTGTTGATGGAGGGCTGCACTGCAGAACAAGGTGTCCTGGGCCAGCCTCCAGCTGGGGCTGCAAGCAGCAGGCTGTTCATGGGACGATTTCCCCCATTTTTGGTGCTGCTGGGCTCTCCTGTGAAACGTCCTGGCTGACCCAGGGCTGGGCTGATACGGTGAGGGCTGGTTCCATGGGGTGCAGCAAGGAGCAGGCAGGAAAAGACTGTGGGCTTGTTGCCTGGTGAGCAAAGCCCTCTGGCAAGAAGGGGAGGACAGCCTGAGCCCCTGCCCTTTCGCTGCCTCTTGTGCTGATGACCACTGGGAAGGATGCTCAGTCTCTTATAATGGGCTTGTAAGAGTTATTTGCCCAGATGTCTGTGTCTGGACCATTACAGAGGTGCCCAGGACACACCATCACCCCATGACCTCAGGAGAAGCCTGAGAAGTCCATCTGGATGGCACGTGTCTGCAGGGCAGGGAGCCTGCTGCCTGTACCCATTGCAGATGCTCATCCAGTGGGTTGTGTTCCCACCAGGCTGCAACCTTCCCCTTCTTTGCTCCAGATAAAACCAACTGCTGAAGCCTCTGTTGTTTCCCTTTATCACCAGCTTTGTATTGCACCCTCGGTGTCTCCTCTGAGAGCCAGTGACTAGGCTGGTTGATATGCCCATCCTTGGGTCTTCCCCCACCACTTGGAGGGTTCCTGCTGGCCTTTGGGCAGGACTGGAGAGAGGAAGGTGCTGGGGACCCAGCTGAAGCTCGGCGCCCACCAGTGGGATGGGACCGTGCATGTGGTGGCCCCGCTGATGCTCTGCAGACCGTTTGTGCTTCCAGCCTCAGCTCCTCGTGGCATCTTCCCCTCTTCACCACTGTTCCTTTCTTTGTGCCCAGGCTGAGTCTGAGTCGGTGGTGTTGAACTGAGAGCCGGTCTGCTGGTGGGATGGGGAAAAGGAGACGGGTCCCCAGGTGTCTTTGGCCTCCTTTTGGCACCTGAAGCCGTCAGAGAGGGCAGCACAAGGGGCTCTGGGGATGGGAGGAGGTAGCCTGAGTCATGCAAGAGAGGAACTGTTACTGGACTCCACCTATCCCAGCTATGCTACAACCCCTGCCTCCCTTGGTCTACAGGGGACACTGCTCAAGCCCAGAGATCCCGCCTGTAAGCGATGAGTCAGCCATTGTCCAGCGAGTCTCCACGGACAGACATCATAATATCTTCTTTCCTTGGCTATCTTCTCAGCAACTGCATCCTACAGCTGGCCTGGCTTCTCCTCTGCCTCTTTTGTTTGCTTCCTCCGGGGCTGTGGAGCGGTGCTGCTGGAAGGGGAAGCGTCGCCGGTGCCTCTCAGTCTATCCCACCTCAATTTAAACCTCTATTTTTGTCTTTGCAGGCTCGTTGTGTCCTGGGGAGTGAAAAACAAGCCCCTTGAGGGAAGCTGATGTTTAGTGCTGTGGGGAGAGGAGCCGTTGCCTGGTGAAGGCCTCCTGCCAGGACAGCCCCATCCCGCTGTCGCTCCTCCTCTCTCGGTGAGGTTTGGTTTCCCACCGTGGCTCCCCAGAAGGAGCAGGGAGGAGGCAGGAGCAAGGTGGGATGACCATTTGATTTTTTTCTTCCCCCATTGAATGTTTCCAGTCAAGAGGCTTCTTCCAGGAGCGTGCCAGATAACACGGACCAGGAAGCGCTTCCCAGAATCAGCTCGGCATTTCTCCTTGGTGTGACCTGGACCAAGAGTTGGCCTTGCACAAGGAAGAGGAGCAAAGCCAGGGGTCAAACAACAGGAACAGGCAACCATCCCTCAGTGCAGTGAATATCTCAGGGGTAGCATGTTCAGTGTGAGTCACAGCTCTTCCTTTCCTGGTGCTGGGTGGGGGGTGGGGGTGGGGGGAGCGTGAGGGTTCTGGTGTCTCTTGGGCATCCTGGAGGAGCAGGTTCTGGGCCAAATGGGGTGAGGACTTTGGTGGCTCCTCACCAAAGGGAGAGCGGCTTGACAGCCCCCACTGACGTTGTCCCAGGTGCCCTTTGCAGAGGGCTTGGCTGCTGGCCCCAAAAAGGGAACTGATGGGCATGCAGCTCTCCATCACTCTTACCAGGCATGGACCAGCCCCTTCCAGATGAAGCTGTTCCTCCTTAGCACCAGGTCCACGAGGCAATGTGAAGAAAGCAGGGAGCTGCAGCAGGACTGTTGCTCTCCTAAATGTCCCCTTGCCACAGGCCTTGGCCTCTGCCATCCCACCTACATGGTGGGGTCGTGCCATCCTCCCTCCAGGTGAAGAATTCAGGGGGGTTCCTTTAAAGAGCATCTCCTGAACCGCTCCTTCTGCTCAGAATGCAAGGAAGCTGAAACGCTGCTTCCAAGGGAAAATGGGCAGCTTGCTCCCTGAGCTGTCAGCTCCCTCTTGATCTTCAGTGGACCACAGCTGACCACGTCCTCTTTCTGCTTGAGCATACCTCCCATTGTGGTTCCTCAAGCTCTCAGCCCTGTGTTGGGCTGTCAAAGACAGCTGGAGCAAGTTCTCTGCCTGGGCAACCACGGCTTCTCTTAGTGGGACCTCCACCATGCCTTTTTCTCTAGGGTTTGAACCTCCTGGCAGGTCCTTGACCTGATGTTGAGCCCCAGCTGGTAAGGTACAGACTAGGAACACCATGTTTGTGATCCAAAGCAAGGTTTTTTTCAGGGGAGAGGATTCATCCCCATCAGGAAGAGGTAGGAGTGGTCCACCATGGGTGTCAGAACAAGGTACTGATCTCCCTGCACACACACACAACATAGTTCTCTCTCTTTAGGGTGAAGTTAAGCAGGGGCACACCTGGCTCATGGGGTGGCTCTGAGGCAAGCTGCTGCAAGGGTCACCTGAGCTGAGAGCTCTGCACCAGGTGTATTTCCTTCTTCACGTCCTGCTTCCTTGTCTGTACGTCTGTCAGTGACCATCCCTCTTCTGGGAGTGACTATAAATAGTCAGGTTGCTCTGGCTATTGACTGGGACCACAAACCCTCCCCAAAACCCTCCCTGGGACCCCCTAAAGCCCCCCTCTAACCCCCACCCCCCCCCCCTTAAACTCCCCCAAAACCCCTCAAAACTCCTTTAACACCCCCCCCAGATCCCTCCAAACTCCCTTGAACCCCCCCAAGGACCCCTTAAACCCCCTTAAACCCTCCCCAAGGACACCTTAAACCCCTCTGGGACTCCCAAAACCCCCTCTGAGACCCCTTAAACCCTCCCTGGTACCCCCTAAAACCCCTCTAACCACCCCCCCAAACCCCTTAAACTCCTCCAAAACCCCTCAAAACTCCTTTAACCCCCCCAGATCCCTCCAAACCCCCTTGAACCCCCCCAGGGACCCCTTAAACCCTCCCCAAGGACCCCTTAAACCCTCCCTGGGACCCCCTAAACCCCCTCTAACACCCCCCCCCCGAACCCCTTAAACCAAATCCCCCTCAAACCACCCTGTACCCCCCCAACCCCCCCCCCATAACCCCCGATTCCCCCTCTAACCCCCTCAACCACCCCAAATCCCCCTCAAACCACCCTGTACTGCCCCCCAAATCCCTTCATAACCCCCCCAACCACCCCAAATCCCCCTCAAACCACCCTGTAGCCCCCCCAAACCCCCCCATAACCCCCCCCCCGATTGCCCCTCTAACTCCTCCAAATCCCCCCCAAACTCCCCCTCCCCCCAAATCACTTTGACATCCTCTGACGTCAAATCTAAGCTCTCCTGGTGGTGCTGAACCCCATGAGGTAGAGGATTCTGTAGCCTGGACTTGGTCCAAGGATGTGGTAAGTGAGTCAACCCCTCCTGCAGCCCTGCCCCAGTGAAGACAGTGGTGCATGGGGTGGTCTGGGAGCAACAGCATGGGGCTGTTCTCTGATGGATGCAAGGGCATGACTGGGCTCACCACAGCCAGCGTGGTTTTCAGGAAAAAACTCAGGGCAGCTTCTTCTCAGAGGTACCAGGAACTTCAGATGTTGGCCAAAACCTCAGTGGGTGGTGTGGTTAGGAAAGGAAAATGAAAGCAGGAAAAAAACCCCGCTGCTCTGAAATCTGTGACTCCTCATAAATGTGCTGAGGACAGCAGCACACCAAGGCTTGAGTCCACTGCTCCAGCAAACCCCAGCTCTGGTCTTCTCCACAGGGTCGCAGCTGTGCTCAGAGGACTACCCTCCCATCATTGATGTTCACTGAGAGCATCCTCATCTGTTCCCTGAGAGCATCCTCATCTGTTCCCTTAGAGCATCCTCATCTGTTCCCTTAGAGCATCCTGATCTGTTCCCTGAGAGCATCCTCATCTGTTCCCTGAGAGCATCCTCATCTGTTCCCTGAGAGCATCCTCATCTGTTCCCTGAGAGCATCCTGATCTGTTCCCTTAGAGCATCCTGATCTGTTCCCTGAGAGCATCCTCATCTGTTCCCTGAGAGCATCCTGATCTGTTCCCTTAGAGCATCCTCATCTGTTCACTGAGAGCATCCTCATCTGTTCACTGAGAGCATCCTCATCTGTTCACTGAGAGCATCCTCATCTGTTCACTGAGAGCATCCTCATCTGTTCCCTTAGAGCATCCTCATCTGTTCCCTTAGAGCATCCTGATCTAGAGGAGCTGGTTTCTAAAGAGAGGAAGGCACTGGCTGTGTGTGAAGAGGCTGGGTTTGAACCTGTGGCCATAGGCTCCAAGCATCTCCCCCAGCTTGAGGAGCCTCTTAGGGGAACCCCTTAGTTTGTCCTTGCAAAATAAAAGAGAAGAGGAAAGAAAGGATCCTGTTTCCATCCTGATTGAGTGTGAAAGATGTATTTAAATAAAGAGGGGGAAGGGGGGACAGACATTTTATTTCAAACCCAACTTTTAATGTTCCTTCAGAATCTGGAAAAAAACCAAACCAACAAACAACCCAAGGAATTTGGGAATCATCAGCCCAAACATGAAAGGAAATAGCAGCAGATGACTTTGCTCTTGCAGGGGTTGTCCAGGAACGTGTGCTAACCCCACAGGACCAGGAAAGCCATGATCTAAAGGAAACGTTTTGAAATGGGGAAAGGGAAATGGTGCAGCCAACCTGAGCTGGAAACCTCCCTCTGTTGATGGAGCTTTGCAAGGATAGGGCCTTTTATCTGGGTTTGGGGTGGGAGTGGTTCAAGGTTTCTCAAGCTCTCCAGGTAGGAGGAATCTGAGACTACAACAGAGCAGGAATCAGATTCCAAAGTTGCCACCTAAATGACTTCTGTATGGAAAACTGTCACTTCTTTTCTTCTGGGCTTCATTCCCTTCCATCCTTCCTCTGGTACCTGCACAGAAACTCAAATCCTCACCTTCAGTGTCCCTGGGCACAGCTCTGGCAGGGGACTTGGTCCCACGCTCAGCCCATGGAGGAGAAGGAGCTGCAGAGACAGCAACGCTTGGGTCAGATGGAGATTGAGCATTTCAAAGCCCACTCCTGGCCATTCCTGCCCTTTGTTTTATGAACCACGAGGTCTTGTCCCCTTTTAGTGCCTGTTGTTTTCCTTGCTCACAGCCTGTTTAGATGGTAAGTGGATCAT